>MU223997.1:292513-311458 GCA_018584345.1 Thuja plicata | reverse complement strand
TAGGCTTAATTCGGTTTGCCTCTTCTACTCTCGGGTTAAGAGCATACCCTGTGTTAGTTTTAGGATCAAGACATAATTCATTGCATATCATTCCAAAAGGGAGTTGTACCTACCAATTCAGAGAAAATCCAGTAATTAGAGAACGACTTTCCAACTGTTGTAATCAGATATTGTTCATAATTTGGGCACTAAGAGTCATATTCCTAAGAAGTAAGAAAGGACAAATCTGTTTACTAACAAGTTATTCATCTCAAATGAAATCAGTCTACCAATCAGACTATCTAGAGTAACTGTATTATTTGCAAATACTCTCATTTCTTGAATAGTAGAAACTCTAATAGCATATATAGGAAGTAAGGTTCTTAAGATTTTACTTACCACTATCTCCTCTTCAAGTACACCTCCAACTCCTCGGATAGCATTGACTACCTCTTTGATTCTGCAACTATACTGAGTGATATTTTCTCCTTCTTTAATCCTTAGGTCATCAAGCCTCCCTCTTAGGCTTTCTACCTTGGCCCTTAGTACATTGGCATCTCCTCCATGTACCAGCTTCAACTTATCCCACATTTGCTTTGCATAGGTGCAGGTTTTGACATCTTCAAACTTAGCATCGAAGAGTGATGATGCAATTTCTATCATCATGCAATTATGCTCATGCTTTACTCGTAATTGCTCAAGAGTCTGAGGTCGTGTAGGAAACACATATTCAACATCAAGGTATTGAGTAACATCATTTCCAATACTTGATAGGTGGGATCTTATTCTTCTTTTCCATGATGCAAATTTGTCTTTATTCAACTTGGCCACATCTCGTCTGTTCATCTTGTGATCTTTTGCTTGAGTTGCTAAACTCCCTTTCTAAGCACACAAGCTCTGATACCAATTGTTAGTAATAACTGAGAGGGGGGGTGAATGAGTAGCCTCAAAATATTCCAATTAATCAACCCAAAAACTTAGTACCACATTATTAAGCCTCTAGTTATCTTTAGTCCTATAAGATGAATGCCTTCAAATACAATTATTAAATTACTACTACTCAGAATGCTTTGTTAAACCTTATACTGTATATTTACCGAATATCAGTCTGTTAATTTACTGAAAGATAGTAAATTATCTTAGAGTATACTGATCAATCCAGATTAGCTATGTGTAATGAAAAACACTAAAGTAATGACTCATAAACACATTGACACATATATTTTTAACATGGAAACCTTGTTAAGGGAAAAACCACTTGGGACAGGTAACCCAAAACTTTCACTCTTCTGAAGTGAGCTCAGTGAAGAGCCAACCTTGTTAAAGGTTACAAACACACTGTTAGGTGTGACCTTGTTAGAGGATTTAAATGTTTAGTCTGTCACTTGATATCATGCATCTCTATGCTACCTTCCTTGATCAAACACTCTCTTGGCCTGTCAATAGGTATATAGCATCTCAAGCTATCTTCATGATCAAACTTTTTGATACTCCTTGGGATGTATCTCAATATAGAAAGGATCTTTAAATCTGGCTCAGTTAAGAGACTTTATGAATCAATGGTAAAACTGAAACAATATTATTTGTTCACATATACAACTTATACTTGCAAATTTCCAGATCTATTGTAAGCTCATAAAACTAATCTAATCAATATATCTCTTTTAATACCTTTGCTCCACTTTAGTTTTGCTCGATGATGTTGTTCTCTATTGCTCGGTGTCTGCAGAAAACTTTAGCTCTTTCCTTAGCTTGATTGATCAGGATTGTATGAAGTTTCTCTTCAACATCCTCTTTTTCATTCATTCACCCTCAATTCGTAATGAATTAAGTTGTCAATTTATAGACATAATATCACCGTTTTTACGTTCTTGATTTTCTTGATCTTGGCGTGATCGGCAATCTTAGCCAATTAGATTTAAAGCAAAACTATTGTTTTATCTCGCAAAGATCTTCTTTCCAGATGGACAAAACAAATTTAAACCCTTTACTTATCTCTGACTTTATCTTTCTGATGAAAACAATGATAACTACCAGTTAAGTCCATATTTAGCTCTGCCAGCTAGATATTTTGTCATTTCTGAACTCAAGTTAATTTTGGTGTTTTAACTCTTTGATAGCTTCGGTCAAACACTCCAGTTCTCCTCGGGATTCTCTATCGGTTTACACTATGATTCTGGCCGTCGGTTATGCTTGTAATTCTTCTCGTTGGTTTTCTTACTCGGGCATCACTATGACTTGACTTTCGGTGATCTCTGTCTGTTCGGTTCCACTAGTCGTCGGTGTTTGAAGTCACATTGTGAATGCTTGTTTTTTTATGCATTACTGAAAGCATAATCTTTATCTCTCTGATTCTTTGAATTCTTTGACACTTTGATTATAACCAATTAGATTATATCAATTTGACATCAATAACAATACAATCCATTAACTGATTTAATGTCTTGCATTTCGATGATCAACTTAACCTCTTCAAACATTCAATCAGTTACATGTCATCAGTCTACTACTCGATATAGTCTATCAGCTCGGGTATCACTGTACTTGGTTAACTCTGGGCATGATCAGTTCTCTTGGCTAACTCTGCACTTCGGTGAATATACCAACTGTCATGTTTGTGACTCTATTCCCAATTGTCCATGTTGAGTGCTTGAATACTAATGATAACTTCAATGCATAATTGAAGTAACATTCTCCCCCTTTGGCATTAGTATCAAAAACGTAGTACTATATATAATTTACATAATTAATTCCCATGTGTACATGCTCTCCCCCTTTGTATATACTCGGTATATGTATATGAATTCATCCTGATTATAGTATCCCCCTTTACTATACATATATTTCCCCCTTTTTTGAAAATAATGATAAAAGGAGTATAACTTACAATTTGTCAAAAATGGTAGGATGGGAATTCTTGAGAGTTTCCAGTAGTTTCTCCCATTCCTCTTTTAAATTCTTGAGGGCTAATTGTTCTAAATTGATCTAAGCATGTATATCATATATGTTGTCAGTTATTGAAAATTTTGAGGTGGCAATTAAAGTCTTTTCCAATGTCACATGTTTCTACATCATTACCAAATGCGGTAGTAACATTTCCTAGATCTTGGTTACTTGTTCTTTGATTGTCTCTTCTTCTTTCTTCAAGTCTAGTCTCAACCACTTGTTTTGGAGAAATATGTTGTAGTGCATCTGCAATGCATGTTGCTCGGTTGATAGATTGTTTGCACTATCCTTAAGATCTTGATCTATTTGCTTTATCTTTTCACTAATTTTGGTATTGAAGTGATCTAGAGTGCATAAATTTTGTACAAGTGTGATGGCTTCATATATGATAACTTCTATTCCATTCACAAATTCAGACAGAGTTACCTTATTGACTGCCACTACCTGGTTGATCTTCTATGTGACCTTGTATTGAATCTTCTTCTCTGCTCTTTCTTCCAATTTCTACTCGGCATCAATGTCAGGTTTGTTAATAGCCTCGATAAGCAATGTAGGTTGATCAATGATGGGGTCTGATTCATTGATGTCTAAGTCAGGAAAAACTTGTTGTATGATCTCCTTGGTGGCTTCTAATATTTGTGCATTCTTGTGTTCTTGCCTTAACTTATCTTGGGTTGCTTTCCTGGTGCATAATTCACCATATTTCTTTAATGTTTCTGGATAAAGTGTTCTTGGATCCCATGCTGGAATCTCTATGATTTCATCTAATGTGACTTCATTCTGGTTTCCTTTCTTCTTCTTCTTTTTCTTTCCTTGAACATTGGATGAAGGAGATAAATTTAATGCCAATTGAGCCTTTTACTCGAGTTCAGGCTTTGCTTGCTCGGTACTTGGTGAGGTTCCTCGGTAACTGAATTTGTATCTGTAGTAGAGGTATCTATAGTATTATCTGTGTTATCTGTATTACCTTCACCTTTTTCTTCAGCGTCAATGGTATCTTTTTGTGCATCACCTTGGGGTGTTCCACCACTATGCTCAGTCTGTGTACCTTGTTGATCACCCTTGTCTTCATGTGTATCTGTAATCTTCTTGGGTGTCTTCTACTTCTATGCTTCACTCTCTATTTCAATAGCTTGTACTAAAATAGGTAATTGGCCTAGTACATTGACTCAAGCGACCTTTTTCGTGTCTTGTTCATCTTGCGTCTCAGTTGCTCCGACTATCTCATCTTCCTTAGCTAAACTCATCAGGATCACCTTCAGTTATGTCATTTATGGTGACCTCTGGGTGACTCATATTAGTCAATATTTGAGGAATCCCATCTGATGCATTATCAACATCTACATCATCAACATATATGGGTTTTGTGCTTGGTTGATCTTCCTCGGTGTTGACTTTGGATGCAATGTCTTTTTCTTCCTTAGTTTCTCTGATTTCCTTCGGTGGGTTGAGCAGTCTATTCCATATTTGTGTGCTCTCAATATATAATTCCTTTATATTTCCTTGTAAAATGTTTAGTGCTCATGATTTCTTAGGAAATTATTTGGCATACTGCTTCATTATATCATTTATCTACTCAACTATTTAATTGGATTTAATAAGAGTGAGATCTTCTTCTCTCACCTATTTCTCAGTTTGAAGTGCATAACTCCATCTTCATGATATTTTATCATATAACTCAGAGGGAAGGTAAGAAGCAAATTCAACTAGAACTTGTTTAAAGTTGATCATCATACCTATAATTGCTTCTTCGAGTTTGTCCTTGTTCTTGGTAGTTAGATCAGAATAGGCATGTATCTTTGGATGTCCTAATCATCTAGTTGTGATGATTTCATCTAAAATCTCATCAATATTATGTGGTGTCTTATTCTTTACAACCTTGAATTGATCTGGATTGTCACCAGAATCATCCTTGTCATCTTTGTTCCTTACATATCTCTTCCTTTGCCTCGGTGCAAGATTCTCAGTAGTGCCCTTCTATTTTTTGGTTTGGTATGTAAACTTAGGTGAGGGTCTTGTAATATTTGCAACACCTTTCTTCAAATGTGGGGAATCCTTAGTCACCGATTATGATCTAGTATGTGGTGGAGACTCAATCTTTATGCTTTTGCCCCTTTTGGACTTAGGTTCCTTGTCTTATGCTTCATCTGATTTGGTGGCATCAGCATCATGTTGGGGTTCATCATCTTGACCGACTGAGGTCTTCTCCTTGGTATCATCAATAGACTTGTCCAATTCTTCATCTGTTGTAGAAAATTTCCTCTTTAATGTCTTCACAATCTTTGTCTTTTTCCCACCCATCTTTTATACTTGTAGAGCTATAGATATTCAAGTCTGGGCTTCATCAAATGTGCCAAATATCATGGTAGATTTGTCAACATGCTCATTCAAAAAAATTTCAATGGCCTCAGATGCAATATAAATATCTAATTCATATTCCAATGAAGGTAGCCATGTTATCCTCGGTTGAACTGCTTTGATTAGAGTTGTATCGGTGTCTACTACAAAACATATTTCATCTTTGTATTTTTCCACTAAGTGCTAAGGAATTTGGGATCTCTTTTCCATTCTTTCTTTGAATTTAGAAAAATATTCATTCATGACTGGCTCAAAATTCTTTCCTAGACTTGTAACGAAATCATTTATTTTCATATTAACTAGTCGGTTTGACTTCCATTTTACTTTACCAACGGATGGAAAGAAATTTTGCAAATAGAAAAATGTGCATAGTAGTAGGGACCCAAACCTATATGTGTTTGATCATGCTAATCTGATGGTCTTCATGTTTTCCTCAAATTTCCTTTGCAACAGCTTGGCTAGGTCATATTTTGCTCCTTTCTTGACAATTTTATATGCTATGTCAACAGCTCCGCAAGCAACACTGTTCATTCTATTGGATTGGAATATTTTGTAACCAATGACATAAGAATTAAATCTCAGTTCAGGATCACCAATGCAATTGATCTTTAGACCTCTACCATCTCATTCGGCTCATGTTAATTTCTTTATTTTTTTTCTCGGTGGGTGCCTTAGGGCTTTGGATTTATCACATATGGGATACCCTATCACAGCATGAATAACATCCTTTGTTATCTTTTTGGGCTCATCCAGCTAGATTTTTCCATCATGTACACATCTCAAAACAATGCGGAGACACTCGGTCTTGAATACCTTCAAGAAATCTAGGGATTTGGTTAACCCTTTAACCTCTAAATGTTTTTGATCTTCCTTCAACTTTACATATGTGCATAGTGATTGACAAGTGGAAATAAGTTCAAAGTCTTCGATCTCACCTATTTTGTAGTGAATTTAGGCACGTACATCTTGGACTAATAAAACCCTAGGCGAGATAGATGAAAATACACCTTTACCATCTGGTTGTGCTGCAACTTGTGGATGGATCTTATAGTGGAGCTTTGTGCAAGTGGAGTTCTTCACTACTTGACAATCTTCTTATCCTTCTCCATCTTTTCTTTCATGGTTTGAGATGTAGACGCCATAACTTTTGGTTTAGGGCTTGCATGAACGGTGTTGAATAGCTTGGGAATAACATAATGTGTACTGAATAACCTCTTTATGCTCAGAATGCGCTTAAATCTCTGTAGAATGCTCAAAAATGCTCTGATGTAACTTTGCTCTCTTTTCACTGTTCTGCTATGTGATCGCAGTATGAACAAATGAGTTCACGTCGACCAAATTTATAGAAAATGACTTAGGGTGGTGCAATAAATTCTTTTCACCAACCACTCAGTGAACAAACATCATGCTCGGTTAATACTGACAATACTTCAGCTTGGTGATGTAACAAATGCTCGGTTGCCATTGCAACTCGGTTGTCTCTTCACATGTTTACCAACTAACAGTTCTAACTTGGTACATATTAACTGACTCAACTAGAACAAAAATATAATACCATAGTGCATCTTGATTCATGCTAATTTGGCATATGTGCAATGAATATAGGAACTGATGTAAGATATATCTTTGCAAGACATAGTTACTTACCTTCTTATATTGCTCAGTTGGAGATGATGGAGCCACCTAATCCATTAGATGAGGTGTCACAAACTATTGTGCTTGGTCCTGCATTATCATTTGATGCTCTTGTCCACATTTGATTTTTGATCCTTACAATTTCCTCAATTATATTACCATTTCCATAAGTGTTTATTTGGTCTAAACAGTCTATGCTTAAGTGACCGACTTTGTGACAATGAGAACATGCCATACCAGAGTTTGACCAATTCCTAGACTTGGTTTTCCATTGTCTCATACAATTTTCTGCTACATGTCCATTTTTACCACATGTTGTACAACTACTCCAAGTTTTATAATCCCATGCATAAACATTACCTTGTCTTCTCGGTTGATTTACCTTTTCTTGTCCTTTAGGCTTCTAGATTTTCTTTGTGTTTTTCCTGCATGCTTGAGATGTATGACCATGCATGTTGCAATTTTGAAAGTATTTATCCATGTATGGTTTATTTTGTGGTTTTTTCAACTTGGATCTACACTCATGTGCTTGATATCCATGCTTATTACAATTATAGAAAATACCATTGAATTTAGGAGGGTTTCTAGGAATACCTTTTGCTTTATTTCTGCAAACATTTGATGTGTGGCCTGGTTTTCCACAGTGATGGAAAGAGGGATTCTTAGGCTTCAGGCTTGAGTATACATTCATTTTTTCATCTTGATTTGATGATTCTCCTTGCTCATTATACCCTAATCTGGTATTGTTGTTCAGTCGTCTTTGATAGCTTAGAAATTCATCCATTCTCTTAGTGTTTTCTTCAGATCTCTTAATCACTTCATTATGTTGTTGTAAAATCTTCAATTCATTTCTTAGTTTCTCATTCTCTTCTTTCAATACACCAATGTCTTCTATTCTTTTTGCAAGTTCAGTATTCACTCATTTTTCCTCATGATTCATAGCAACCACTTGATTGGTGATCTCAAAGTAATGTTTAGTAAGTCTCAATATCTTAGTTTATTTTTCTTGTAAATTTTTAGTCATCTTTCTTCTGTCATCAACAACCATGTTTCTATCTTGTTCATCTTTCTTTGCATCATTCAAGACTTCAACCATTCTAACCATTTGTGTATCGTGTCCAATCTCTAGTGCTTTCACTTGTTCAGTAAGTTGTTGATTTCTCTCTGCTAGCTTTGATATGGTTCCTTCAGATGTATCAAATATGCTACTAGATTCAGATCTAGATGTGTCAAATCGATCATGAATCTCTTCTTCATGATAATCAATCTCACGACAACGAAGTGCCTTGTCCTTTATCTTAATCAACATCTCCTTGAGTTTCCCTTTGGCTTCCTTGTATTGTTCGACATAGATATGCAGCTTAACTTCTTATTTTCAATTGTTTTGTCAAGTGTATACCTTTCCATTGTAAGATCTTTTCTCTTCAGTGATTAAACCTTCAAAACAAGATAAATAGCTCTTATACCAATTGTTGGGATAATGGAAAGGGTGTGTACTGAGAGGGGAGGGGTGAATCAGTACCCTTTAACAACTTTTAATCAATTCATTGTAACCATTATTATGTATTAGCCGACTAAGTAGATTGCATATAAAAAACATATAGTATCACTGCTGAAATGTAAATGCTTGTAAAATAAACAATACACATGCATGAAATTAAGTACTCATGACACTATTATTTAGGTATTGCAGAAAACCCCTATTAGAAGGTAAAAACTGCGGTGGGGATGAGACCCATAAAACTTCACTACTACATTAAACAAAGTAGTCTGTTAAAGCTTACAAAGAATGATCACTTCTGATAATCTTACCCTGTTAGGAGTAACAATGAGATCGATTAGATCTACTTTGTGTGAGGATTTAGAAACACAAGTTATGTGTGCACTCGGTTAAGAGATTTACAAAAAGATGGTTAAGTCTACTATGTTAAGAGATTTAGGGATCTATTACAATTGTTAGAGATCAATCTCAATATTTTTGATACAGATCTATTAAGTAAATAACAAACATATCACCTCAATGTGAATGATTTTACCTTCTGCTCTGTTCTTCTCGGTAGCCTTGCCTTAAAATTGAAAACTAATTTCTGCAATGTAGTCTCTATCCTTAAAATCCCTTGTATGATCTCTGATGTCTATAGTATGGTGGCTACTTGATCATTGATTGATCAAAATACATTACAAAATTTGACATCTATACATTTATATATCAAACAATATAACCTAATTAGGGTTTTATAATTACATCCTTACCCTAAGATCAACGGTGTACATAATTTACCTTGATCATCTACACATAGGATACATAAACAATTAATGTTGTATATTCGTAATTAATGCTCTCCTCGATCATGTAAACCGTTATCTAGGTCAGAAAAATTTTTTTTACATATAATAATGTGCCATATCTAAATTTTATGTGGCCTCTGTTCCACTCGATTATGATGTCTCTCAGTGCTCGATGTTGTCTACTACTCGGTATAGTCTATCAGATCGGGTACCACTATACTCGGTTAACTCTGGGCGTGATTAGTGCTCTTGGTTAACTCTGCACTTCGGTGAATATACCAATTGTTTTGTTTGTGACTCTGTTACCGAATGTCCATGTTGAGTGCTTGAATACCAACGATAGCTTCAATGCATAATTGGAGTAACAGCTCTATGTCATGCTTCACCACATTTGAAACAAGTACCATTTAACTTCCTCCTTTCACCACTACCTTGTCCTTCATTCTGGTAGGACGCTTTATGTAGTATTTTGCATGTGTTGTTTAAGGATTTTAGTTATCATGGTGTATTTGAAAGAGTTAGAAACTCTTAAGAAAAATTTTACAATTTTTATTAAGCTACATATATACTCAAAGCTTTTACATCTACAAATATATTTGCATTAAGTTTTTTTATTGTAGATCATTATGTTTATTTATCACAATGTTGCATCAATCTTTTAATTATAGCATGTTGTAGCATTTTCATATACATTTAATATTTTTATCTGCTTTTATATTTTAGTTCAAGTTTAATATTATGTTATTTACATTATATAGTTTATGACATTTAATAAATTATTCATTGCATGGATATATTTATTACTACTGAATCAATGACTAAATCAATGACTAAATTAGTGACTAAATCTATGACTAAATCCGTGACTAAATACGTGACCAAATACGTGACCAAATACATGACTAAATACGTGACTACATCCATGACTAAATACGTGACTAAATTTGTGACTAAATCCTTGACTAAATCATTTAGTAGTAAATTTAGTCATGTTATAAATGACTACAAATTAACTATTATTAGTCATGTGACTAAGTTTAGTCATTTATATATAATTGTTAGCATTTTTTTAGATACATATTATTAATTTTGTACTAGTTCCCTTATCAACAATAGAGACATCAACATCTTTCTCCTGTAACCCTAATGGATTATCTGAAACCCTAGAGTCATAAACTTGATTTTAGTCAAAAACATTAGGAATGCGAGAAACGGTGATATTCAAATCTTAAGGAATTAGGGATTTAGGCAAAGTCTATACCTCATTCATTTACAAGCACAATGGTATAATTGTTAAAGACATTCTCGACAAGAGCTCAAATTGTATATACAACCCAGTTTTAGAGATATCATATTTATTCTTATGATGCTTCTCCCCCAAAGGGTTTTTATCTGAAGAATTATTCCCTGGATTAGATATGGGAGGGAAACATTTTAAAACAAAAAATAAATTAGTATCCATAACAATCATAGATTTATGAAACCTAGAGGTATCTTTTACCAACTCTTGTTGTCAAATCTCATTTAAAGATTTCAATTGAAGGAATGGGGAATAAATGCATTTCGATCAAGAAGAAAATAAATATTTGTAGTTAAATCCTCATTTATCAATAAAAAATCAAAATTCTAAAATTTCTAAATAGAATCTTTGATTTTGCAAAGATTCTCCAAATCTATAAACTCTAAAGATAAGGCAAAGAAAACCAAACTAGTTCCAAATGTGATAAAGTTTGAGACTTGGAAATGAGCTTTCCAAGGATAGACAAAAACAAAATTCTTACCTTGAATTAGCAATACACATTTTTCAACACATTTTTCTTGGCCTCAACAGTATCAAAACTAATAACCAAATAATTGAAGAGATAACTTGACAATACAAACTATCATACCATTTACAATGCATTCATTTATGAAGAAGAGAAAGCTAAGAATTTATCCCCAAACTTGTATTAAGATTGCAAAGGAATATAAATCTTTTGCCTTAAGGTTCAAAGGATCAATACACACATCAATCATCAAAACTAAGCTCCAAACTTTAGCAAGATTCTTAAGATTCATAGCTTTTCCTCCCAAATCCATCAAATCTACATTATCCTAAAACCCAAAATTCCCACATGACTTTTCAACATTATCCCGCAAATCCCCCTTTTGGAGGAAAATTCCTCATCTTATTGTTCAAACCAAGAGGGACCAAGTTAGGGTTTGTTTGTCTCCTATTAACCATTGGTTGATTCTTCCACCTCCAATTTAAATTAACAAAATGAAAAGGATGCCCACTATTCCTCTTAACTTGAGAGCTCTAATTGGCAATATAATTTGGTTTTAAAAAAAACCCCAAAAATGCAGTTGTAGGAGAAATGATTTCATGCCTATACTAGATCAAAGAAAAGAGGGTCTTGTCCACCCATCTACCTTTCTCATAAACTCATTGAGGGATATGATGCATTGCCTCCTCTTGCCATAGAAGTCCTCCACATTCGCCATGTCTGCAATATCTCCCCACTTGTCTCGCTTGCCTACCACATTTTTTCACTCCAAATGCAATAATTAAATTTGTCAATGTATATTAATATATTTAATTTTATATGTTTATTTTATGATAATATTCTCATACAAGTAATTTTAATAAATTGCATAATTTTATATCAATTTAATCTTATTTTAGTTCAATTATCCACTTTTTGCCTACTCAAAACCAACCAAATACATATTTGCATAATTTATTCCTATATAATATATTTAAAATATTCAAATACATAAATTTGAAGATTAATTACATGTCTAACTATACTCACATTTTAAAAATGTTACTTGGAACAGTAGAGACAATAAAATAAATTTGAAGTGGCACTTTACACTTTCTATCTCCACATTCATTGCACCTCCTACAACACAAATACTAGTGAAAAATAAAGAATAATATTTGATTTCACAAAGCAGGTATACATCATAGTGTAGCCTTCTAGAAATATTCATGTAAAAGTCACTTTTCATATCCCATTAAAGGAACATAATCATAGATCTTGTATTGAAAAATTGAATGGTTTATCATGAGTGTCTTACAAATAATTGTTTTGTAAAAAATATCTTAAGTAAAATGATCCTTATCTTGAAAGTGTGGTATTTATTCAAATCATTAGCAATGCCCACCTTAGTAAAGAGAGGAATAATGTCAAAGTCAATGCAGGCCCTTTATAATAATTTATTCAATTTAAGATTATTTGATGGTCATGTGAAGTCTTGTCATGAAATCTACTTGATTAACTTATAAATGTCTTTTATGGTGAATTTCAAAGCTCAATGATATTGATAAAATATTAAGCTATAATTCACATGGCAGCCACCACTCACTAGGGAGTTAGAAATCATTAACATTATGAAATTAGTTTAAAGCTGGTTGTCCTTACAAATAAATTATTGTTTTTTATTCACAAATGTGTTTGACATTTGATTTAACGAAAAATTCCAAGGTCAATTTCCTAATTGAACTTTTTGTTTGTTTGTTATACATTATTTTATTAAAAGTTCATTCAAAATTAGTTTTATGGTTCATAAGTTTCATTTATTTACACTAGAGTTAGTGACAAAAAGTGAAGGAATTATTATACACATAATTTAAAATTAAAAATATATTAAATATTTTATTATAATATTAAATGAATCTTTCAATGAAATAAAAAATAATATGAGACAATCGAAAGATTTAGAATTGATGGCTTCACTATAGTTTTATATTGGTATCTACTAGCGCTTGCACCAAAAGGAGGTGCAAGAGTTAGCCGATAAGAAATTATATTAGAAATAATAATTTGATATGTGGATGGAAGATACATTATTTTATGTACAAAATATTTTTTTATATACAATTTTAAAATACATAAACAATTGTTTATATAAATATATTGACTATAAAACAAAAGAGTTGTGTACTTTGATTGCATGCATTGTCTAACGAGTGGAGTAATTATCAACCACATGAAAATAATTAGAAACAAAATAATAAATTCATGGTATATTGATTTTATTGTTTATTCTATTTTAAATTACCATAGTAGTTCTAAGTTTGCAAAATGCATTTAGAAAATGAATTCATTTTATTTTTTATGAATGAATATAAAATATCTTAATATTTTATTTTTTTATTTTTTTGGTAAAAGTGGTAAATATACCACGAAATTATTTTTATTAATTTTTTTTTACAAACCTGGTCCAAAGAGCACCAGTAGGAAAGAACCAGGCAAAGAAAACCTTTGGTCTTGCTCCAAAACATAAAAAATAGGTCACATGGACCACAAAAGAATTCAAAGTTAAAACCAAACCAATTAATGCCCCACAATGTTACAGAAAAATATCCCCCCGTCCAGAACCCAAAATAGAAAATCAAGGACCCACAGGCCCTATGGGCATTCCAAATAAATTGTCCCAAGACCCAACAATCCCAAATAAACCAGAGGAAGGCCTTCCACAAAATCTCCAGGTAGTCGTACGCAGTCAGAAGCAGAGAAGGCGCCTCCATATCCTCACATCAGAGAGAAAGGGGGGATAAGAAGAAGGGGACCCAAGGGATATAGATGTTGTTGCTGAAGAAAGTTGTCTCTCATCCACCTACTGAAAATAAATAGTTGATCCTCCATACATAGTGCAAGAATCCAAAGGGGATTTCACACCCAGAGCGGCACACCTGCACAAAGAGAAACTCTACCTTTGGCTAAAATCCATATTAATACCACTGATATAGAAAAACTAAAATCCATGAAGTAGGAATATAATCTGAAACACATAAGAATAGTTAAGAAAATTATAAGTCAACATGGTAAGTTAGTCTCAAATAGGAGCATCAAGATTATACCAAATGTGACAAAGAATTCATATCCACTTCTTGAAGTGAGAACAGGTCATTAATTGCCTTATTTGTCAGAAAATCAACAACCACGTTTGCCTCTCTTAAACAGTGTTTAAGCTCAAAGGATTGAAAAGATGTTAATATTTTGAAGACCAAATCCATTTTGTATCTTAGTTTCCATGAGGAATTCTTTCTAGAGTTGATTATATTATAGGTCGCAATTGAGTCCCCCTCAATTATGATCTTAGATATCTTCATGGAGATAGCAATACAAAGACCAAAGAGAAGAGCTTCCATCTTTGCTACATTGTTGGAGTCTGAGGGAGGATTTTTGCAAGCTGCTCTAATAATGTTCCCCTCAAAATTTCTAAAAATAATCCCCACTCCTGAAATGCCTGGATTTCCCCTACAGGCAACATCATAATTCAGTTTCACAAAACTAGAAGGAGGAGTAGACCAAGTAGCATTAAGGTGGGAGGAGGAAGATGAGAAAGAAGCTCGACATCCATGAGGTGGAAGGGCCTGAAGAAGAGGCCAATTATCATGAATAAAAAAATCCCACTTAGTAAAATTCTTATTTCTCTTGATCAATTTAACCTGATGTGTAAGCATCACTTCAGATATAGAATTTTCTCTTTTTCCAATGACCTCGATCCAAGAAATATATTTGCCTCTAAATACTCTTTCATTTCTCTCAACCCAAATATTCTAGATGACTATAGAGGGACTCACCTCCCAAAGAGGTGCAAATGTGGAAGATTTGTGCAAAAAATTCCAAGCTTTGAAGTGATCACAAATATTAGGGCCAATAGTTGTACACCACCCTAGCCTATGAATAAGCAAATACCAACAATCAAGAGCAAAGGGGCAGTGAAGGAATAAATGATCAGAAGTTTCCATAAAGTATCCACATAAAGTACAGGTAAAACAATGATAATCCCCAATATATCAAGCCTGGTCCCGGTGAGGACCCTATCTTGGATTCCCAACCAGGCAAAGGCCCCCGCCTTAGGAAGACATCCACATCCCCATAAAAGTCTAACAGGCCAAAAGTTAGAAGATTGAAGATGGAAATTTGAATCATAACCGTCCTTAACCATGTACATTGTCCAGAAGGGGAACCTAACCAAATAAGTTCATCCTCAAGAGGAGAGAATAAAATAGGTCTAGAGCTAAGTTATGCTGCCAAATTTGAAAAATCATTTAGGACAGAAAGATCTTTCCAAACTGCAAGACCATCCTAAATATCTAAATAATGACAAACCTGGTCACCCCAAATATGTTTAAGATAAGCATCTAAGGGGTGCCACTCCCGGATTGTAGATAAAGGTGTGTTCTCATTCCACAAGCCTCCTATTCTCATTCCACGAGCCTCCTAGAACCGTGCTTTTGACCCATCATGTATTAACCAAGAGAGGGAGGGTGGGTTGAGCTCTCGACAAGAAACCATGAAATTCCACATGTTGAACCCCCAAGATAAAACTAAAGTTTTAAATATTATTTCCCTTTCATCAGAGTCAAGGTACTTCGATCTCATTAATCTAGCCCATTTAGAATTTGGGTCCTAATGCTCAAAATTTCAATGGTAGATTCTTTATGTACAATAAATTTGGTCATAGGGCTACAAAATGTAGAAATAGGATGAATACTAAATATTTTTTTTGGTCAATGCTTTGAATGCAACAATTATGGTCATAAATCAAATGAATCCAGAACTGTTGTGAATAATAGGAGTGTTAGATGTTTTAGTTGCAAAAATTTTGGACACATAACTAAGCAATCTAGTTTAAGAGGAAATAAGTGAATTATAGGTATGGTCAGTCAAATGTGGTGTGCTACAAATGCAACAATCCTAGACACACTACAAAATATTGTAGAAGCAGAAATGTAAACATGAATAGGAGAGGTTCGGTGAATAACAATAATATGCAAAATAATGACAAGGGAAAACAAAAAGTTGATGTAGATGAGGTCAAGAAGAAGATTAAAAAGACATGGGAAAAAAAAGTGATGTCAATGCAGTAAGTCGGTCTGCACCTGAATCTGGTGTGGAAAATTCTTTAGGAAATTAAGCTAAGACCTTTGGCCTAGGGGGAGATTTCATAAAAATTCTTAAAAACCCCCTGATGTGACTTGATACCTGGATGAAAATGTTTGACTCAAATGTATCAAGATGTTGCATAAAAATTTGAGGAAATTTTGAAGGTACGCAAGTCAATTTGGAGATCCACATAAGAATTTTTGCATCTCAGTCTGAAAAATGGATACCCAAGCGAGTTAGGATATGGAGCATTTATTATGTCAAAAAGTGGATGTGTGAAGGTTAAAATGGCACTTTATTCTTTCATTTTCTACTTTTCATATTGAGGGTAAGTGATTAGAGAGATCTGGAAGGTGAATTCAGTGAGTTCGAAGGAGAAGAAGAAGATTCATAGCGCAAATGCTAGCTCATCAAAAATGATGTATTTTACTGAGAAGATTGAAATATTTCACTTTTAGTCATGGATACACCTAATATTTTTGATGTAACTAAGTGTCCTAGACCTAAATTTAAGAAACACTCATACAAATCCATGGAGGATGATCTATAAGGGGCATTCTCAACCGTTCCTTATGGTGTTTTGCATGTGGAAGATATTAGAGCATATATCCATGCTAATCTAGAAGAATTGGGTAGTTTGCAGATATTAAATTTTTATTTGAATAAGTTATTTGTTAACTCTTAGCTCAAAGATGAATTCAAGGTGTTAGAACAGAAAAACCTAGCTTAGGTCATTAAATTCCTAACTTTTGATGAGAATGAGTGGGTTAGGTATGTGTTGAGAAGAATTCATGTATTTGGGTGAACCTTATAAGATTACCAAGGAGGTTATCAAGACAGTAACTGGATTCAATGCATCCGATGAGATCCCTGTGTTGAAGTCTATCAAAAACCAAATTTTTACTAATGCAACCAATTGTTAGAATTATTTAGAATAACTGGGAGGGGTGAATAAGTTATCCAAGGTCCATATGTACCAATTGAGCTTTCAAACACTTCAACCAACTTAGATCCACTCAGTAATCCACTCAGTCTCTATAGCATATGATCAATAAGATAAACTTGTAGTATATTGTCTGAATGTAATCAACTTACAAAATATAAAACTCTTAATAGTACAACACAAAATAAAATTCACACAAGTATGACACTACGATTTAACATGGAAAACCAATATGGGAAAAACTATCAATAACATGCTACCAATCTTTCACTCTTCTGAAGTGAGATCTGTGAAAAGCCAGCCTAATTAAAGGTTATAATACACACTAATAAATGTAACTCGGTTAAAGGATTTAATCACTTTGTTAGAAGTGAGCCTTGTTAGAGGGCTTATACCATTCCATTAGAATGTCACCTTGATTAAAGGATTTAACAATATGACTGTTAGGTCAACCTTGTTTAAAAGTATTTTGCAACTGATATAATGGTTAGAAAGTAATATCAAATTATGATCTAAAACATACAACTCACTTTACAAATACATATCCAATTATAGCTCAATTTCTAATTCACTGACTGGCCTTCATTGTCATCTCTATCACTCTGATCTGTTCAGAAATCCTTCAAGCAATCACCACTCTTTAGTCATGTACTTCTCTCTTCAACCTTCTCTTCCTTCTACTTAGATTTTGCCAATCAACTGAATTAACCACATACCACACACACACACACTATAACCTTCAATTAGTTTAATATTATACCTCTCTGATCAAGTAGTTTGATATTTTGTCACTTAATCATCACCATAGATCTTAGGGTTAGATCATATCCAAATAATCCTTCCATCATTTCATTTCCATATACATCCTAAAACTCCTTGAATTCGTACATAAAATGGTTAAACATATATTAAATATTCATTTAATTCTCCACAACAATCATCCTTATCTTAAATATGCTTCACATATCCCAAGAAAATCAACTATTTCAGATGGGATCTCAAATCTTTCTCAAACTGTCATAATACTGACACTCGGTCAATACAGTGTTCTTTCGCTCGGTCATCTCTGTGTAGACTGGTAATTCTCTAACACTCGACACATATTGATGCTTGGTCGACACTAAATTTTCTTGGCATATACTAGCACTTGGTCGACACTCGCATCACTCGACATTACTCTGCACAAACTGTTCTGAACTTATGTTTATTAATCTTATTCTTTGTAACTCGGTCAAGACTAATCTTGTAGTCATCCAAAATTCACTTAGACTTAAGATAAATAATATATTACCTTGTCAAGGTGTGATCTCATCAAGTACACATTATAGTTTCACATAACTCAACCATTTCACCAGGTCTTCTTTTTATCTCTCCTTTTCAAATCTTCTTCATCAATCAATTGATATGGCACTTTACAAGATAACAATTGTCTTACCAGTTAAGGTTTGACATCAATGGAAATATAATTTTTTTTTCAATGGTAGTTTCCAACAATCTCCCTCTTTAGAATTGATGGCAAACACATGCAAGAAAACAACATATGCAAGGTTCCCAAACAATCCAAAAAGCATGTTCTGTAAACAGATTTTCATTAATGTCCTTAGCTTCATTATGATTCTCTCCAATACAAATGTTGTCTCCATCTTGGATAGATTTTTCTCTGTAGATTATCTCCCTCATTGTTTATTTCTTCCTCAAATAGTATATCTCTTTCATAGTCATTTCTCCCTCTTAGTGTCTTTTCTTACTGTACATTTCTCTCAATTATTCTCAAGTATTTCTCCCTCTTTCACAACAATTCCAAAGACATACATCTTCAACATGTAGATATCTATGTGTCAGGTTTCTCAATTCTATGCTCCCTCTGTAATCTTTCTTATGATTGATCAACATATTTTTCTTAACACTTCA
>MU223997.1:272633-286348 GCA_018584345.1 Thuja plicata | reverse complement strand
ATAAAACCAATTCTGAAAAACCTGAATTATCAAAGAGACACCACTGGGTTAGGATACAAGGGAGAAGGACCAAAGGAACCTAAAGGAAAAGAGAAGGTTGAACCCTTTTACAAAACTCCTATGGCTCTTGCATTCCGGAAAAATGGTATGCATGTAGATCCAACAAAGCAAAAGATAACACAAGGCATCATTAACCGACTTAGAAATAATAATGATGATGATTCTCATAATTATGAATGGGATTCATTCTCTAATTATACTGAAGATATGGAAGTTGATGATGTTCATGCCGATGGTAACAATTGCCATGAGAAGATGAGTCTAAGGATGAAACCACTAGGATACAATCCACCTGATATTGCTCTTGGCGATTGTGAGGAAAGTGAGAGTTATCTTGAGATAGACAATTTGAATGAGAGTATGGAAATAGACCTTGCCGATACAATCATAAACTTTCAGAACTTTTCTATCAATACCATTTCATCCTTTGAGACCAAACCAAATGATCCAATACCCCTTATCCACCCTGAACTTATCACCTAGGATTCTCTGAATTACCCCGAACTTGATGTTTTCCATAATAATGATGCTATTATTGACTATCTCAAAATCAGAGATCATCTACCATCAGGAAATCATAAATCAAGATTCCCTATAGAACTCAACAACATGGCTTACTTTGGAGAGGGTGCCAATCCTTTCAGTCGTAAAAATATGAAAATAATAAATCAATCTAACAGTGAAAACCACTCCGTGGCAGTGTTAGATCCTAAAAAGGGAAAAATAAAAGACGTATCTGAGGGTGAAAACCTCTATGAGGTGCCCAAAGATGGAAGGATTGACACTCTCCCCAACTATATGTATCGAGAATAGTCTGCTATACTTATTGAGCCAACATTGCCTCTTAACATTGGTACAGAGGAGTCACCACATATTCTAAAGATAGCTGCATCCTTAACAGAGACAGAAAAAGATGCCTTTTCACAGTTTTTCAAAAAGAGACAGATCAATTTTGCTTGGTCTTATGCTGATATGCCTGGGTTAGATCCACATCTTATTATGCATCATTTATCTATTACACCTGGGGTCAAGCCTGTAAAGCAGAAGCTCAGGAAGATGCATCCTCACATTGCACTCATGGTCAAAGTAGAATTAAAAAAATTGCTGGATGTGGGTTTCATCCGAGCTATTGATTATGTTGATTGGATCTCCAATATTGTACCAGTATCCAAGCCAGATAAGTCCATCAGGATTTGTATAGATTTTCGGGATCTTAACAAAGCTTGTCCTAAAGATGATTTTTCTCTGCCGAATATTGATATTATAGTTGATTTAATAGTCGGGCATGAGATGTTATCCTTAATGGATGGATTCTCCGGTTATAACCAGATTAAGATTGCACCAGATGATTAGGAAAAGACTGCTTTTACATGTCCTTGGGGGACGTACTGCTGGAATGTGATGCCTTTTGGGCTTAAAAATGCTGGTGCTACCTATCAAAGAGCTATGACCACAATCTTTCATGACATGATGTATACGGTGATGGAAGATTATGTTGATGATATCTTAGCCAAATCCAAGGACAGAGAAGGTCATCTAAGAGTGTTGGATAGGATATTCACCCAAATGGAAAAGTATCAAATAAGATTAAATCCCAAGAAGTGTGCATTCGGGGTTACATCGGGCAAACTGTTAGGATACATTGTTTCAGCTAAGGGAATAGAGGTGGATCCAGAAAACGTCAAGGAAATCATGGAAATGGCTTCACCAAAAAATATCACTCAGTTGAGATCTCTACAAGGGTGCCTTCAGTCAATCAGAAGATTTGTCTCACAATTAGCCGACAGAAGTCATCCTTTTCAGCATCTATTACATAAAAACATCTTATTCAAATGGGATGATAAGTGTGAAGCATCTTTTACTATGATCAAACAATACTTAGCAACTCCTCCCACTCTTATGTCACCAATTCGAAGAAAGCCACTCTTGCTTTATATTTCAGCTACAGAAGTCTCACTTGGTGCCCTATTGGCTCAACAAGATCAAGAGGGAAAAGAGAAGGCTATCTATTATATTAGTCTCACCCTTGTTGGCTATGAACTCAATTATTCACCAATTGAGCATGCATGTCTAGCAGTGGTCTTTGCTTCACAAAAATGGTGACATTACATGTTGTCTCACTCTATCAGGCTCATTGCAAAGATTTATCCTTTGAAGTATCTTTTGAGCAAGACTGCATTAACAGGAAGGTTGGCTAAGTGGGTCATGTTGCTTAGTGAATTTGATATCGAATATGTGGAAAGGAAGGCTATTAAAGGGAAAGTAATAGCTGATCAATTGGCGGAGGCACCATTAACATATGATTATCCTATAAAAATAGAGTTTCCAGATGCACACATCCTAACATTATCTACACAAACCTGGAGGCTATATTTTGATAGATCCTATACTCAGCATGGTTCAGGAGTTGGCGTCTTATTTGTTACACCACAAGGATATACAATACCAAAGTCCTATAAATTGCTTTTTCCTTGTACCAATAATGTCGCTGAGTATGAAGCACTGATGATCAGGTTGAAAATGTCTCTACAATGGAATGTGACTGAATTGAATGTCTACGGAGACTCCCAGCTAATAATCAATCAGGTTAATGATGAATATCAGACTAAGGATGACAAGTTGTTACCATATAAACACATGGTAGATGACTTTAAGAAATATTTTTCAATCATCACCTTTGAGTAGATTCCAAGGAAGGAAAATAAGGCTACAGATGCTATGGAGACAATTGCTTCTTTGTTTAATGTAGAGGATACAAAAGCCCATTTTGAGTTCTTAGTGGAATCCTTGATTTATCCTGCGTACAATGATCCTGATACACGGATCATATGTCATATTATCAGACAAGATTCCCCTACCTATGGAAAAATGTATTCCTATCTGAAAGACAATATCCTTCCCCCTGACCTATCCATAAATCAAAAGTGAACCTTTCTCCACCAAACCTCTCGCTATCTCCTAATATCCAACACCCTGTATCGGTGAGGTCTTGACGGTACTCTCTTACGATGTCTTGAACAAGCTAAAGCTCAAATTTCCTTACAAGACGTACACGAGGGTATATGTGGAACACATTCAAGTGGTCCTTCCTTGGCTAAGAAGCTCATGCATATGGGTTACTATTGGCCTACTATGGAAATAGATTCTTTTCACTTTGCTCAGAAATGCAAGAAGTGTCAAATTCATGGGAATCTTACTCACGCACCAGCACAACAACTACATCCTGTTACAACTACATTGCCATTCAGTCAATGGGGACTCAACCTTGTGGGCACAATTCACCCTCCATCTTCCAACAGCCATAAGTACATTATAACCGACACTGAGTATTTTACCAAATGGATCAAAGTTGTTCCCTTGATCACTGCCACAAGTAAACAAGTTGCTATGTTTATCCTTAACTATATCATTTGTAGATATGGCATCCCTATGAATCTCATTACAGATCATGGGAAACAGTTTCAAAATCAAGATATCGATGACTTATGCCCCAAATTCCATATTACCCATCATTATTCCACTATCTATTATCCTTAGGGTAATGGCCAAGCTGAGGTGTCTAATAAAACTATTGTCAAAATCCTTCAAAAGACTGTCAATGACGTTGTTCGTGACCGGCATGTCCAGTTGAACCCTGCCCTCTGGGCCTATCGTACTTCCATTCATACTCCAACCGGTGCCACACCATATTCCCTTATTTATGGATCTGAAGCTGTCCTGCCCCTTGAGGTCGAGTTACCCTCTCTTCAAGTGTCCTTGAAAGATTTGATTCCAGATGAAGAGTATAGAGTTGCACAGCTAACTAAATTAGAATTGTTGGATGAGCGTCATCAACGAGCCATTGATCACTTAAAATTCTATCAGTAAAGGATGTCTCATCAGTATAACAGTAAAGTGAAACCCAGAGACTTTCAGCTGGGTGATCTAGTCCTTTGAGAGAATCCCAAAAATCAGCAGCACCATGAGAAGAAGGGCAAGTTTGAGCCCAATTGGTT
Source organism: Thuja plicata (assembly GCA_018584345.1). Classification (NCBI taxonomy): domain Eukaryota; kingdom Viridiplantae; phylum Streptophyta; class Pinopsida; order Cupressales; family Cupressaceae; genus Thuja; species Thuja plicata. The sequence continues at coordinate 282,293 of MU223997.1, read as the reverse complement.
GGGTCCTTTTGTGATTACAGCAGCCTATGGTTTTGGAGCCTATCAGTTGTCAACATCTGAGGGTGATCCCTTGGATGAGCCTCTTAACAGCATGCACCTAAAGAAGTTTTATGCATGAGATCCCAGTGCAAGGGATAAAAATCAAAAAATCAAAAAATCAAAAAAAGAAGAAAAAGAAAAAAAGAGAAAATTGCAATAAAAGCATGTGGTGAAAACCTGGAAATAGGTGCCATTTGCGACAAGCTAGCTCCTCCTTCTATTAGGATTCTTCTAGCATCTTGTCCCATCTGTATATAACCATAATAACATGGCTCTCATAGTCACTATTCGCCTTGTACATATCATAATAAAATGGCCAATCCATGATTCCTACCCATTTGTATAAATCCCCAATAAAACCCCATCATAGCTTGGTCTACTGTCTTGGTCTTCACCCTAGTCTAGTGTGTCTTTCTTCACCCATAATAAGTTAGTCCATCACCTAGCTGGGGGCATGTCCTTGAGCTTGTTTTTGGAAGTGGATCTACGATAGTCGTGACTCTAAGAGGACAGAACAGAGTATTTTTTACCAGAAAAGCAAACACAATCAACGGTTCTTATACGATGCTATTCTAAATCATGATCCATAACCTGTGACACATCTTTCGAACTATGACTGTTTATCTATAGATTTGCAACAACATCATTATCAACCAAACTGATCAAATAAAAACTCAACACTATCTTTTGGCAAAGAAATGTATATTCATGATAGGCATGTTAGGATGATTTGTTATAAGATTGTGCATTCATATCGGAATTTCATTTGTCATCATGTTTCCTATGCTATTCCGGGATATCTTTGAAATGATCTTAACAACTCTAAATATGTCATTGATTAGGATAGTCGTGATGGAACATGATATTTTCTTTGATTTTTGTTTGTGGGGTATTTCCCAACGAAGTCGAAAGAACAAATAATTGGGGTGTCTGTGCATAAGATCCTTCATCTGTTCCATAAGCATGATCAACATCATCAATTATGTTGGTATAGGAATGCTATTAACGATGATGTGCCACACATACCTCGACTCCAAATATTTGTTCCCCGATGGAGGGGGGCTATTCCTTGTCTGTTATGCAAACAAAACTCAGGTCATCTCGGTTCAATTATACCTAGATGCTTGTCAAGTTTGCTATATTAAACTCCATGCAAGAAGTGCTCAAGTCATCCTAGTTTAATTATACCATGATGCTTGTATTTTCTTGCAACATAATGAGCTCAATGATGACAATCAAATTCCAATATTTATGAAGCTTTAAAATGGTTACTAAAGTTGTGGAGATACTCATTTTTGCATATCATTTGGCATTGCATTTTAAAATAGATCATTGAAGTGCTCCTGTTATAAGATTTTGTAGGATATCCTATTTAGGTCACCTTGTTCCTTTTTGTCTTTTCTTCTTGTGTCAGACACATGGTTGTTTAAAATTGAGGACATTTTGGATAAACAAAAACATAATAGTATTTATCATACTTCATTGCATATAATTATTTATCTTTGCATGTATGTCTTAAATTCATTACATTTATCATATATGACATTTTATTACATTATTATACATCATTATTGTATATCATTCATTTTTTATCATTTTGTCTTCCATTAGGTTCATTATCATAATTCATTATCCATTTATATTAGTCACAATGCATCCATTTGAACATTAGTCATTATGAACAATCATGATAAATTTTACATCCACATAGAAATAAAACATTATCATTACTACGTCGTACAATAAAATGCATAATCAAAAATCATTCATCATATCCTGCATATGTTAGTATCCACATATATGTAAATCATCATAAACAATGAATCATAGAAAGTAAGCATCCTAGAATCACATCATATAGAAAGTCCATCATCAAGACTCCATAAAAACAATATATCCAAAATGTCCAATGATATATCATAATGTAACCATGTGTCCAAATGTGTCCGTCAAGTCTACAATAAAGATACAATAATATGATACAATGGCGCTATAACATAAGTACACAATGTATATCAAAAGAGCTAAGACTCGTTGCCTCCAGACTCTGTATGTCGTTGTCTCCGTGTTGCAATCAAAGATCCTGATCCTGATGGATCTCCTGAACCTGGTGGTGGTCTAGGTGGTCATGATGAAGTACCAGCACTAACTAACCCATGCCTCTGTGGAGCTGCGGTCCTGACCCCATATGAGCTCTCTCTGAAGCTACCAATCCACTGATCCCAAGGAACCACCTATCTGTAGGCCTCTCTCTAGTAGGTGATCTCTTTACCAGCCCTCATCATGAGTCGTAAGTTGTCTGCATGTGGCCCTAATGTCTCTGTGGACTCCAACTCATCTAACAGAGTCTCTACCTCCCCAAGCCGCTCTATGGCGGTATCCCTCTCCTATATAGCCTCTGTAACCTCCCCCTCTAACATCTCCACCCATCTCTCTAGTCCGGGGACACGATCAGCTTGCAACTGTAGCATTGCTAGTCTAGCTAGCACTGCATCTACATCAATCTCCTCCTCCTATGCTGCTACTCTATGTAAGTAGGGTTCATCACCCCTAATATCCTATACATCATCAACCTATGCCTGTACCTCATCGGCCTGTACATCCTCATCCTGTCCCTGTACATCCTGTGCATCAAGCATCTGTACATCATCACCAATGTCATGCATAGGCTGATATGGTGCCTGCGCTGCCTCTTATATGCATACCTATGCCTGTATGAGGGTATCCCTCTGTGCTGTCGGCCATGGTCATCTTTGTCTATCAGTTGGAGGCATCATACCCTGTGGACGTATACCTCCACCTCTCATCCTCGGGCCCCCTCTCCCTCTCCCTCTCTACGGAGCATCACCACCATCATCTCCTTCATCATCATCATCCCCTCTGCCTCCACCATGACCTTGTCCTCATCCTCGGCCTCTGTCTCCTGGGTCTCTCTGTGGAGGCCTCTCAACTGGATCTGTAAGTCTCAGGAAAGGGTGATCCCTCATGTATCTCTCGAACTCAGCTGTCATCCCTAGGTCTATGACCCCCTGTCTCATCGACCATGCCTGAAATGGCATGTCCAAAAACTTCTATCTCGCTATCTCAAATGGTATCATAGGCCCCCAGTCTTGTCTCTCCTGGAAGGTCCGGGAAAACTCTATGGTCCCATGCGGCATCCCCTGTATGCAGCCAAACTGCCAGAGTACCCTGCTACACATCTACCTCTCTATGATGAAGGGAGTCCTCCCTATTAACCATCGTGTCTCAGAGTAGTACCTGAGCTAATGCTTGTCATCCCACACCTCACACCCTAGGTAGGGTCTCCAAATCACTGAATCTATAGTATCAAAGGTGTATCTCCAGAACTCTTACTATCCTAGCTTACACTGAGACTGAACAGATGCATAAAGGAATATATAGGGTTTTCCTACCCCTCAAAATCTGAGTGTCGTTGGCCGTGTGATGGCCATATGCTCCCATGCCCACACATGGATAAGTGTAACCCCTACGGACAATGATGCACTGCCATGGTACACCACCTGGTGAAGATCATGATATAAGTGTGCTAGAAGGCACACACCCCAATCAAAATGGGTCCCCTCATCCATCATCCTCTAAAGTGTCCTTCCCCATCCGATTGTGAATCCATGAGATCTCTGATCGGGGCATACGTATCCTCCAATCGCGCCAGCTAACATGACAGGTAGCGGCTCATATAGCGCCACCATGTCCTCCCAACTGATCTCTACATCATCTATATCATCATCACCGAACACCTCTCTGCACTGAGCTAATCCACCATGTCGATCATAATGAACTAACTCGCCAGTGATAGGTAGTCGAAGGATGCAATATACATCCTCCAACGTCACGGTCATCTCGTCGGTAGGAAGATGAAAGGTACTTGTCTCCGATTGCCATCTCTCTACCAGGGCCATCAGCATACCTAGATTCGCCTGAATCTCAGGCATATAAATCACATGATATAGGTCGGTCACTCCAATCAGGACTCTATCAGTCTCTGACAACACTGGCCTCAAACTCTGAGTCACAGGATATCTCTCTCGTGACATCAGTACATCAGTAATATCCTCCTATCAATATCAAATCAAATCAAACTATCAGCTATCAATCAAATAGATCTATCTATCTATCCTATCTGTATATCACTCCAACACATGTTTATCACATGTATCAGATGATAATTCTATCAATTATCTATCAAACAAGACGGTTTACTAGCGACCATGCTACAATGTTGCCTATCTTGACATCAACAATAATCACTATCCAACAAGAACTAGATCTTATCGACCTATCGCTATGATAGTTTGACCTAATTTGAATTTTTTATATGGTTAGACCCTAACTTGCTATAAATGCGCAGTATTTTTCTGTTTGCATAGCTTCTCATGTATGCGTAGCGTAGTGGAGTATTTGCGCAGATTAACTAGACTAATGCGCAGATTTAACATATGCGTCAATTTTTGGAACAAATGTGCGGGATCAGAGGGACTCTCTGATGGATGCGCAAAACCCCTAAACAAATGTGCAGTTTCTTCGTGTTTATCTATTAAAGCTGCACATTGATGTGCTGCAACTGCGCGTCTTTTTTTTGGTGCAAAAACATAAAATTTTCTAACCTACCTATGATTCAATCTAACCTAACAACATACTACAAATCTATCTAGAAATCATGATTGAATCAAATTAACCGATCAGGATCGACCACTCACTGGCTCTCCAAAATCTAGCGGTCTCTGGAAGCGTCTGACTCGCTTGAAACGATGATCAGGAAGTGGGAATGACATCTTTGCAACTCTACTCTTCACTCTCCAAGCCTCCAATCTCCAAATGACAAGTGTACACATTGAGCTTATTGTGGACCCTTTTGACCTTTTATATAGCTTGTGGACCTATTTTTCTTACCTGTGGACCCTACCTATCACTATCATTCTATATCACCTCATTTTTCACTCCCAATTTCTTCTGATTCTTTTCGTGATATTGATTGAACCCTTCAGAAATGAAAGGAAAATAAAATTATCAAAAAAAAAAAATTTCAATCAATCTCTCAGAGCGGCATGCAAAGGTCATTCGAGGCAAACATAGTCTGGGGCAGATAGCTTGATTTTTCTTTGAAACAATGTGACGAGCACACTATTTCAAAGAGGGGCAAAATGTATACACTAAAAAAATGGGTTCATTAATTAATCAATTAATTAAATATTTATTATTTAATTAATGTTGACTTGAAGGCAAGGGACTGAAGAAGAGGCCAATTGTCATGAATAAAAAAATCCCACTTAGTAAAATTCTTATTTCTCTTGATCAATTTAACCTGATGTGTAAGCATCACTTCAGATATAGAATTTTCTCTTTTTCCAATGACCTCGATCCAAGAAATATATTTGCCTCTAAATACTCTTTCATTTCTCTCAACCCAAATATTCTAGATGACTATAGAGGGACTCACCTCCCAAAGAGGTGCAAATGTGGAAGATTTGTGCAAAAAATTCCAAGCTTTGAAGTGATCACAAATATTAGGGCCAATAGTTGTACACCACCCTAGCCTATGAATAAGCAAATACCAACAATCAAGAGCAAAGGGGCAGTGAAGGAATAAATGATCAGAAGTTTCCATAAAGTATCCACATAAAGTACAGGTAAAACAATGATAATCCCCAATATATCAAGCCTGGTCCCGGTGAGGACCCTATCTTGGATTCCCAACCAGGCAAAGGCCCCCGCCTTAGGAAGACATCCACATCCCCATAAAAGTCTAACAGGCCAAAAGTTAGAAGATTGAAGATGGAAATTTGAATCATAACCGTCCTTAACCATGTACATTGTCCAGAAGGGGAACCTAACCAAATAAGTTCATCCTCAAGAGGAGAGAATAAAATAGGTCTAGAGCTAAGTTATGCTGCCAAATTTGAAAAATCATTTAGGACAGAAAGATCTTTCCAAACTGCAAGACCATCCTAAATATCTAAATAATGACAAACCTGGTCACCCCAAATATGTTTAAGATAAGCATCTAAGGGGTGCCACTCCCGGATTGTAGATAAAGGTGTGTTCTCATTCCACAAGCCTCCTATTCTCATTCCACGAGCCTCCTAGAACCGTGCTTTTGACCCATCATGTATTAACCAAGAGAGGGAGGGTGGGTTGAGCTCTCGACAAGAAACCATGAAATTCCACATGTTGAACCCCCAAGATAAAACTAAAGTTTTAAATATTATTTCCCTTTCATCAGAGTCAAGGTACTTCGATCTCATTAATCTAGCCCATTTAGAATTTGGGTCCTAATGCTCAAAATTTCAATGGTAGATTCTTTATGTACAATAAATTTGGTCATAGGGCTACAAAATGTAGAAATAGGATGAATACTAAATATTTTTTTTGGTCAATGCTTTGAATGCAACAATTATGGTCATAAATCAAATGAATCCAGAACTGTTGTGAATAATAGGAGTGTTAGATGTTTTAGTTGCAAAAATTTTGGACACATAACTAAGCAATCTAGTTTAAGAGGAAATAAGTGAATTATAGGTATGGTCAGTCAAATGTGGTGTGCTACAAATGCAACAATCCTAGACACACTACAAAATATTGTAGAAGCAGAAATGTAAACATGAATAGGAGAGGTTCGGTGAATAACAATAATATGCAAAATAATGACAAGGGAAAACAAAAAGTTGATGTAGATGAGGTCAAGAAGAAGATTAAAAAGACATGGGAAAAAAAAGTGATGTCAATGCAGTAAGTCGGTCTGCACCTGAATCTGGTGTGGAAAATTCTTTAGGAAATTAAGCTAAGACCTTTGGCCTAGGGGGAGATTTCATAAAAATTCTTAAAAACCCCCTGATGTGACTTGATACCTGGATGAAAATGTTTGACTCAAATGTATCAAGATGTTGCATAAAAATTTGAGGAAATTTTGAAGGTACGCAAGTCAATTTGGAGATCCACATAAGAATTTTTGCATCTCAGTCTGAAAAATGGATACCCAAGCGAGTTAGGATATGGAGCATTTATTATGTCAAAAAGTGGATGTGTGAAGGTTAAAATGGCACTTTATTCTTTCATTTTCTACTTTTCATATTGAGGGTAAGTGATTAGAGAGATCTGGAAGGTGAATTCAGTGAGTTCGAAGGAGAAGAAGAAGATTCATAGCGCAAATGCTAGCTCATCAAAAATGATGTATTTTACTGAGAAGATTGAAATATTTCACTTTTAGTCATGGATACACCTAATATTTTTGATGTAACTAAGTGTCCTAGACCTAAATTTAAGAAACACTCATACAAATCCATGGAGGATGATCTATAAGGGGCATTCTCAACCGTTCCTTATGGTGTTTTGCATGTGGAAGATATTAGAGCATATATCCATGCTAATCTAGAAGAATTGGGTAGTTTGCAGATATTAAATTTTTATTTGAATAAGTTATTTGTTAACTCTTAGCTCAAAGATGAATTCAAGGTGTTAGAACAGAAAAACCTAGCTTAGGTCATTAAATTCCTAACTTTTGATGAGAATGAGTGGGTTAGGTATGTGTTGAGAAGAATTCATGTATTTGGGTGAACCTTATAAGATTACCAAGGAGGTTATCAAGACAGTAACTGGATTCAATGCATCCGATGAGATCCCTGTGTTGAAGTCTATCAAAAACCAAATTTTTACTAATGCAACCAATTGTTAGAATTATTTAGAATAACTGGGAGGGGTGAATAAGTTATCCAAGGTCCATATGTACCAATTGAGCTTTCAAACACTTCAACCAACTTAGATCCACTCAGTAATCCACTCAGTCTCTATAGCATATGATCAATAAGATAAACTTGTAGTATATTGTCTGAATGTAATCAACTTACAAAATATAAAACTCTTAATAGTACAACACAAAATAAAATTCACACAAGTATGACACTACGATTTAACATGGAAAACCAATATGGGAAAAACTATCAATAACATGCTACCAATCTTTCACTCTTCTGAAGTGAGATCTGTGAAAAGCCAGCCTAATTAAAGGTTATAATACACACTAATAAATGTAACTCGGTTAAAGGATTTAATCACTTTGTTAGAAGTGAGCCTTGTTAGAGGGCTTATACCATTCCATTAGAATGTCACCTTGATTAAAGGATTTAACAATATGACTGTTAGGTCAACCTTGTTTAAAAGTATTTTGCAACTGATATAATGGTTAGAAAGTAATATCAAATTATGATCTAAAACATACAACTCACTTTACAAATACATATCCAATTATAGCTCAATTTCTAATTCACTGACTGGCCTTCATTGTCATCTCTATCACTCTGATCTGTTCAGAAATCCTTCAAGCAATCACCACTCTTTAGTCATGTACTTCTCTCTTCAACCTTCTCTTCCTTCTACTTAGATTTTGCCAATCAACTGAATTAACCACATACCACACACACACACACTATAACCTTCAATTAGTTTAATATTATACCTCTCTGATCAAGTAGTTTGATATTTTGTCACTTAATCATCACCATAGATCTTAGGGTTAGATCATATCCAAATAATCCTTCCATCATTTCATTTCCATATACATCCTAAAACTCCTTGAATTCGTACATAAAATGGTTAAACATATATTAAATATTCATTTAATTCTCCACAACAATCATCCTTATCTTAAATATGCTTCACATATCCCAAGAAAATCAACTATTTCAGATGGGATCTCAAATCTTTCTCAAACTGTCATAATACTGACACTCGGTCAATACAGTGTTCTTTCGCTCGGTCATCTCTGTGTAGACTGGTAATTCTCTAACACTCGACACATATTGATGCTTGGTCGACACTAAATTTTCTTGGCATATACTAGCACTTGGTCGACACTCGCATCACTCGACATTACTCTGCACAAACTGTTCTGAACTTATGTTTATTAATCTTATTCTTTGTAACTCGGTCAAGACTAATCTTGTAGTCATCCAAAATTCACTTAGACTTAAGATAAATAATATATTACCTTGTCAAGGTGTGATCTCATCAAGTACACATTATAGTTTCACATAACTCAACCATTTCACCAGGTCTTCTTTTTATCTCTCCTTTTCAAATCTTCTTCATCAATCAATTGATATGGCACTTTACAAGATAACAATTGTCTTACCAGTTAAGGTTTGACATCAATGGAAATATAATTTTTTTTTCAATGGTAGTTTCCAACAATCTCCCTCTTTAGAATTGATGGCAAACACATGCAAGAAAACAACATATGCAAGGTTCCCAAACAATCCAAAAAGCATGTTCTGTAAACAGATTTTCATTAATGTCCTTAGCTTCATTATGATTCTCTCCAATACAAATGTTGTCTCCATCTTGGATAGATTTTTCTCTGTAGATTATCTCCCTCATTGTTTATTTCTTCCTCAAATAGTATATCTCTTTCATAGTCATTTCTCCCTCTTAGTGTCTTTTCTTACTGTACATTTCTCTCAATTATTCTCAAGTATTTCTCCCTCTTTCACAACAATTCCAAAGACATACATCTTCAACATGTAGATATCTATGTGTCAGGTTTCTCAATTCTATGCTCCCTCTGTAATCTTTCTTATGATTGATCAACATATTTTTCTTAACACTTCA
>MU223997.1:245070-265304 GCA_018584345.1 Thuja plicata | reverse complement strand
TACATACATATATATATATATATAATTTTGGTTTGTGGATCCCTACCTTTTCCATTGATGTCAAAGGGGGAGACTAGTACAGTGAGAAATGTATATAGATTATATATCCACCTCATGGGGAGCACAAAATTTTGGACCTTTGAGGAGTTAGTGTTTGGCACTGATTTTGACACTTAGTCATTTTTCACTAAGTGTTGTCATCAATGCGAAAGGGGGAGATTGTTGGAAAGAGACACTTCTTAGATTATTCAGATGTTGTCATTGATGGAAACTAACACCATTGCATACATTCAAATAACTTTAATTGATCAAACCAGAAGTTAGAATGAAGATTTTGACTGTGAAAAATGCATATAGAATGTATATCCAGCTTGGGGGGAGAACAAAAATTTGGACCTTTGAGGAGTTAGTATTTGGCACTAATTTTGACACTCAGTCATTTTTCACTAAGTGTTGCCATCAATGCCAAAGGGGGAGATTGTTGGTAAGAGACACTGTATAGATGATTCAAATATTGTCATTGATAGAAACTAACATCATTGCATACATTCACGTAAATTTATTTGATCAAACCAAAAGTTAGAATGAAGATTTGGCTAAGTCTATGGTGAACGGAGTGCTTGAATCTTTTTGGTATATGGCCTGGTACATACTCCTATTTTTATATTTTAAGGTGTAAACCTAGAGGAAGATTCACTAAGGTATATTCTATCATACTCTAGATTCATGAGGCCTAATTTTTATGTTGTGTTTGAGTTATGAAGATTTGTATGGTAGTTTTTGGTAAATCAGTGAAGAACATCAGTAGGGTATAATACTTCTGCAAAGTATTTTTTATTTGTAGGTTCCACCNTATTTGTAGGTTCCCCCCCCCCCCCCCCAATGGTTTTTCCCCTAGCAATATTTCCATGATAAAAATCCTGGTGTTATGGTGTTTTAGATGTTTGTATTGTGCTTTAGCATATTCATTTTATTTGCATGTGCTTTATAGTTTAAGAATCAACTTATCAAGGTTAAAAATTGTTGAACACTGACTCACCCCCCCCTCTCAGTGTTCCTTAATACCAATAATTTTTTCTTTTGATTCCTTCAATTCCTGACTGACTTCCTTATGAATTTGTTTTAACTCCTTAATACGATTCCTTAACTTACCGATACATGCATTTGCTTCCTTCAGGTTTTCTTTCAACTCCTCATTTTTTGATTCAGTACTCTCAATGTCGCTCAACATACTATGCAACTCCTCGTCAGCATAGTATCCACCTTCCATCTATTCAAACAACCAAGGTCTCCCTCAAGTGATTAATATCTATCTGCAAGGAACCAAGATCTCCCTCAAGTGATTAATATATTTTGCAAGGAACCAAGCTCTGATACCAATTGGTGAACACACTGAATAACTGAGAGGGGGTGAATAAGTTATTCACAAACACTTTCAGAACTTTTTACTGTGTTGGTTAACTTACATACCATACAAATGATAACTACAATTATATCAATATTAACTATCTAATCCACTGCAAATATGCATGCAAATGCCCTTTTGATCTCTCAACAATTTGCTTTAGCTTGCACACAACCGCCAAGAACTCTCTTTCTTAGCATGCTTATCTTCTACCACATTACTTTCTCACACCACACTGATACCTCATATACAAAATATTTTTCTTTACTTATAAATATATCTGATCATACATATTGGCCACACCAAATGTGTGTCGGCCTCAAACCAAAAAGATATTACAATTACATTTAATGCACTACCACTGATCCTAAATCTAGGACAAACTTAAGAAAAATTTACAACACACTACACCAGGACCCAAAAATAGGTCACACTTGAGATGTTTACAATGATTATTATATTTACCAAAATTGACAGAATACCACAACTAATACCATGTCTTGATCATCAAAACTTCTAAACCCACCGATAGATGAAACTAGATAGAACATGTCCAGAATACGATACCCAAAGCTAACTGGTGAATTGCAAGAAAGTTTAGATATCAGAAACACTTGGAAGAAAGTTGTAGGTATACCAATCATCAGTAATGGTCAGAAGACACAATATGCACCACTGGTGACTGAAAGCACACAAGTTTACCAAAACATGTAATCCATTTGTAAAACAAAGTACACCTACCATAGAGAACCAAAATTGCATATAAATGATACTTTTGATACTGATAACCTCAATTTTCCAACTGATATCAAAATTGATACCGCCAACATCCAACCAATATTGCCTGGTAGTTGGTATGAAGGTTTTGACATTAATGGCAATAATGCCAATGACATCTGAATCTAAAATTGATTTCATGGTCATGCACTTTATTTAGAGCTCTATCGGTGTTGTTGATTTGTTTTTAGATTCTAGGCTTGTGGTTGGGCTATTTAGGGAATTACATTAGGATTATAATTCAATATTCATAGGACACGCAAAATCAGATTGGGAAAGTGATTCTTAGGATTGTAATTCTACTTTAGGATATATCTTCTCACTTGGTTTTGATCTACTTTGTTCGTCGAGAAAGAAGTAGGGGTCACCATTGCTCTTTCATCTATAGAAAGATAAGTATCAATAAGTAGTTAATGATACTATTGAGGCCATTTGGATTAAAAATATTTTTATTCAATTTGGAATTCCAATCCACAAGCCCATAATCATCTTTTTTGGTAGCCAAAGTGTAAGGAATAAAAGACAAAAATCTAACAATTACTTGCAGAAATATAACCAATATCAAAAAATATAAGACCAAACATAAGAGAACACAAGACACAAAGATTTAACATGGTTCATCCAATCCCTAGGCTACATCCACCAAACAAAAATTCCAATCTTTCTATTATCTAAAGATTACAATCTGATCGCAATACGCAATCCCTTACAGATTAAGACCGCTGTAAGAAGCAAAAACATTACATTTTCATAAAACCCTAACCCTAAGCCAATTTATACAATATTTATGCCACTTTAGGGTTAGAACATGTAAAACACTTTCCTGGATAATAATTTCTTGATCAATCACCACAATATAACAATCTCCCACTTGAAGACTGATCAGACTCCACATAAACCAACAATTATCCCACTTGGAGACTGATCCTATAGCTAAACCGCTACCCCATGAAGCTCCCAATGGATTCAACCTTCCTGGACTCTGGTGTTCTATTAGTCTATTCAATCTAGAAGACCAACCGAAGTTGAACAAGAATTCAGCTTCTCCCTCATCAAAACCTTTGTAAACATATATGTTGGATTATCATATGTATGTATCTTTTCCAACTTTAACTTCCCATCATCCAAATTTTTTTGAATGAAATAGTACCACAACTGTATGTGCTTTGTCTTTGAGTGCAAAGCAGAATTCTTCACAAGATGAATGACACTCTAGCTATCTGAATACAGAAAATTATATGCCTATGGATGTCCCAATTCTTCCATGAAGAATTGAAGCCATATCATCTCCTTGGTTGCCTCTATAGCAGCAACATACTTTGCCTCTGTAGTGGATAAAGCATTCAGCTTTTGTAACCGAGAAATCCAACTCACTGCTCTCCCACCAATAGTAAATACATAACCTTTAGTACTCCACCTGGTGTCTATGTCTCCTACCAAATCTGAGTCAACATAGCCTTGAACAGTAGTAGTAGAGCCCCCAAAGTGTAAACACTTATTGGATGTACCTCTCAAATATCTGAGAATCCGTTTGACTACATTCCAATGCTCAATCCCAAGGTGACTCATATACCTGCTAACGAATCCCACTGCATGTGCAATGTCTAGCCTAGTACATACCATAGCATACATTAAGCTCCCTACAGCTGAAGCATAAGGTACCTTGGACATTTTAGCCTTATCTTCTGGTGTCTATGGATACATCTCCTTAGTCAATTTCAAGTGACCAGGAAAAGGTGTACTGACAGCTTTGGCATCCTTCATGGAGAATCTTTGCAACACCTTTTCAACATAATCAGACTTAGATAGAGTTAATTTCCTAGTCTTCCTATCTCTGCAAATTTTCATACCAAGGATTTGTTTTTCTGCCCCCAAATCCTTCATAGCAAAAGAATGTGCTAATTGTTGTTTTAACCCCTTAATGTGATTCATATTAGACCCAGCTACAAGCATATCATCAACATATAAACATAAAATAATGTAGTTTTCATCATCCAACCTCTTAAAATAAATACAATGGTCAGAATTACACCGAGTGTATCCATGCTCATTCATAAAATATCAAATTTAATATACCATTGTCGAGGTGCTTGCTTCAAGCCATATTAACTTTTCTGCAATCTGCACACTAAATTCTCCTTACCCTTGACCTCAAATCCCTGTGATTGTACCATATATATTTCTTCATCCAAGTCACCATGAAGAAAAGTTGTTTTAACATCAAGCTGCTCTAAATGCAAATCTTTAGTCGCCACAATACTTAAAACATTACGAATAGAAGTCATTTTAACAGCTAGAGAAAATATCTCATCAAAATCAAACAAATCCTTGGTATGAAAATTTGCAGAGATAGGAAGACCAGGAAATTAACTCTATCTCAGTCTGATTATGTTGAAAAGGTGTTGCCCCCAAATCCTTCATAGAAAAAGAATGTGCTAACTATTGTTTTAACCCCTTCATGTGATTCATATTAGACCCGGCTACAAGCATATCATCAACATATAAACATAAAATAATGTAGTTGTCATCATCCAACCTCTTAAAATAAATACAATGGTCAGAATTATACCGAGTGTATCTATGCTCATTCATAAAGTATCAAATTTAATATACCATTGTCGAGGTGCTTGCTTCAAGCCATATAAACTTTTCTGCAATCTGCACACTAAATTCTCCTTACCCTTGACCTCAAATCCCTATGGTTGTACCATATGTATTTCTTCATCCAAGTCACCATGAAGAAAAGTTGTTTTAACATCAAGCTACTCTAAATGCAAATCTTTAGTAGCCACAATACTTAAAATAGTATGAATAGAAGTCATTTTAACAACTGGAGAAAATATCTCATCAAAATCAATACCCTTTTTCTGTGCAAATCCTTTTATGACTAATCTGTCTTTAAATCTTTTCTTACCTCCATCTTCTTCTTTCAGCATGTAAACCCGTTTATTTTGTAAAGCCCATTTTCCTGTAGGTAACTTACATAAATCCTAAGTCTGGTTTGTCAACAAGGAGTCCATTTCTTCTACCATTGTAGACTCCCATTGATGCTTTGTATCCACCTTCATAGCATCATTGTAACATTCAGGTTCACCAGCATCAGTTAATAAAATAGAATACAAAGATGGTGAAAATCTATCTGGAGGTCTACTTAGCCTTGTTAACAGTCTAACATTCACTAGGGTGTGTGGTATTTTTTATTTCTATTGTTGTGAAGCATAAGGAACTAATGGGAAATCATCTTTTGAAGTATCATCCAATTCTACATAATCTGTCTTTCTTCTCATGATGTTGAAACAGATCTTTGTACAACACTTTTTCATTGACTATGACATCCCTGCTTCTTACAATTTTACAATTTTCAAAATGAAAAGTCTATAGCCAAATTCATTAATTCCATATCCAAAAAATACACATTTCTTTGATTTTTCTTCCAGCTTGGTTCTATTTTCAAAATCTACATGTGCAAATGCTTCA
Source organism: Thuja plicata (assembly GCA_018584345.1). Classification (NCBI taxonomy): domain Eukaryota; kingdom Viridiplantae; phylum Streptophyta; class Pinopsida; order Cupressales; family Cupressaceae; genus Thuja; species Thuja plicata. The sequence continues at coordinate 259,645 of MU223997.1, read as the reverse complement.
CAACCGAAGGTTTTTAGAAAAGAATAACTCACCTTCTTACCAGTCCATGCTTCCTCTAGAATACCAAAACCCAAAGGAGTAGAGGGACCTTTGTTAATTAAATAAATGATAGCATTTATAGCCTCTGCCCACATTTTTAAGGGGAGCCCAACATGCAATCTCATGGTCCTTGCATGCTCCATTATTGTCTTGTTCATGCATTCAACCACTCCATTTTCTTGTGGAGTCCTTGGAACCATTTTCTGCCTATGAATACCATTAGAGGAACAATAATCTTCAAAATATTTTCTGAAATACACACCATCATTAATAGATCTGAGATATTTTAGTCTTTTACCTATCTCATTCTCAACCAAGCTTTTCCATTTCTTAAAAGTTTCAAACACATCAGATTTATGCCTAAGGAAATAAATCCATACTTTCCTAGTTGCATCATCAATGAAAGTAACATAATACAGAGAGACACCAAGGGAAGATACATGAGCTGGCCCCCATACAACTATATGCACAAGCTCTAATTTAACATCTTTCTTTTCTTTCCCACCCTTCAAGAAGCTAACTCTCTTTTGTTTCTCATATACACAACTTTCACAGAAATCCATATTTACACATTTCCAACCTGGTAAAAGTTTCTTTGAATGAAGTAATTTCATACCTTTCTCACTCATGTGCCCAAGTATATTGTGCCATAGTGGTGTTTTTGTATCCACGGTGACTATTTCGTGTTCAACCTTCTCAACTGTAGCAACTATTCCTGAACATTCATTTTTCTCTATAACAATTAAAGTAGAAGGAACAATATTACCTGTACAAAGATATAAGGTGCCTACTTTCACACCTTTTGCTACTACTAAGGAACCTTTTGAAACCTTCCAATTTTTATCATTAAAAGTAATTGTGCAACACTCATCACCTATTTTTCCTGCTAAAATTAAATTTCTACTCAGCCTTAGAACATGTCTTACCTCTTGTAGTAGCCAATGATTCCCATCCTGTAACTTAATCTTAATTCTTCCCTTCCAAACAATTTGATAGGGTTCATTATCTCCCAAATAAACTAGCCTAAGATCACCTTGGACATAATCAATAAAATAAATCCTATGGGGTGTAGCATGAAAAGAATCCCCTGAATCTAGAACCCATGAATCAACAACATTTTCAAGGGTAAGGACCAAAACATCATTGCCAGATTTATTACTTACCACATTTACCTCCTTATTGCCTTCTTGTTTGTCTCCTTTATTCTTCTGAGACAATCAATCTTTCTTCTTATGACCTATTTTTCCACAGTACCAACAGTCATTAGGTCCTCTTGATTTATACCTCTTTCCCTTTGACTTCCCTCGTGATTTCCCATGATTGCCAGAGTTGTTTCGTCTATCTCTTGTTCCACCTCTCCTTTCTACATTCAAAACACTACCTGATGTAGATCCACCTGAGATTTTCCTACGAATTTCCTCACTCATAATAACACCAACAACATCGTCAAATTTTAGGGTGCTTGTATTAGAAACAAAATTACTAACAACCATTATCAATCTATTCCATCTTTCTAGAAAAGAGCACAAAATCAAGAGAGCCCTAATTTCTTCATCAAAATTTATATTCATAGAGGATAATTGACTAGTAACTATATTAAACTCATTTAAATGATCAACAACTGACCCACCTTCTACCATCTTCATATTAAATAAATTCTTCACGAGAAATACCTTATTCGAAGTGGAAGGATTTTCATACAACTTTGCTAGGGTTTCCATCAACTCTTCAGTTATCTTTGATTTTATAATATTAAACAACACCGATTGAGCCAGGCATAAGCAAATGTTTCCCAGTGCCTTTCTATCCAAAATATCCCAATTTTCCAGAGACATAGTTGCCTCTTTCTTACTTACTCCTCCCAATGGCCGCCACAAATCCTTCCCATAGAGATAGTCCTCCATCTTCATTTTCCATAACTGAAAGTTCTGCTTATTAAACTTCTCAACCTTCAACTTGCCCTCATCTACCATAACTCCCACTTGACCGTGAGACTCCCACTCAACTGTGAGACCTTCCTATAGAGGATAACTGAAAATAACCTTTCTCTAATACCACTTGTTAGGAATAAAAGATAGAAATCTAACAATTACTTGCAGAAATATAACCAATATCCAAAAATATAAGACCAAATAGAAGAGAACACAAGAAACAAAGATTTAGCGTGGTTCACCCAATCCCTGGGCTACGTCCACCAAATAGAAATTCCAATCTTTCTATTATCTAGTGATTACAATCTGATTGCAATACGCAATCTCTTACAGCTCAATACCACCGTAAGAAGCAAAAACATTACGTTTTCCTAAAACCCTAACCCTAAGCTGATTTATACAATCTTTATGCCGCTTTAGGGTTAGAACATGTAAAACGCTTTCTTGGATAATACTTTCCTGATCAGTCACAACAATATAGCACAAATTGCAATTCAAATGTCAAGAAATATATTCCATATTAAAGGACCATGCACATTGAGATCCATAAGCACTACATTAGAAAGTTGATTCATGACCACATCATGATCTTCAATATTTTTAGACATGAGATTAAATTCTATAAATCTTCACCAAACCCTTCATTGAGAGAAAGTTTTTTATTATGAGCTTTTTTGGGGTGCGACAAGTGTCCCCTTTTGGAGGTTTAGATCTCTCTCTCTCTCTCTCTCTCTCTCTCTCTCTCTCTCTCTCTCTCTCTCTCTCTCTCTATTATAAGGGTGTGTACTTTTTTAATGGCAGGAGGGTTCTTCTCTTTGGGGGAGTATATCTTTGTACATGGATACCCTATCGGGCTTCATTTGTTGAGACTCATTTCTTTACCCATTTAAGATATGATGAAATGGGAAACTTAGAGTGGGGGATTATTTTCCCAGTGTGTTAATTATTTTTCTTTAGTCTTAGGCTTTCCTACACTTTATTAAGTTTGATTAGGTTAATAATATAACTATAATTAGGTGAATGAGTGATTTAAAATGTTACCATCCTGTTAGGGAGCTCCTGCTTGCTATTTTAGGAAGGCCACTCCCTATGGGCTAGCTTTTCCACCTCCATTGTCTCCTTGTTTTATAAAAAATCACCATCTAGTTCATATTTTCACTCTTGTTGTGGCTTCTTTTGGCGACCTCCTACTATAGTTTTGTTATCATGACATTTACATGTCTCTTTAAATCATCAGTTCACTTTTATGTGTGTGTGTGTGTGTGTGTGTGTGTGTGTGTGTGTATTGCAATTTAGATTTCTTTTATTGGTTATTCATTTGTTTAATATGTTTAACTGTTATATTTATATATACTTTTTTGCCATTAGTTAAGGCAAAGTCATATGAGTCAGAAGATTCAATCAGTGAAAAGGAGAAAGATAAATATTTGACCAGTTGATAATGTACACCGAGCAAGCCAGTGAAGTTGGTAAAGAACACAACAGAGCTAAAGACACTACACCGAGAGCCTACAATTACCGAACACTGAGCGCATATGAAGTACACTAAGTTGACGGTTACCAGGTACTAAAGATCAGTTAACCGAGCACAAAGAAGTTACTCTACCGAGTTACTTAATTTATTGTAACACGATAAGGGCACATTTAAATAATTGACACAACATTAATTGTGATTCTACAATGCATGAAGATCAATTTGTTACATGATCAATGATCAAATTAATTCAAAGAGAAGATCTGAGAAGTGTATTAAGTGGTTAATTAAAGTTTTTTAGTTCCAAGAAAAACACCAAGTACCGAGGTAAAAGTTACACAGTCACCGAATGGAAAAGAAGATCTAACAGTTAAAATCAATTCACAGTGCCCTAACGCATAAGATTAAGAGACAATAAATATTATATTTAATGGATGATTTACAAAATAGAGAGAGTGAGGATATAGATAAGAGGTTGGTATTGTTAGTGAAAGTTAAAGGAGTTATATGAAGAACAAAGATCAGAGCAGAGAACACCAAACATATATCTAGTTACACCAGAGAAAATATGAGCATTGTTAGAGTTTGGTAATTGAGGTAACACAAATTTTAGAACACATAGAGTTTGATCAACATTTTTTATTGATGCAATATAGAACACATTATTTTGATTAAGTAAAAACAAGTTTTACAAGGACCCAAAATCTTTACAAAAAGATTAAAAGTTAGTCATAGATTTTAATAAAAATTGTTCCACAACACCCAGGAACAAAATCCTAAAAATAAACAAAATCATTCTAAACAATAGGCTTCACCCAAAATAGGACAGAAAAAAGACAGGATAGAATAAAAAAAAAGACAGCTAGATGCACTTCGTTAAATCTTTAGCCTAAACCACCATAAGCTGCATCTTAGCAGCTGAATTCTTGAGCTCTTCCAGCTCCTTGTCATCTTTGGTCCCAGGCTTCCTCATGCTTTCCCACGTATGCTTTCTTGGTCCCATAATGTCCTTATGGTCCTTTCCCTCTTTTTCACCCTTTTCCTGTTCCATCCTCCCTACCAAGATCTTAGTATAATCTGTGTAGGCTTTGAGAATAAAAAGGCTTTGCTCCCCAATTTTACGCATGGTTTCTTCCAATTTTTCCACTCTGTTATGCAACATTTGGAGCTTTCCCTTGAATTCCTCATCATTACCCCTGTCTTCTTTCTCTTTCATTCTTTTTTCCATCTCGCGGACTTTGTCAACCATATCGGCAAAAGCATCTGCCCTACCCAGCACATCCTTCATTTTATCGAGGTACACAACAACTAGTTTGTCCCCAAAACTAGTCTTCTTAATGAGGTCAACCTTGCAGCCCATCACATGCATCTTCTTTTTGATATTACCCACATCATCCATCAGATTTCCTGGCATGCAAGTAAAATCCGCCAAGAAAATCTTGTCTTTAGTCATCTTATTGACCCCGCTTCTCTCCTTTTTAGTTTCCTCATTTTCTATTTTTTCTATGATCTTGGTCCCTATTATATCTTTGTCAATACTATTCACAATCTCATCCACAACCTGGTTCACATTTTTCAGATTTTCCTCCTCCTTCTATGGAGAAGTTTGGCCCTCACCCAGATTTCCAATATCACCCTACATCTTACCTTCTTCCCATGTCTCCTCCCCAATATTAGCCCCAATACACTTCTCCTGCTCTAGATCCTCATCATTCTCAGAGGAAAGAATGATACGCCTCTTACTAGCACTTTTCATCCTTTTAATCTTCTTGTTACGACCACTAAACTCAATTTTTTTCCTCTTATTACCCTCCTCCTTTTCCTCCTCATAATCTTCATCTTCAGTTTCCTTATTAGTCTCAGATTATTCCATAGCAGTCTTCTTCAACTTTTTCTTTGATGGATGGCCTTTAAAATTTCCCTTCTTCAAGGTATAAGCCCCAGATGGCTCCTCCTCATCATCCTCCATTTCTTCTTCATACATTTTATCCTCTTCATCACCTTATGTCTCTTCATCATCCCTGGTATTACTCTTTAAGAAAGGTTTTTCTACTTTTTTTTTAAATTTTGAGGATATCATACACCAAAAGCATTAAGCCCTGGTGAGAAGCATGATCCTCTTTTAGATCCTTCTAAAGAATACTAATGGTAAAATCCAGCAAACTCAACAGATACAAAGGAAGACTAATTTTCACATTGTGTCTAAATTGATTTAACAACATAGAGTGGTGCCCGTAAGCTCTGGTAAATCCACCACTGAGCATGATATAGTTGATAACAGCATAAACACATACCTCCATAGCCGATAAATGCACTTTAGATTGTGGTAGGAGGTATCCTTCTTCACCAGCCTCATCATTTCCTCCTCTGTATCAAGAAACTTCTCAGGGGCTTTATCAGAGATACTTCTATCTCTATAAGATTTTAACCCTTTCGTGCTCATGCCAATAGCCTCCACTATTATGTCCTTTGTGACCTCTATGAGCTGATTACCAACTAAAACTTTACCATTCTTCCAAGTTTTGAAAAAATGATTAGAAACATTAGGGCTTCTTCCATGCAATCTCTCCATGAAACTCACCATGCCACCCTTAGTCAGGATTCCCCACACCACCTTGTTCTGTTTCCACTCTTCACAGTTCACAAGTTCAAATCTCTTCTTACTTCCTCCTATATCTTCTCTCTCTTCTCTCTGATTTTCTTTCACTATTTCTCTGTAAAAACAACAAATTCCTTTCTGAGTAGTATTAGTAGCACTATTCTTTGCAAACATAACCCAGAGCCCATGCCAAAAGTTGGAGCATCATCACATAATTGTACTTTGCACATACCAATAAATGATGATACTTCACATTGTAATCAAGACTTCATTAAAAAATCCATTTAAAACACCTTCTGCCTGCTCCATAAACGATCACTATCTATTAATGATTTTGCCTCAAATGGTAGATCATCCCCATTATCCCATTTCATCATGGTCTCCAAATTATAAGCCATGTTAGCTACCCAGTCAACAAGAACATTAGTTTCTCTAAAATTATGCATGATGACACAATATTCAAAAGAGTTGATTAAGTATTTTTTCTTTATGTATAACATTATTAATGGTCCATGAAGGAATAACATCATTATTTAAACATCAAATAATGTTTAAAGAGTCCCCTTCCAACCATAGTTTCTTACAACCCTTCTCCTTAGCCAAAACTAAGCCTTGGAGAGATGCATTAGCGTCTACAACATGATTAGTTTGAATACCTAAAGATATTGTAGACACACCTTTACAACCACCATACTCATCTCTTATCACCATACCACATCCAGCCACTCCCGGGTTCCCTTTTGAAGCACCATCAAAGTTAACCTTTATCCACCCACTGGGAGGGAAATCCCATCTCACTTCATTTCTCTTGGAGTCTTTCTTACAATTAATCACATTACCTTTAATCTTCCAGTTGTCAAAGAAAGTAATGTCCCCTATATTTGAAGGTTCAATCCGGTTCCCCTTAAGATGAAGATTCTCCAGCATAGCTCTTTAGATCTTATGAAAGACCACCTTTTCATTGGAAGCCTTATTTCTGAAGACTCTATCATTTCTTTCTTTCCAGACCCCCCAGCAAATATAGGGTAAAATGAATTTATAGAAATTGGCCATAGTTTCATTCTTTGAGGGAGGTATCCAAGAAATGAAAAGACTATGTAAGTCCTCTGGGAAGATCCATTCCACTTTAAGAAGCTTTAGGAATTTGACCCATATCTTGCGCACATAGGAACAATGGATGGTCATATGGTTAATAGTTTCCTCATCTTGATTGCATAAGTAACATATGATAGCCATAGTCATGCCTCTCCTTCTTAGGTTATATGTAGTTAGGATCTTATTTTGGAGCATGATCCAAAAGAAAACATTGATTTTAGGAGTGAGTCCTTTTATCCAAGCATTAGCCCAATAGGGTTAAATTTGATTCTAATAGTTTTAATGATACAAAGAAGAAATAGAGAAATTCCTATTTGTGTTGTACTTCCAAATGAGCTTGTCCTCTTCCTCAATCAAAGTCATGGAGTTCAGGATTTTATTAAGCTTCCCAAGAGATTGATATATAATAGAGAGATCAACCCAATGGTTTCTCTCCCAATAGTCAGAAAATTTAAGACCAAACCTCAATTTGCACTGATGCTCAAACATCTTCCACTCAAGGACCTCCTTCAAATGGTAGTTCATCAGCCACTACTCAGCCCAAAACTGCACCGTCCTTCCATTCTCCACTTTCCATTTAACTCCTTTTCTAATGATCTCCTTTTTACTCAAAACATTTTTCCAAATAAAGGAACCCTCAAGAATGGTATCATTCCAAAGAAAAAATTGTAGAGTTGGACACTCTTTATTGTACTTGTTCTCCCATATGGAAGTCCATTCACCTTTAGAAGTATAATATCTCCAAATCAGTTTAGAAAGAAGGTAATCATTAAGGCTCCTAATTCTGCGCAGACCTAAACCCCCTTTATTCACCAGTTTGCATACCTTCTCCCAGGCAATAAGAGAAATCCTTTTTTTTTTTCCACCCCAGTCCATAGGAAGGTTTTCTATATTTTTTCAATAGCCTCTCCATACTTTTTAGGAATTATGAAGATTCTCAAGGCATAAAGATGTAAACTTTGAAGAGTGGCTCTAAGGATCTGAATCTTACCAGCCTGACTCAACAACGTGTCCTTCCAATGTGAATACATTGTTAAGTTGTTAATACTATTGTATTGAGAGCTAGAAATCCCAATACTGGGTAGACCTTAACCGATCTGATATTTGTAAAACCATTAACATGGTATATCTCTAAGTGTAGAGACTGTAAAATCCTCCAACCAAGTAGACATAACAAGTCTTTGTATACTCTTAATCAGGTAAGCTATCAAAATGGCGAAACATTGTAAGCTCTAATTGATCACCCTTTATACTGCAGTTAGTGAAGGTTGTGGGTATCATCCCCACCACAATTTTGTCCTCTAACCAAATATTTGTGCATAAACAAAATCATGGAGCTATGATTTTTTTACTTGAATTTTTTGATGATATGTTTTATGAGTTTTATATTAGTTTTGTTTCAAGTTATTGAATTCAGTGAACAACAACATCAATAGTATATGATTATAGGCAGTTTTAGCTATAAAAGTTTTTTTTGTGGTACTGATTCACCCCTCCCCTCTCAATCCCAACTTTCTATATTCATTCCAACAATTGGTATTAGAGCTACTACTTTTGATTTATAAGGTTTGACCACCTGAGAGTTAAAGATCTTAGTCATGGAAAGTTTTAGGCAATTCAAAAGAATTGATGGTCTTAAATCTGAGTTGGAGAGTGTAAGAGAGTTAATTATTGATCTGAAAAGGAAACTTGAGAATTCTCTAAGGATAAGATTGAAAATATATGATTAACTAAAGGTTACACAAGAACAAGTTGATACACTTGAGACAATATTTGAAGGCAGTGTTACCAATGAGTCAGGATCAGCTATAAAAGAACTGTTGGAAAAGAATGATACACTTACCGAGCAGTTGGACCTAATGAAGATAGATCTTGAAACCAACATGATAAGAATGACTGAATTGATTGAAGGAAAAAGGATTGCTGAAAATGAAAATAAAATGGTAGAAGATGATAAAAGACAAGTTGAAATCAAGTTATTAGAGAAATTTAATGAGATCATGAGAATGACCCAAGTTCACCATGATATGACCGACCAACTTCTGAGTGAAAATCAAGATAACACAAGAAAACAATTTGAGAACCAACCACTGAAAGATGAAATTGAAAGAATGGATCAAATACTGAAAGCCTAGAAAGATGCAAATGCAATATTGAAAAGAAATGAAGTTGCACTGAAATATCTGGATCAGAAATTCAAGAATCAGAAGCAAAGGAATGACAAAATAGGAATTGGATTCAAAGAGGACAAAAATAGTGAGGAAGGAGAATCATCAAATGCACAGAAAGATGAAAGTATTGCACCCCCACCGAATCAAAAGAAGCCAAGTTGCACAATTATTGTGGAAATCCTGGACATGCTTCTAATGTCTGTAGGAGCAGGAAAGGTAAATCACCGAGTACACCTAAGTTTGATGGTTATTGTTTTAGATGCAATAGGTATGGACATCAAGCATTTTGAATGTAGAAATAATCTTGCTAACAACCTCAGGAAACCTAATTTTGATGGTTTCTGCAAGAATTGTAATAAGTTTGGACACAGCGAAAGAATGCAGAATGAAGAAAATAAATGACAAATGGAAGCCTAACTGAGAGAATGCTAATACTAACTGAGCATGAATTTCTATACCATGGGACTATAATACAAGAATTTCATGTTTATCCCGTGGAAGGTATGGACAAATTGCTGCAAATTGCATGTTGATGCACAAAAGGAACAACCAAAAAGCATGGAGAAACCCCAGTATGGCATGTTTTCATTGTCATAAGGTAGGACACCTTGCAAGAAATTGTAGATACCGAGATGAGGCACCGACCGAAGATAAATCTAAAGTGAAAGCCCCTACTACTGGGTGTGTGCAAGAAGATGAGTCCACTTGAGGTGGAACTTTTTAACTTAGTCATTTTCCTGAAATCGTACTTCAAGAAATGGGGTGACGTTTGTAAAAAGCGGGGTGATGTTTCGCTTCAGGACCCCGAACCTTAATTCAAATCATCACCCTGTAAGGGATGGGGTCCCGAGGCTAAACAGGGTCACGCTCAAAATGGGGTGACATTTGAAATGCTAACCCATCCCATAATGGGGTGATGTTTCATATGTGACCCTGTTTCCAAAACTATATAAAAAAATTTTGACACTTTTATTGTCATTTTCAGCTAGCGCGATCCCACTCCAGAGCTTTACCCCATTTTGTTAGAGCCCAAATTCCTTCAGGTGATGATGTTTTCAATTTTTTTTTAGTTTTATTGTCATTTTTTTAATTTTTTAGTAGTTTTAACTATTTTTCTAATCATATTTGTTGTTTTTTTCCCCTTCAGAGTTGCAACTCTTTAGTTGCCATCTACACCACCTCTACGTCTTCACTTGCCGTCTACACCACTTGCATGTAGGTCTCTTTTTTTTAATATATTAAGTTTAATTATTGTTTTTATTATTTTTTTAATAGTATTTATTGTTATTTTTATTATGAAAAATGCAATGTATGTCAAATTAATTTAATCAATTATTGTACGTAAATGTTAAAATTAGTTTAGTAAATGTATTTAATTTTTTCTTGTATTTAGTATATATATCGTAAAATGTACAATAGAAAATTAAAACAAATGAGAAACCCACACCACATACCTGAAACACATAACTTATAATTTTGTAACCTTAAATTTGTAACACATAATAGAAACCCTAGTACCTATGAATGGGTCCTCCCACCCCTTAAGACCCCTTTAGACGCATTAAAAGTTCTTAGGACCTATTACGTACCCTTTAGATGGATGCATTGTTTAGATATACATAATGTAGATGGATATGAAAATATATTGGATACACATGATTTAGATGGATGCATGTGCGATGTTTCTTAGATGTTAAAATTAGTTTAATAAATGTATTTAATTTGTTCTTGTATTTAGTGTATATATATAGTTGTAAATTTGTTTGTATTTTTTTCTTCTGAAAATGTATAAACCACACATGTACAATAGAAAACTAAAACAAATGAGAAACCCACACCACATACCTGAAACACATAACTTGTAGTTGTAACCTTAAATTTTTAACACATAATAGAAACCCTATTATGTATCTTAATGGATCTTAAGGGGTCACATGATCTATTATGACCCCTTAGTACTTATGAATGGGTCCTACCACCCCTTAAGACCACTTTGGCCCCATTAAAAGCCCTTAGAACCCGTTACGTACCATAAGGGGTCATAAGACCCATTAATGACATCAAGTTTCTTTATGACCCCTTAACATTAACTAGGTAGCCCCACAACCTATTACAAACCCTAAGGGTTTCTACGACCTATTTATGACCACTTAGGACCAATCTGTACCCCTTAGGCCCTATTATGTATCTTAATGGGTCTTGAGGGGTCACGAGATCTATTATGACCCCTTAGTACTTATGAATGGGTCCTACAACCCTTAGGAAGCATAAGGAACCCAAAGGTATCATATGAGCTATTATGACCCCTTAGGATCAATTAACACCCCTTAGCTCCTATTATGACCCCTTAACATTAATTAGTCAACCCCACAACCTATTACAAACCCTAAGAAATTTTACGACCTATTTATGTACACTTAGGCTCGATGGGTCTTAATGCGATATTTCTTAGATGTTTATGTATGGATCTTTAGATGGATGCATTGTTTAGATGGTTAATGTATGTATTTATTATCATGCATTAATGCAATGATGTTAATTATTAATGTAATGACACTAATTTATGAAAATGTACTAGATATATAAATGATGTAGATGGATGCATGTGCGATGTTTCTTATATGTTTATGTATGGATGTTTAGATAGACACATTGTTTCGATGGTTAATGTGTGTATTTATTAGATCATGCATTAATGCAATGATGTTAATTATTAATGTAATGGCCCTAATTTATGCAAATGTACTAGATATACATGATGTAGATGAATGCATGTGTGATGTTTCTTCTAAATGTTTATGTATGGATGTTTATCTATGGATGCATTATTTAGATGGTTAATGTATGTAATTATTATCATATATGTATGTAATTTTATTTCAATTATATGCACAGGTTATATTTTGTGCATATCATCATGGATAATTTTAATATCGATGATTTGATTAATCATGGTCCAGATCCTCCACCTCCACCCCCACTGCCACCCCCCCCACCCCCACCTCCTCCACCTCCACCACAACCCAATCTGAATGATTTTGAACGCTTCAAAGCGTTAGTTGATGAGAATATTAATTCTATAGTTGGACACATTGATTCTCTTAAAAACCAACCATTTGTTCCTCCACATGTGCACCAATACATTTCTACAATGCAAAGGATTGTAGATTCTATGAGATCCATTGAAGGGGATCTCAATGGCCATAATTATTGGAGAGAGGAGATGAGGTAATATTATGTCGATGGCCTCTCCTACCAACAAATCAATGAGTTAAAAATCACAAAGGACATAATTGCTCCATATTTCATTGAACCAAAAACACATGAGCCCATCCATAATAAAAAATGCATTTCCATGAGGTGGTGTAGACATGATGGAATGGTTAATAATTTTTGGAGTCGTTGGTGGATGTGTTTTGATCACCCCCCCATGCAAACCAAGAATTTCCTTTTTATTTTTTGAAAAAATTATATGTTGAGTTTGTGTTGGGTAGAAAACCCAACTACTTTGATATTGGATATTTCCAGGGGGTCGGTCTTGGCATGCCTCAAAATAGGCAAGGAGCCAGGATTGACCCTAGGAGACCCATGCCACCAACACCTCTCTTGGATCCTCCAGAACCTATATTACCTGTTCCATTTTATCATCAGTCCATGGTCTCAGCACTTAGATCATTGAGCCAGTTGACTACCAGCCTCAAGGAGTAGTCCACACACATTTCAATTCCTACAGTAGAGCCTCATCTCTGCACAAATTGCAATGAGACATGTTATGGTCTTATGCATTAGGAGGGAGAGGCTACTTCTTCATCACATGGAGTATCACATCAGTTTCAATCATATGTGGACATGCTCACTGTTAGAGACCATCCTCTCGATTACCAGGATCGACAGGTACAAATATGTTCTCACCTATATTTCTTTTTAATTTAATTTGAACACATGTACACAAATTTTATGTTTTTAGATCATGCACAATATGAATTAAATTTATTCAAAATACATGTATATATGTGCTTGTGAACAGACTATGGGCGAAGAGCCATCAAGCTCAGTACTAGATGGGATAATTTTTTCCTCGACGCCTGTTGGCACATCTCATGGGGTATAATTAGAGAAATCAAGAGATTAGTGAAGTTAATTTTTAATTTTTCCTTCAATTAAGTCTTAAATAAACCGGTACATTTAAAAAAAATGTCTTGTAAACAGGGGGGTCATGATCCACTGAGAGACACTATGCCCAGTGGTCCACCATTTCCTTTGTACTGGATGTCGAGCCACCAGAGGTAATTTACTATTACAATTTATCAATGACTTTCCATGTATCAATGAATTTCCATGTATCAAAGCACAATTTAACCCCTTACTACAAATTAGTACAATTTCCTACACAACTAAATTTGTGAATCTTTGTATATGTAGGTTGTTGCTAGCGATACCACACAGATTGAGTCCCAAGAGGGACCAAGACAAGAAATAGATGTCTAGATGGTAATTTAAATTTGTTCATCACAATTTTATATAAATTGTATTAAAATATTAAAATTCATTTTTATAGTATTGGTGTTGATCATTTCACGCAGATAGAGTCCCAAGAGGGACAACACCATGTGACAGGTCATGATGTCCACCAAGACATTGGAGGAGACAAAAAATGTCATGGTAATTTCTTCTCAAGAGTTAATTTTTATAAATGTTATTAAAGTTATTTTTTAAGATAATTTTGAGTAGATTAAACATTGAATTCATGTATATATATTAGAGCCATTAGATTATTAAACTATGGTGTTTTTTTAATAGAGTCATTCACATGATCTTGATTCACATGGACTAAAGAGGACTTTGGACTTCAGGGATGCATGATTTCATGCATATTTTATATTATATACACTTTATGTTTTATGTTGTATGAACACTTGATACTAGGACACTTGATATTTTATGTTATGGACACTTTATATTTTATACTATACACACTTGATGTTTTATGTTACGAACACTTGATTTTAGACACTTGCTATTTACATGGGTTTTATGTTATGGACACTAGATTTTAGACAATTCATATTTACATGGGTTTTATTTATATGCTTTATTTGATGGACAATTTATGTATATATCTATTTATACAATTTGAAAATTAAAAGAAAATGACAAAAAGAACAAGATATAAGACAATGTGAAAATTAAAAGCTTCTCGATATTCAAGATAGAATGAATGAACATGTCCTTGGTAGTTTTAGTAATAAAACAATATAGGTCTGTG
>MU223997.1:197415-244723 GCA_018584345.1 Thuja plicata | reverse complement strand
ATTAATAAACTTAACTAAAATTTTGTGAACATAGTAAATACGAAGCAAAATTCAACTACAAATTAATTTTTGTGAGTATGTAAATGTAATACCATCATACTTACCATATTTAAGTTGATGACGTTCATTAAAATTTCTTCAAACAAAATGGTGTCGCTATGGACCTGAAGCAAAATTCTACTAGCAATATGCAATAATATAAAAAAATTTAATAAGTAACTACAATCTTTTGAAAAACATAATTATGAAATCAAGAACATGTACTTAAGGGGATAGATAAGATGATGGCTTGCAAGGATATCTTAAGGGGAAGTCTTAAGGGGACGTCTTAAGGGGAAGTCTTAAGGGGATATCTTAAGGGGTTCAAAAATTGGGTTGACTTAAGGGGACGTCTTAAGGGGATGTCTTAAGGAGTGTGAAAATTGGGTTGACTTAAGGGGATGTCTTAAGGGGATATCTTAAGGGGAGCAAAAATTGGGTTGACTTAAGGGGGGGTCTTACAGGGAAGTCTTAAGGGGATATCTTAAGGGGATGTCTTAAGGGGATATCTTAAGGGGATATCTTAAGGGGGAGTATTAAGGGGATATCTTAAGGGGATATCTTAAGGGGATGTCTTAAGGGGATGCCTTAAGGAGATATCTTAAGGGGGTATCTTAAGGGGAAGTCTTAAGGGGATATCTTAAGGGGATATCTTAAGGGGAAGTCTTAAGGGAATATCTTAAGGGGAAGTATTAAGGGGATATTTTAAGGGGAAGTTTTAAGGGGATGTCTTAAAGGGATATCTTAAGGGGTGCAAAAATTGGGTTGACTTCAGGGGACCTCTTAAGGGGATGAAAGTATTTAAATAGATATATACACATGTATACTTACTTGTGTTTTAATAGATATATATAGAGGTATAAAAAAATTCATAAATACACATGTATACATACTTGTGTTTTAACTTATTCCATTGTACCACAAGCCTCAATTTTCTGCAGTGCATACATAATAAGATTATGACATGTTAAGGTGATGTAAAAATGAAATAAATAAAATATGAAGTTATCAAAAAATATAGAAGTACGCATATATCTAAATACCTATATATACTTAGTCCATTGTACCATCTGTGTGCTCTCTTTTCTGTAGTGCAGCTATAATCATCTCATGTTCTTCCATAGAAATCGACCACAACTCTTTCTTAAACGGTCTCCCATGATATCTCGATAGCTTTATATTAGTTTCCAAACGCAAATGTGAGTACTGTATAATATTCTTATTTTTTTCATAGTCTTCGAATGCAGGAAAACCATTCTTCCTTGTTAGGTATTTTTGTAACCAGGTGCCAACAACCACCACTGAACTTGTAGGATAATGAAAGCCATCATCATATTCTCTAGGTTTTACTAACTTATGTTTTGTCTCAACGCATCTAACAAACCAATACTCTGTTTCCTCTTCATTGTTCTCAGGTGCAACAACAACATACACATGTCCTGCAAATTGAAATAGAAATTGACAATAATTAAATTACCATATATTTTAATTGCAAAAAAAAAGCTTATACCAATATTTGAATTCAAATATAAATTGATATAGAAAATACAATTACCTTCTTGTACAAGATCTGAAAGACAATCGTAGTCCTCTACTGCAAATATTTTATGATTGTCTTTAAGTGTTGTTTCATTTTGCTCATATGTTTGATCAGGTGTTAGCGATCTTTGCTTCCACTCTTCGACCCATTCTTTATTCTTGCAAGAATTCCAATCACCTGAAATACAAAATTGACAAAAACATGCAAGCTCTCTTGTCCACAAAGTCCATGTGATTGCATCTAAACTTTTAAATGAATGCCATGATGATGATACACTAATTGTCTGACAGTCAAGTCTATGTGGAATGTCATTTTCTTTAATTAAAGAAAAATATCGTTTAATTGTACGGTTCTCGTTTGGTGCTACATATAATCTTGAATTGTACCAATCCACAATAGCATGTGCATCTTTAAATTTAGCTGCATCTTCAAATTTTAATTGCTCTCTAGCCAAAATTCTCTTCACACATGCACCAGCTCCATCATGTTCTCCTTTACGATGTCCAGCTTCAAAAAAACTCCACATATGTGGTATATTGGTTTCCTTGTGAACCCTACTAAGCCAATAAAACATTCGACCATTCTTAAATTGGCCTGTATAATTATTAGACCACATGAGATGTTCTCTCATGTGGATTTCTCATTCTCTTAAATTAATATAAAATTTATCAAAACAATGTTGAACAAACTTTGGCGAGTGCATCCGATTATCACTTAAATAGAAATGATACTCCCTCACGATTCTTCTATCATCCTCTGTACTATCATGTGCATGTCTATAGACAATATGAACAAACATAGACACTTGCATTGAATTGTAGTATTGGTCTTGAGTTTCCTCTTGTGGAGAAAGAGTATAATTTTTTGCAAAGTCAACCACTAATAGTATAGTACCAATTGGAAATGTATTTCTACATGTACAGAATTGACCATCGAGCCATCTAGCATATTGAGAGTGTTTCACGTATTTTGGAACAATCTTACTCTTGAATTCTAAAATGAATGCATATACACTAAGTTTTATGTGATTAATTCGCATCTCTTTCCAATTTTTCCATCTTTTAGAGGATACTCAATATTATTAAATCTTTTAACATCCACTAATTGTTGTCCAAAATCATTTTCACTAATTTCATGCATGCAATGTCCAATTAATGAAAAATTTCCACAACTACTGCATTGTCCAGAAATACATGATCTTAAGAAAAATATTTCCCCATTTAATATTTCACAAAACAAACTTTCTACAAACTCCTTGATTGTCTCAGGTGGTATATTAATGTCACAATTCTCCATAATCTTGTTAGCATGTAAACTACATTGTATATATCGAAAAACATCATAGTCATAATGAAATTGAAAATGTATTTTGCAACAACAAGATATTCGTTATAATTTGCTTATTGATTTTCACATAGCAAGGCTTGCATTTTTCAAATGATCTTTGACTAAGAGTAATTTGACAAGGTAACTCAACCTCATCTAAAAATTTCTTATAAAATTCAGTTTGTGTTGTGTCTTATAAGTGTTTTGGATGAGGATCACTAACTTTACACCCCACTCTTAATTTCAAAACATCTCTTGTATTAGATTAAACCCTTGTATTATCATGCCAATACTTTTCAAGCAATGATTTGATTTTAGGACTCAATTTCATGTCAGATCGTGGGATTCTACCACTAAAACTCCAACATTGGTTAATTGGATCATTTTCAATAGTTAATCTTCTCCTTGCTACTCTTACCAATGTTTTAGGATGCATGTTTAAAATTCCACTAATCGTTTTAACCATTTTTTTATCCAAAGTGTTTTTATTGACTATAGCAATTGTTATGACTCGTCGTACTGCATTGTTATCTTTTGATCGACTTATTTTTCCAATAGATTGAATGACACTAGCAACAATATATATAGCATGTTTAATAGATGTATCTTTCATATTTCATTTCACTTTAATGCATATTCTTTTCATTACTTTTCTCATTTTCCACATTCTCATCAATTGAATCACAAGTTGACATTGAAATGTTAATTTTTTCCGATAGAAAAGTTCTTTGTATATTTTATTAGCATATTTTTCTATCTACCTCAAAGAAAGCTTCTTAGAAAGACTATTCAAAATATTACTTTCAATATGTAAAAAATATTTTTCATTTTCATTTAGGAAAGTAATTTCATTGCTCTTTGCATCAACATTAGGAAGATTTTCATTTGCATCAACATTAGGAGGATTTTCATTTGCATCAACAAAAGGATTTTCATTTTCAACGACATTAGGAGGATTTTCATTTGCATGAACATTATGAGGATTTTCATTTGCATCAACAAAATGATTTTGATTTTCAACAACATTAGGGATATTTTCGTTCGCAACAACAAAAGGCTCTTCATTTTCAACAACAATAGGGGGATTTTCATTTTCAAATTCTCTAAGTTGAAAAATATGATTAGGCCTCATTGAATCAATTTCATCTCTAGAATATGAAAGTAATAAGTTTCTATAAATATTATCATCTATTATGATAGGTTGAGTATCATTCAATGTTGAAGTCAAAGATATACCTGGAACATCACTACAAGGTGCATTCAACGACATGCTTGCATTTGCCTCTTTCATATTTGCATCTTCTGCATCTATTGTATCTCCCATGGTATCTTTAATGTTTGACTCTTCAATTGTTGTGGATCCAGAAGCTTCATTGCTATTCATTTCGCACATCCTCATTCTTCTATCTCTTTGATGTTTAGCCTCTTTCTCTTTCTCCAATTGAATTTCCTCATCAGTCATAACCCTCCTTTGTTTCTTCTTTTGACGTTGTTTACATCCCATGACTAATAATTGAAATCAATCACAAGAGTGTCTTCAATAGTTTAAACTTGTAAAAAATTGTTCAATATGCTCCCAATGATTGATGCCTTCAAATGGAGAATATAATAGTCAATAAACAATGCAAAAGCTGTCCAAAACCTGCACATTTGATCGTTGTTGACCATACTTTGAGTACAAGATTGCTGATGCAGGAAAAAAACACAACAGATTTTAAAAAAATGGTCAAATATGAGACGGGGTGACGTTTCAAAAATGAAACGTCACCTTGTTTCATAATGTCACCCCGTATCATTTTATACCAATTTCTAACTTCTACGAAATGAGAAAGGGTGACGTTTCATTTTTAAAACGTCACCCCGTGTTATAATGTGACCCCGTGGTCTAAAATTTAAATTTTCCCTGCCAAAAGTGGTTTGGATTTAGATTTGGGAAAGACTTGGTCAACCGACCCTTGGCTTTGGATCTGGTTTGACCTCAATGTTGAAGGCCATGTCCATATGCAGACACAAAACTCACTTTGGCCTCAAATTGGATTGGGTTTTCTGAGGATTTTTTTTACGAAAACAAAACCCAATATAGATAAGACAATGAAGATTCATAATATGTAATTTTTTATTAAATTTGATTAATATTTATATTTTTCATTCATTTTATACTAAAACAGGTCTATAGAAAAGAGAATACAAGATTTTTTTTTATTTTAATGTTTATTGAAAAAAAAATTATATGACATCAAACTACACATAATTCTACACACTTTAATTTTTTTTTTTTAAAAATCATATGTTTAGGGCGAATTAGGCTTGTCGTACATAAGAGGTTTTATAAACAACGATTGAGCCCAATGTATAATTAATAAAAAAAATATTTAACATTAAAATATGGAAAAATATTCTCATCAATCTTAAATGTGTTACTTATCATTTCCCAAAAGGGTTTAGATAAATAGTTTCATTTGAGTCTGATTTCGCTTGTCGTACACATGCATGGTATAGTCATAAATGAGTGACTTTTAAAATGAGGGTTTTAGTAATCCCTATTGAAATTTGAAATATATAATCTG
The DNA here is from genome assembly GCA_018584345.1 of Thuja plicata. Classification (NCBI taxonomy): domain Eukaryota; kingdom Viridiplantae; phylum Streptophyta; class Pinopsida; order Cupressales; family Cupressaceae; genus Thuja; species Thuja plicata. The sequence goes on along the minus strand of MU223997.1, from coordinate 239,251 downwards.
GGTATTTTAAAAAATAACATATTTGGAAAGTAGAATTCGAATTCTAAAATTTTATATTAGTGACTTTTTGGAAGATTTCATGTCTAAGTGCCTCAAATCTTTAGGTCAAATAGGACGAATTTGAAAAAATAGGAAAAACAGTTCCACTTTTTGGCCAAAAAGTGGACTCAACTTCTTGCTGGCACCCTACTGTTGATGAAATCCAAGAACAACTGAACAAAATCTGGAGGAAAAAGACACAAGATTAAGGAAAATCATACGGAAGCACAGACTGCACCATCTCTACTGAGTTGGTTGCACAGAGCTCCACCTAATTGGTGAGAGGTATGCAGGAACTGCATGCTTATAATAAATCCTACTTCAGTTCCTAGAATTAGAGTTGAGATCCATATTAGCATATTAAGATGCATTTGGATAAGATGTGTAAATTTTTGGATGAACATTGTTATATATGGTTATTTTGTTTAAATCGGTCGAGAAAAGTAGCTATGCAGTCAGTATAAAGGTAAAAAGGGAGTTGACAAGCCCATTTATTGCACATTAATAGAATCGTTGGGAACCTAATCATGAAAAAGGTATAAATAGATCATTTTGCAAATCATTTTAACCTAACATTTTCAAAAGAGCATTGAGCACATTTGCAGAGTGATTATCTCGTAGTGAATTCTAGTGATTTCAAGGTAATTTTGAATCTTTGCAAGACATTTGAGATACATTTTTGAGTTATTTGTTGTACACCAAGTTGTGTTTGTGAAGTCGAGTTATTATCAAGCATGCCCTAGTTTTTTTAACATACATTTCGAAGTGATCATGGCACCAAAGATGCAAACACCATTTCTAGTGAAGAATGTTGAACTAGAGAATCCCAAATATAAGCTGCCCCCAACCATAGACACAGAAATTGACATGATGAGAGCATTATCTTTAATACCGATGCAAGTTATTTTGATTGAAGACATCCACACATTCATACATTGTAAAATTGAAGATCTATGTGAAACCAAGATAGATGCTTCATTCAGCAAGTTGTGCGTTGAAGGAAAAGTTAAAGATGGGCACATCCATCTAGAAACTAAAGGATTGATTCATGCTATACATTTACCAAGGGAATTCAAGCCCAAGTGGGTTAGGATGGTACTCAACCGAGTACACAACCAGTTCATTTGGTTTCATGAACTAATTAAAATTACTAAGGATGTTTTGCACATCATCGTTGGATTCCCTATCGGAGACAAACCGAAGGTGATTAATAAGATTGACAAGGGTAAGCTCACCAAGCTCACAAAAGCACAATGGGATGGCAGAGGAATGAGGATATCTACTGTGACAAATCCTGAGTTAAGGTATGCATGTAACATCATATCTTACTGAGTGTTTCAATCGTACTGAGTGGACAATGTACCATGTGGAGCAGTTGATCTAGCATACCCGATAGTGAAGAAAGGATTATAGATAGATCTCTGTGAAATTTTTCTGAAGCAATTAGAAGACAACATGAACACAATCAGGAAAGAAAAGACCTACACTTTGAAATTTGGTTCATTGTTGGTATGTATTTTCTTCTATTGCTAGAATTCATTTCCCTCCATTGGAGATGTAGTTTGGAAGACTGATAGGCTAGTTATATATCAGATACATGAGTTTATAGATAGTCTAGGAGATAATTTTGATGCAATCATGTCTAATTATTTTATGAAGTTCCAAGCTAGAATGCAAAAAAGATATAGGATTCCACCTCAACTAGTTGCCAAATATCAGGATAAAATATGTTTTGAAGTAGATACATATGTTTGTATAGTCAAAGTTGTTGAGACAAGAGTTGAATGGATTCAACCAGTGGGTTACGAAAGGGATATTAATATAGGTTCTAAACAGATTGAAGCCCTTTTAGAAAAACCAATTGACCCCACTGAAAAGAGATATGACACTTACAAGGAAGTCAAAGATAAAATCAAACAAGGTATTTTGGTACCTAGGTCAATTAAGAATGTGAGTAAAATGATAAATGTTTTATCAAAGACTCTTGGAGTTGATGATACTTTGGATATTGATAATGCACAAGCCCTTGTAGTGGTTGAGAAAAAAAATGTACAATTTCCCTCACTGAGCAAGAGAGATATTACAAGGAACACCAGATCATTGATACAACCTACAAAGAAGGCTACCAAGGTAATACAACCGAAAGGTAAAACCTATGAGAGAACAAGAGGAAAGAAACAACCTACACGAACAAGGAGAAAATTGTTACTTGGAAAAGAAAGTGAGACTGAATCTAATGAGGCAGACAAATCTGTTCCAGTTGCTCAGCTCTCACGAGCTCCACAAAGTCTTGATGACTTTCTGGAAGGATTAAAGGAATCTGGAGGATTAAGAGGACTTAGGAAAGTTAAGTATCTGAAGAGGAATTAAGAAGACAAGACAAGAAATAGATTGAAGATATAGTTGTTGTAACATTAATGAGGTATAGAGTGACACCTATTGAGCTTGCAGATGAGCTACCAGATTAACTTTACAACAAAATTGATGCATGGTGGAAGTATGCAATTAATGCAGAGGACAAGATGATAGAGAGATCTCTTGTGCATACTATTCTCGACCTGGCACCATCTGAGATTGCAGAAGCATTGAATAAACATTCAAAGAAATTTCTAGTAAAGGGAAGATCCCCGAGGATAATGAATGGAGACCTATAATCAGTAGAGAAGGATACTGCTAGAAAATGGAAAGAAATTTATCATATAGATGACACTATGAAACAAGAAACCAAGAAGAGTCAAGGTGATACAATCAATGATCGGGTAAAGGAAAGCACAGACCAAGTAGCAATTGATCTAACCATTGATAGTGCATAAGTAATCACTGAAGATGCATCAAAGGATATTGATCCTGCAAAGGAGTTGTCAAAGGATGAAGATGTAATGGATGTGCAAGTACAGAACACTAAGTATATTGATGTAGATGTTGCACCATTGCAAATTATTGATCCCATGTTGATACAAGTACAAAGTTAATGTACTATTCAGATTGGTACTACTGAAGTTGCATAAGATATGGCAACCGAGCCACCAGTTGACATAGGAAAAGAAAATGTTGATAAGCTAGAGCCTACCGAGACTGAACATAGGAAAGATACCAAGTTGGAACCTCCAACTATCACTAAAGGATAGAATAAGAATACACCACTGACCGAAACATCAAATGTTCTGAATGTTCAAAAGGCACAAGATACATAAAAATAAATGTTGCGAGAATCAAATCTAAAAGAAAAGGATGTAGAGAAAGAAGAAATAAAAGAAAATGAGGAAGTTAAAGCAGAGGAGAGTGTATTCGGTCACCATACCAAGTCACCAAATGCAATAATGGAATCACCTTCTAAACGCTCTACTGGATAGAGAAAACTGATTGAGAAAAAGAAGAACAAGAAGAGGAAACATGTAATTGATTTAAGTAAGCCAATTAGCATACCACTCGAAGACCCAAATATGATGAAGCCCAAGAAATTTTGTATATATGCAGAACTTGTTGCTCAAAAGACTAAGCAGGACAAGAAATTGGTGAAGAAGAAAAAGGTAGATATATTAGAAGATGTCAAAGAAGTTTTCTAGGAGATTCTTCCTGAAGTTTCTATTGATGTTTCTGAGCCCTTGCTAGACCAAGTTATAAATCTCGTACAACAAATCAAAGGACCGAACAAAGACATGACTGAATACATATTAAAAATTCACAAGGAATCTATGGAGAAGAAATTGATGGAGGACCTATTGCAAAATATTGCTATAGAAAAGATAACTCTTTCTGAGCTATGTTCCAAAGTTGAAGAACAATTGCAATCCATCATTTCATTGTTTTAGAAATTTTGTATTCTTTCTAACTTTACCGAGGACATTAAGAAGGAGGAGGAAGATACTGAAAAAGATGTGATTGGGCAACTTACAAAGCTAACTATAGATCCTAGAGAATTCTAGGCCTACTACTCAAAGATATAGGAACTCATAGGAGTTCAACTCTCATTGAGGTAAGAGAAAGACGAGTTGAGAATAGAGTTGCTTGAATTACAAGCACCATTAATTCCCCATATGCAATCAATGCAGATACATTTGAAGAAAGGAAAAGAACTAGCAAGTTTTCCAGAGCTTAGCACCCTGGATACTATAGTTGATCTATCGGTAGAAATCAATGAACACATTATTATATTATAGAATCTCTGAGACACTTGGGAGATTTTACTAGTCAGAATACATCAAAGGTATAAGCACATTTTTGATACTTAAGTTTTATTGTTGAGACTGTTTTTCAAAAAAGGGGATATATAGATAAATAGAGAGTCAGATACAAATTTCTAAAAATTAAAAAAAGAAAAAAGAGAGAAAAAAGAGTCAATACAAAATAAAAAAAGTATATATGTGAAAATAAAAAAGAGGAGAAGAGTTGTACATATTTTGTATAGAGCACAATTTAACCCCTTACTACAAATTAGTGCAATTTTCTACACAACTAAATTTGTGAATCTTTGTATATGTAGGTCACTGCTAGCGATACCACACAGATTGAGTCCCAAGAGGGACCAAGACAATAAATGGATGTCCTAACGATAATTTAAAATTGTTCTTCACAATTTTAAATAAATTGTATTAAAATATTAAAATTCATTTTTATAGTACTGGTGTTGATAATTTCACGTGGATAGAGTCCCAAGAGGGAAAACACAATGTGACAGGTCATGATGTCCACCAGGAGATTGGAGGAGACACATAAAATGTCATGGTAATAACTTCTTCTCAAGAGTTAATTTTTATAAATGTTATTAAAGTTATTTTTTAAGATAATTTTGAGTAGATTAAACATTGAATTCACGTATATATATTAGAGCCATTAGATTATTAAACTATGGTGCTTTTTTAATAGAGTCATTCACATGATCTTGATTCACGTAGACTGAAGACGACTTTGGACTTCAGGGATGCATGATTTCATGCATATTTTATATTATATACACTTTATGTTTTATGTTGTACGAACACTTGATACTAGGACACTTGATATTTTATGTTATGGACACTAGATTTTAGACAATTTTATATTTGCATGGGTTTTATTTACATGCTTTATTTGATGGACAATTTATGTATATATCTATTGTATACAATTTGAACATTAAAAGAAAATAACAAAAAGAACAAGATATAAGACAATGTGAAAATTAAAAGCTTCTCGATATTCGAGATAGAATGAATGAACATGTCCTTGGTATTTTTAGTAATAAAACAATATAGGTCTATGCAATAATAAAAAGATTCGGGTCATCAACAAAATGACATCATTATAGACCTAAACTAAAATGGAACTAGCAACCCGCAACAATAGAAAAATATTTAATAAGTAACTAAAATTATGTGGACATAGTATATATGAAGCCAAAAGCATTTACAAATTTAACTAAACTTAACTGAAATTTTGTGAACATAGTAAATTCAACTACAAATTAATGTTTGTGAGTATGTAAATGTATTACCGTCATACTTACCATATTTAAGTTGATGACATTCATTAAAATTTCTTCAAACAAAATGGTGTTGCTATGGACTTGAAGCAAAATTCAACTAGCAACATGCAATAATAGGAAAACAAACTAATAAACTTAACTAAAATTTTGTGAACATAGTAAATACGAAGCAAAATTCAACTACAAATTAATGTTTGTGAGTATGTAAATGTAATACCATCATACTTACCATATTTAAGTTGATGACGTCCATTAAAATTTCTTCAAACAAAATGGTGTCACTATGGACCTGAAGCAAAATTCAACTAGCAATATGCAATAATAGAAACAAATTTAATAAGTAACTACAATCTTTTGAAAACATAATTATGAAATAAAGAACATGTTCTTAAGGGGATAGATAAGATGATGGCTTGCAAGGATATCTTAAGGGGAAGTCTTAAGGGGACGTCTTAAGGGGAAGTCTTAAGGGGATATCTTAAGGGGTGCAAATAATGGGTTAACTTAAGGGGACGTCTTAAGGGGATATCTTAAGGGGTGCAAAAATTGGGTTGACTTAAGGGGATGTCTTAAGGGGATATCTTAAGGGGAGAAAAAATTGGGTTGACTTAAGGGGAGGTCTTAAGGGGATATCTTAAGGGGAAGTCTTAAGGGGAGGTCTTAAGGGGATATCTTAAGGGGAAGTCTTAAGGGGATATCTTAAGGGGATGTCTTAAAGGGATATCTTAAGGGGATATCTTAAGGGGTGAAAAAATTGGGTTGACTTAAGGGGACCTCTTAAGGGGATGAAAGTATTTAAATAGATATATACACATGTATACTTACTTGTGTTTTAACTTATTCCATTATACCACAAGCCTCAATTTTCTGCAATGCATACATAATAAGATTATGACATGTTAAGGTGATGTAAAAATGAAATAAATTAAATATGAAGTTATAAAAAATTCTAGAAGTACGTATATATCTAAATAGCTGTATATACTTATTCCATTGTACCATCTGCATCCTCTCTTTTCTGTAGTGCATCTATAATCATCCCATGTTCTTCCATAGAAATCGACCACAACTCTTTCTTAAACGGTCTCCCATGATATCTCGATAGATTTATATTAATTGCCAAAAGTAAATGCGAGTAGTGTATAATCTTCTTATGTTTTTCATAGTCTTCGAATGCAGGAAAACCATTCTTCCTTGTTAGGTATTTTCGTAACCAGGTGCAAACAACCACCACTGAACCTGTAGGATAATGAAATCCATCATCATCTTCTCTAGGTTGTACTAACTTATGTTTGGTCTCAACGCATCTAGCCAGCCAATACTCTATTTCCTCTTCATTGTTCTCAGGTGCAACAACAACATACACATGTCCTGCAAATTGAAATAGAAATTGACAATAATTAAATTACCATATATTTTAATTGCAAAAAAAAACTTATACCAATATTTGAATTCAAATTTAAATTGATATAGAAAAAACAATTACCTTCTTGTACAAGATCTGAAAGATGATCCTAGTCCTCTGATGCAAATATTTCATCATTGTCTTCAAGTGTTGTTTCATTTTTCTCATATGTTTGATCAGGTGTTAGCGATATTTTCTTCCACTCTTTGACCCATTCTTTATTCTCACAAGAATTCCAATCACCTGAAATACAGAATTGACAAAAACATGCAAGCTCCCTTGTGCACAAAGTCCATGTGCTTGCATCTGAACTTTTAAATGAATGCCATGATGATGATCCACTAATTGTCTGACAGTCAAGTCTATATGGAATTTCATTTTCTTTAATTAAAGAAAAATATCATTTAATTGCACGGTTCTTGTTTGATGCTACAGATAATCTTGAATTGTACCAATCCACAATAGCATGTGCATCTTTAAATTTAGTTGCATCCTCAAATTTTAATTGCTCTCTAGCCAAAATTCTCTTCACACATGCACCAGCTCCATCATGTTCTCCTTTACCATGTCCAGCTTCAAAAAAACTCCACATATGTGGTATATTGGCTTCCTTGTGAACCCTACTAAGCCAATAAAATATTCGAGCATTCTTAAATTGGCCTGTACAATTATCAGACCATATGAGGTGTTCTCTCATGTGGATTTCTCGTTCTCTTAAATTAATATAAAATTTGTCAAAACAATGTTGAACAAACTCTGGCAAGTGCATCTGATTATCACTTAAATAGAAATGATACTCCCTCACGATTCTTCTATCATGCTCTGTACTATCATGTGCATGTCTATAAACAATATGAACAAACATAGACACTTGCATTGAATTGTAGTATTGGTCTTGAGTTTCCTCTTGTGGAGCAAGAGTATAATTTTCTACAAAGTCAACCACTAATAGTATAGTACCAATTGAAAATGTATTTCTACATGTGCGGAATTGACCATCGAGCCATCTAGCATATTGAGAGTGTTTCGCGTATTTTGGAACAATCTTACTCTTGAATTCTAAAATGAATGCATATACACTAAGTTTTTCTGTGATTAATTCGCATCTCTTTCCAATTTTTCCATCTTTTAGAGGATACTCAATATTCTTAAATCTTTTAACATCCACTAATTGTCGTCCAAAATCATTTTCACTAATTTCATGCATGCAATGTCCAATTAATGAAAAATTTCCCCAACTACTGCATTGTCCAAAAATACATGAACTTAAAAAAAATATTTCCCCATTTGATCTTTCACAAAACAAACTTGCTACAAACTCCTTGATTGTCTCAGGTGGCATATTAATGTCACAATTGTCCGTAATCTTGTTAGCATGTAAACTACATCATATATATCGAAAACCATCATAGTGATAACGAAATTGAACATGTGTTTTGCAACAACAAGATATTTGTTGCTTATTTATTTTCACATACCAAGGCTTGCATTTTTCAAATGATCTTTGACTAAGAGTAATTTTCCCAGGTAACACAACCTCATCTAAAAATTTCTTATAAAATTCAGTTTGTGTTGTGTCTAATAAGTTTTTTGGATGAGGATCACAAAATTTACACCCCACTCTTAATTTTAAAACATCTCTCGCATTAGATGAAACCCTTGTATTATCATGCCAATACTTTTCAAGCAATGATTTGATTTCAGGACTCAATTTCATGTCAGATCATGGGAGTCTACCACTAAAATTCCAACATTGGTTAATTAGATCGTTTTCAATAGTTGATCTTATCCTTGTTGCTCTTACCAATGTTTTAGGATGCATGTTTAAAATTCCACTAATTATTTTAACCATTTTTTTATCCAAAGTGTTTTTATTGACTATAGCAGTTGTTATGACTCGTCGTGCTACATTGCTATCTTTTGATCGACTCATTTTTCCAATAGATTGAATGACACTAGCAACAATAGATATAGCATGTTTAATAGATGAATCTTTCATATTTTGTTTCACTTTAATTCCTAGTCTTTTCATTACTTTTCTCATTTTCCACATTCTCATCAATTGAATCACAAGTTGACATTGAAATGTTAATATTTTCCGATAGAAAAATTCTTTGTATATTTTATTAGCATATTTTTCTATCTACCTCGAAGAAAGCTTACCAGAAAGACCATTCAAAATATTACTTTCAATATGTAATAAGTATTTTTCATTTTCATTTAGGAAAGGAATTTCATTGCTCTTTGCATCAACATTAGGAAGATTTTTATTTGCATCAACATTATGAGGATTTTCATTTGCATCAACAAAAGGATTTTCATTTTCAACGACATGAGGAGGATTTTCATTTGCATGAACATTATGAGGATTTTCATTTGCATCAACAAAATGATTTTGATTTTCAACAACATTAGGGATATTTTCATTCGCAAAAATAAAAGGCTCTTCATTTTCAACAACAATAGGGGGATTTTCATTTTTCAATTCTCTACGTTGAAAAATATGATTAGGCCTCATTGATTCAATTTCATCTCTAGAATATGAAAGTAATAAGTTTCTATAAATATTATCATCTATTATGATAGGTTGAGTATCATTCAATGTTGAAGTCAAAGACGTACCTGAAACATCACTACAACGTGCATTAAATGACATGCTTGCATTCACCTCTTTCATATTTGCATCTTCTGCATCCATTGTATCTCCCATGGTATCTTTAATATTTGACTCTTCAATTGTTGTGGATCCAGAAGCTTCATTGCTATTCATTTCGCGCATTCTCATTCTTCTATCTCTTTGACATTTAGCCTCTTTCTCTTTCTCCAATTGAATTTCCTCATCAGTCATAACCCTCATTTGTTTCTTCTTTTGACGTTGTTTGCATCCCATGATTAATAATTGAAATCAATCACAAGAGTGTCTTCAATAGTTTAAACTTACAAAAAATTGTTCAATATGCTCCCAATGATTGATGCCTTCAAATGGAGAATATAATAGTCAATAAACAATGCAAAAACTGTCCAAAACCTGTACATTCGATCATTGTCGATCGTGCTTTGAATACAAGATTGCTGATGCAGTAAAAAACCACAACAGATTTAAAAAATGGTCAAATATGAGATGGGGTGACATTATGAAACGGGGTGACATTTCAAAAATAAAATGTCACCTCGTTTCATAACGTCACCTCGTATTGTTTTAAACCAATTTCCAATGGCTACAAAATGAGATGGGGTGACGTTATGAAACGGGGTGACGTTTCATTTTTAAAATGTCACCCCATGTTATAACGTGACCCTGTGTTCTAAAATTGAAAATTTCCCTGCCAAAAGTGGTTCGTGTTTAGCTTTGGGAAAGGCTTGGTCAATCGACCCTTGGCTTTGGATCTGGTTTGACCTCAATGTTGAAGGCCATGTCCATATGCAGACACAAAACTCACTTTGGCCTCAAACTGGATTGGGTTTTCTAAGGAATTTTTTTACGAAAAAAAAACCCAGTATAGATAAGACAATGAAGATTCATAATATGTAATTTTTTATTAAATTTGATTAATATTTATATTTTTCAATCATTTTGCACTAAAACAGGTCTATAGAAAAGAGAATACAAGTTTTTTTGTAATTTTAATAACTTTTTTATTTTAAAGTTTATTGAAAAATAAATTGTATGACATCAAACTACACATAATTCTACACACTTTAAATTTTTTTTTTTAAAATCAGATGTTTAGGGCAAATTATGCTTGCCGTACACGAGGTTTTATAAACAACGATTGAGCCCAATATATAATTAATAAAATAAAATATTTAATATAAAAATATGGAAAAATATTCTCATCAATATTAAATGTGTTACTTACCATTTCCCAAAAGGGTTTAGATAAATAGTTTCATTTGAGTATGATTTCGCTTGCCGTACACACGCATGGTATAGTCCTAAATGAGTGACTTTTAAAATGAGGATTTTAGTAATTCCTATTGAAATTTGAAATTTATCATCTGGATATTTTAAAAAATAACATATTTGGAAAGTAGACTTTGAATGCTAAAATTTTATATTAGTGACTTTTTGGAAGATTCTATGTCTAAGTGCCTCAAATCTTTAGGTCAAATAGGACGAATTTGAAAAAATATGAAAAAGACACAAGATTAAGGAACATCATCCGGAAGCACAGACTGCACCATCTCTACTGAGTTGGTTGCACCAAGCTCCACCTAATTGGTGAGAGGTATGCAGGAACTGCATGCTTATAATAAATCCTACTTCAGTTCCTAGAATTAGAGTTGAGATCCATATCAGCATATTAAGATGCATTTGGATAAGATGTGTAAGTTTTTGGATGAACATTGTTATATATGGTTATTTTGTTTAAATCGGCCGAGAAAAGTAACTATGTAGTCGGTATAAAGGTAAAAAGGGAGTTGACAAGCCCATTTATTGCACATTAATAGAATCGTTGGGAACCTAATCGTGAAAAAGGTATAAATAGATCATTTTGCAAATCATTTGAACCTAACATTTTCAAAAGAGCATTGAGCACATTTGCAAAGCGATTATCCTGTAGTGAATTCAAGCGATTTCAAGGTAATTCTGAATCTTTGCAAGACATTTGAGATACATTTTTTGAGTTATTTGTTGTACACCAAGTTGTTTTTGTGAAGTCGAGTTATTATCAAGTGTGCCCTAGTTTGTTTAACATACATTTCAAAGTGATCATGGCACCAAAAATGCAAACACCAGTTTTAGTGAAGAATGTTGAGCTAGTGAATCCCAAATATAATTTGCCCCCAGCCATAGACGCAAAAATTGACATGATGAGAGAATTATCTTTAATAACGATGTGAGTTCTTTTTATTGAAGACATCCGCACATTCATACATTTTAAAATTGAAGATCTATGTGAAACCAAGATAGATACTTCATTCAGAAAGCTGTGCGTGGAAGGAAAAAGTTAAAGATGGGCACATCCATCTAGAAACTAAAGGATTGATTCATGCTATACATTTACCAAGGGTATTCAAGCCCGAGTGGGTTAGGATGGTACTCAACTAAGTTCATGACCAGTTCATGTAGTTTGATGAACTAATTAAAATTACTAAGGCTGTGTTGCACATCATCACTAGATTCCCTATAGGAGACAAACTGAAGGCGATTAATAAGATTGAAAAGGGTAAGATCACCAAGCTCACTAAAGCACAATGGGATGGGGGAGGAATGAGGATATCTACTGTGAGAAATCCTTAGTTAAGGTATGCATGTAACATCATATCTTAATGAGTGTTTCAATCCTACGGAGTGGACAGTGTACCATGTGGAGTAGTTGATCTAGCTTACCAGATAGTGAAGAAAGGATTACAGATAGATCTCTATGAACGTTTGCTGAATCAATTAGAAGACAACATGAACACAATCAAGAAAGAAAAGACCCACACTTTGGAATTTGGTTCATTGTTGGTATGTATTTTCTTCTATTACTAGAATTCATTTCCCTCCATTGGAGATGTAGTTTGGAAGACTGAAAGGCCAGTTATATATCAGATACATGATTTTATAGATAGTTTAGGAGATAATTTTGATGCAATAAAGTTTGATTATTTTATGAAGTTCCAAGCTAGAATGCAAAAAAGATATAGGATTCCACCTCAACTAGTTGCCAAATATAAGAATAACATATGTTTTGAAGTAGATACATATGTTTTTATAGACAAAGTTGTTGAACCAAGAGTTGAATGGATTCAACCAATGGGTTACGAAAGGGATATTTATATAGGTTCTAAACAGATTGAAGCCCTTTTAGAAAAACCAATTGACCCCACTGAAAAGAGATATGACACTTACGAGGAAGTCAAAGACAAAATCAAACAAGGTATTTTGGTACCTAGGTCAATTAAGAATGTGAGTAAAATGATAAATATTTTATCAAAGACTCTTGGAGTTGATGATACTTTGGATATTGCTAATGCACAAGCCCTCATAGTGGTTGAGAAACAAAATGTACAATTTCCCTCACTGAGCAAGAGAGGTATTACAAGGAACACCATATCATCGATACAACCTACAAAGAAGAAGGCTACCAAGGTAATACAACCGAAAGGTAAAACCTATGAGAGAACAAGAGGAAAGAAACAACCTACAAGAACAAGGAGAAGATTGTTGCTTGGAAAAGATAGTGAGACTGAATCTGATGAGGTAGACAAATCTGTTCTAGTTGCTCAGCTCTCACGAGCTCCACAAAGTCTTGATGACTTTCTGGAAGGATTAAAGGAATTTGGAGGATTAAGAGGACTTAGGAAAGTTAAGTATCCGAAGAGGAATGAAGAAGACAAGAAAAATATTGAAGATATAGTTGTTGTTACATTAATGAGATATAGAGTGACACCTATTGAGCTTGCAGAGAAGCTACCAGATGAACTTTACAACAAAATTGATGCATGGTGGAAGCATGCAATTAATGCAGAGGAGAAGATGAGAGAGAGATCTCTTGTGCATACTATTCTCGACCTGACAACATCTGAGATTGCAGAAGCATTGAATAAACATTCAAAGAAATTTCTAGTAAAGGGAAGAGCCCCAAGGATAATGAATGGAGACCTACAATCAGTAGAGAAGGATACTGCTATAAAATGGAAAGAAATTTATCATATAGATGACACTATGAAACAAGAAACTGAGAAGAGTCAAGGTGATACAAACATTGATCAGGTAAAGGAAATCATAGACCAAGTAGCAATTGATCTAACCATTGAGAGTGCATAAGTAATCATTGAAGATGCATCAGAGGATATTGATCCTGCAAAGGAGTTGTCAAAGGATGAAGATGTAATGGATGTGCAAGTACCAAACACTGAGTATATTGATGTAGATGTTGCACCATTGCAAATTACTGATCCCATGTTGATACAAGTACAAAGTTAATGTACTATTCAGATTGGTACTACTGAAGTTGCATAAGATATGGCAACCGAGCCACTAGTTGACATAGGAAAAGAAAATTTTGATAAGCCAGAGCCTACCTAGTTGACATAGGAAGGATACTGAGTTGGAACCTCCAATTGTCACTAAAGGATAGAAGAAGAATACACCACTGACTGAAACATCAAATGTTCCGAATGTTCAAAAGACACAAGATACAAAAAAAGAAATGTTGTAGGAATCAAATCTAAAAGAAAAGGATGTAGAGAAAGAAGAAATAAAAGAAAATGAGGAAGTTAAAGCAGAGGAGAGTATATTTGGTCACCATACCGAGTCACCAAATGCAGTAATGGCATCACGTTCTAAACGCTCTACTAGATAGAGAAAACTGATCGAGAAAAAGAAGAACAAGAAGAGGAAACATGTAATTGATTTAAGTAAGCCAATCATCATACCATCCGGAGACCCAAATATGATGAAGCCCAAGAAATTTTGCATATATGCAGAACTTGTTGCTCAAAAGACTAAGCAGGACAAGAAATTGGCGAAGAAGAAAGGACAAGCAATTGGCGAAGAAGAAAAAGGTAGATATATTAGAAGATGTCAAAGAAGTTTTCCAGGAGATTCTTCCTGAAGTTACTATTGATGATTCTGAGCCCTTGCTAGACCAAGTTGTAAATCTTGTACAACAAATCAAAGGACCGAACAAAGACATGACTGAATACATGTTAAAAATTCACAAGGCATCTATGGAGAAGAAATTGATGGAGGACCTACTGCAAAATATTGCTATAGAAAAGGTAACTCTTTCTAAGCTATGTTCCAAAGTTGAAGAACAATTGCAATCCATCGTTTCATTGTTTCAGAAATTATGTATTCTTTCTAACTTTACCGAGTACATTAAGAAGAATGAGGAAGATACTGAAAAAGATGTGACTGAGCAACTTACAAGGCTAACTATAGATCCTGGAGAATTCTAGGCCTACTACTCAAAGATACAGGAACTCATGGGATTTCAACTCTCATTGAGATAGGAGAAAGACAAGTTGAGATTAGAGTTGCTTGAATTACAAGCACTATTAATTCCTCGTATGCAATCAATGCAGATACATTTGAAGAAAGGAAAAGAATTAGCAAGTTTTCCAGAGCTTAGCACCCTGAATACTATAGTTGATCTATTAGTAGAAATCAATGAACACATTATTATATTATAGAATCTCTGAGACACTTGGGAGATTGTACTAGTCAGACTACATCAAAGGTATAAGCACATTTTTTATACTTAAGTTTTATTGTTGAGACTTTTTGTCAAAAAAGGGGGATATATAGATAAATAGAGAGTCAGATATAGATTTCTGAAAATTAAAAAAGAAAAAAGAGAGAAAAAAGAGTCAATACAAAATAAAAAAAGTATATATGTGAAAATAAAAAAGAGGAGAAGAGTTGTACATATTTTGTGTAGAGAGTAACATCCGAGGGGGAGTTACTAGTTTTGATGACTTTGAGGTTTTCGTCAAAATTCTCAACTAATGTCAAAGGGGGAGATTGTTATCTCTATAGATATTTTTTTGTCGTTAGTTAAGGCAAAGTCATGAGTCAGAAGATTCAATCGGTGAAAAGGAGAAAGCTAAAAATTTGACCAGTCAGTAATGTACACCGAGCAAACCAGTGAAGTTGGTAAAGAACACAACAGAGCTAAAGACACTACATTGAGAGCCTACAATTACCGAACACCAAGCACATATGAAGTACACCGAGTTGATAGTTACCGAGTACTAAAGATCAGTTAACCGAGCAAAGAGAAGTTACTCTACCGAGGTACTTAATTGATTGTAACATGATAAGGACGCATTTAATAAATTGACACAACACTAATTGTGATTCTACAATGCACGGAGATCAGTTTGTTACATGATCAATGATTGAATTAATTCAAAGAGAAGCTATGAAAAGCAAATTAAGCGGTTAATTAAAGTTTGTTATTTCCAAAAAAAACACCAAGTACCGAGGTAAAAGTGACAGTCACCGAGCGAAAAATAAGATCTAACAGTTAAAATCAAGTCACAACAACCTAACGCATAAGATTAAGAGGAAATAAATATTATATTTAATGGATGATTTACAGAATAGGGAGAGTGAGGATACATAGAAGAGGTTGATATTGTTAGTGAAAGTTAAAGGAGTTATATGAAGAACAAAGATCAGAGCAGAGAACACCGAGAAGATATCTAGCTACAGTAGAGCAAATCCGAGCAGTGTTACAGTTTGGTGATTGAGGTAACACAAATTCCAAAGCACATATAGTATGATCAACATTTGTTATTGATGCAATATAGAAGACATTGTTAAGTTATTAAGACTATTGTATTGAGAGCTAGAAATCCCAATACTGGGTAGATCTTAACCGATCTGATATTTGTAAAACCTTTAACATGTTACATCTCTAAGTGTAGAGATTGTAAAATCCTCTAACCAGGTAGACCTAACAAGTCTTTGTATACTCTTAACTAGGTGAGCTATCAAAATAGCTAAACATTGTAAGCTCTAACTGAGCACCCTTTATATTGCAGTTAGTCAACGTTGTGGGTATCATCCCCACCACAGTTTTGTCCTCTAACCAAGGATTTCTATGTAAAAAAAATCATGGAGTTATGAGTTCTTTTACTTGAATCTTTTGATGATATGTTTTATGAGTTTTATATTAGTTTCATTTCAAGTTATTAAATTCGGTAAACAACAACAGTAGTATATGATTATAGGCCGTTTTAGTTATAAAAGTTTTTTTTGTGGTACTGATTCACCCCTCCCCTCTCAGTCCCAACTTTCCATAGTCATTCCAACTTCAACAATATATACATATATTTTAGTATTTTATTTTAAAAATAAATATTGGTTCTAAATTATTTTCTGAACATGCTCACATCATTACTCTCCATCCATTTCTACTACTATAGACTATGTCTCTAAGTGTAATGAGTTGGCATTAAAGAGATACGAATAAGTAATATATTTTTCTACACAAAATAATTGCAAATCTAATAACGAGTTGAACATAATATCAAGACAAATAAATTAATTGTTCAATGACAAGAAAATATAGGTAAAAAACAAAAAAATAAATTACATCCATATTAAACAATAATAGTATTCATCTACTTACAACAAATGATAATGCACATAACCATAATAGAAGGAGATTGCATCCATTGGAAATATTATAACCCGTATCATTGTAAATAAAGAACGGGGGTACCTATTCATTAGGAGGTTAAAATGGGAAAGTTGATTAATCATAAGGGATGTAAGAGTCTTGTTAACCTCTACTAGATAGACATAAGAACATCTTGTAAATTGAGCTCTATGGTATATTTAAAATATAATATACAAACCTAAAAGTGCCCTATAAGAACAAAAAAACACATGTAATAGAGAATTCAAGATAACTACTTTAGGATTCCATTTGAAGTTGCATCGCCAAATTAGATTCCAATTGAACCAATACAGAGGGGATGTTCACATCAATTACCCTTATGATTACTTTGTATACAAATAATACAAACATTACAAGGATTTACTCTTTCCAAAGAAACAACCAACATTGGACAAGGGGAAAGGTTGCAATTATATTTGTTTTATCATATAATGTGTTAAGTCCTTGGATGTACTCAAAAGATTTTTTCCATTTTCATATGACCACTATGTAAAAATGAAAATAAGAAACAACTCTTGGAAACGAAAGCTAGGGAAGATAGACTTAATTCCTTGACACAAGAATATTGTTATGTATATTATATATATTGACATATAATTATAGTTTTTCAATCAAATACATTATGGTATAAATATATATGAAATGTTTTATTTAAATATTTTATTTTTTAATATATTATATATTACACATTTTTATAAATATGACATGTTTGAATAATGTTGAATAAACATAATGCATTTTTTAATTGAATTAAAGAGAAATTTAATCATAAAAGAGATTACAAAATGAGCTTCACAATAATAACAAAAATCAGAGTAGAGCTAAAGTTAAAAATACACTAGGAAAAGACAAGAAATTAGCATCAATCCAAAATGAAAGAGAACAAGTTATTTCATATTATGAATTTGAATGAATATGATTTGTTAAAAGAAAATATTGTTTTGCATAAGTACAAAAATGAAATTGATGCTAAATTAGTATTCCATATGCTAAATTAGGAAATCTTATGCATATTATGTACTTGAATGAATATGATATGCTTCGTTTGTGATTTGTTAAAAGAAAAAAAAATGTTCTTTCACATAGGTACAGAAAAAAGATGCTAAATTTATATTCTACATACTTCTATTAGAATGAATAACTCTAACCCATATAGATCTTAAAAAGATGTCAATAGAAAGTGTTTATATTAAATTTATGACATAGGTTAGATAGGTGCTTCTCATATGTCTCATTGTCATTTGAATAAATATATTTAAAATATAATATATATAATAGTTCACCAAATAAATTCAAAGTAAATGAAAAATACTAATAATATGCTAATTCCACCATTATAATCTAAAAAATATTAACAGAAAATATATATTTTAAATAATTTATCTATATATTGAATATAAATTTAAATTTTAAAAATAAAGCTAACTTGAAGATTGATGATGGATCGTTAAAGTTGATTTGAAACATCAATCTCGTCTCTATTGTCTTGCACTCTAGTGCTCCTAATGATGGATCATAGAAAATTGATGAGAAACATCAAAGACACGTCAATATTATATCATTTTAAAATTGTAGAATTATAAAATATCTTATTCACATCTATCAAAGATGTTGTAGAAAGTGTTTATATTAAATGCATGACATAAGTTAGATATGTACTTATGATGTGTCTCTATGTCTTTTAAATAAATATATTTAAAATATTACATCTATAATAGTTCACCAAATAAACACTACAAATATTATAATATCAAGAGAATTAAAAAAAAAAGTAATTTACCAAATAATTTATTCATATATTGAATATAACTTTAAATTTTTAAAAAAGGAGCTAACTTGGTTGCAAAGAACTGTTAGGATTAAGTAATACCGAGAGGGGGGTGAATCAATATTACAACACTTTATATACTTATTTAACCAATTCAAACTCAACCATGCAATAACTGAAATGAAAAGAACATACACATAAAGTAAACAACTCATAACACCATGATTTGTTCACGAAGAAGCCCTGGCCAAGGGAAAGCCCCAGTGGGGATGATACCCACAAATATTGCACTAAGAGTATAGTGTCCCTATTAGGAGACCTAGCCTTGTTAGAAGCTAAATATTTCATTTAGTACATATCCCTGTTAAAGGATAGAAAACCTTGTTAAAGGTGTACATTGAGCACACAACTCTACAATCAGAAAATATGTTCCCTTACAATGATTTATCAAAAGTGAACAATACAAGCATTTGTTATGCTTAAGTAGTTCTAGTTAGGTCACATCAACTTTTGTCTTATCCTGACATCACAATGCATTCACGCATTCTATATCTTCCTTCTGTTGCTTTGCATCAAAATAATTCTACTTATATACTCAATCTCAAAAAGAATCTTCTAGTCGGCTCTCAAGAACACCACAAAACGTGTCCAACACTTAACCAAATATCAAATCCATAGTCAGCGATCATACAACACCAAAAAGTGGGGTAGGACCCAATCCAAATCCAACTTTACACTTATGTATTCCACAAATTACTCCCTTAATCATCGCGACCATTAAACTGATCTATTATGTTGCTATACTATCTTCTCATGTCTTCAACATGCTGTAACTCTCAGTGATCAACTCCAAAACACAAGCGACCTTAATTGAAGGCCTACTATATCCCAAAATGTCCGCCTCTAAGCTCACATGACTTAGATCTTCATATACTGTGCTTGCTGATAAAACCTGTGTGACCGTTCACTATAAATTGCATTCTGGGCTTAGTCATTTTTACAAGACTGAATATCCAAAACTGTGTTGTACTCCAAGTGACCATACAGATGAGTAGTGTTGCCATAAATGACAACCTCTATGCAATCCTAAATGGGCCACTTGCCAACAAGAACACCATTAAAATATTATTATATCATTTCATTTATCTTCTCTTCTCTTTTCTTGCTATCTACAATTTCTGATGATGGATGATGGAGATTGATCCAAAATGTCAAATCTCTTGATGTTGGATCATAGTGACTAGTTTGAAATGTTAATATCTCTTCTCTTCTCTTCTCTTGCTCTCTACAATTGGTGATGATGGATCATGGAGATCAGTTAGAGATGTTAACCTCTCTTCCCTTGTCTTGATTTTTACTATCCTTGATGATGGATCCTAGAGATTGATTCGAAATGTCAATCTCTTCTCTTGTCTTGCACTTCACTACTCCTGATTCCACCATTATAATATCAAAAATATTAACAAATCATTAAACAATTTATTTATACATAGAATATAACTTAAATTTAAAAAAAAAGGAGCTAACTAAGATTAAAAGAATACCATTCAAATTTTATTATATTATTTCATTTCTCTTATCTTGCTCTCTATAATTCATGATGATGGATCATGGAGATTGATCCAAAATGTCAAATATCATCTCTTCTCTTGCTCTCTATTACTCTTAATGATGGGTCATGGAGATTGATTCAAAATGTTAATCTCTCTTCTCTTGTCTTTGTCTCTACTATCCCTGGTGATGGATCATGGAGATTGATTCAAAACGTTAATCTCTCTTCTCGTCTTGCTTTCTACTATATTTGATGATGAACATGGAAATTGATTCGAAATGTCAACCTCCTCTTGTCTAACTTTCTACTATATCTGATGATGGATCATGGAGATTGATTCGAAATGTCAATCTCTTCTTGTCTTGCTCTCTACTATATCTGATGATGGATCATAGAGATTGATTTGAAACATTAATCTTTCTTTTGTTGTCTTACTCTCTACTATATCTGATGATAGATCATAGAGATTAATTTGAAATGTCAATCTCTTCTGTTATCTTGTACTCTATTATTCCTTGATGAATCATAGAGATTGATCCCAAAACATCAAGCTCTTTCTCTCGTCTTACTATTCCTCACAATGGATCACAGAAAATTGATTGATAAGGTCAAAGACACAATACTATTACTATTAATTATTATTATTTGATTTTGAAATTGCAGGATTATAAAGACACTATTTTGCTCAAATCTAGGTCGCTTTCGAGATCATAATCCGGAAACCATTAAACAAAGACCAAGGGCGAGTCGAACTGCTGTAATAAAACAGCGGAACAATTTAAAAAGGTGCACGAGACGTAGGAATTTGCAATACATATTGTAGATTACAAGTCAAACATGCTCAGAAATCTCTGCTGGATAGCATGCTGACCGTTTTGGAACGAGCAACTCGAGTTCATCGCACAGTTTTCCCGGCGGTTGCCGCTTCTTTTGATTTTACCGACGGTAATTAAAAAACAGTGTCGATTTCCCATGAAAATGGTTGTGTTTGGGGACAGCGGTAGGCAAACATGTGGCGGTGAAGTGCGAGTGGTGGGTGGTGGTGCTCACGCATTTCATTGCATGGCCTTCAAAGCCGCAGTTAAAGCATTAACCCCCCTTTAATTGCTCATTGGCCCACTCATGCAACTCTGCTCTTTTTAGCCATTTAATGTTTTCCCTCGCGGGTTAGGCGCCTCACGCCGGCGGCCATATACTGCAGGGGCCGTTAAAAATCTCATGCAAAGATTCAATCCCGATTTCTTGTGTGGGTTATAAACATGCTGCCGGCATTTGGCGACAAGATTATCTAGAACTATGTCTGCATCCATGAATGGCTGAAAGATTCCCACAATTTGTGTAGCTTGAGGCTTGACCATCACCAATCCAAGGTACAATGCTCCTCCTGCCTATGGCCGCCATGGCTGATTACATATGTGTTGCAGAAGCAGAATAGATTGTTTTGGTATTGTATTTGTGTGTAGGAGTTGTCAGCTAAAAGACCCAGGTCAAATTTTCTTCAGTTTAGGTGTTCTTGAATGTTTTCAACATAGGAGAGTTTGACCTATATGATTGCTCTTATTGACCTTATTTGAGGAACTGTTGAAATTTCCCTTTTGCTAGAATCTGATTTGGGAGGTTTAATTGGAAGGGTGTGATTGAGTGAGAGTTTTTGATTGTTGGTAACTTTTTGTTGGAGCAAAAAGAAGAAGATTTCTGGCTTGATAAGGAAGCAATGTTATTCTTGTGAAGGGTGGTCTGTGGTGCCACAGACCCATTTTCGGAACTTGTTATCCAAATCAATAAAAGGGGAATGAAACGTTTGTAAGGAAGTACTTTGATTCTATAAAGCTAGATTCTTCTCGGTGGTGGAGAGGCATCTAATGTTCATCTGTGGTGCTTTAGATTGATTCCTCTGAGCTGGTGAGATCCCTTTAACATCTTCTGTGGCTCTGTTGAGGCATTTCTGATCTAAAACAATGGAAGAAGCCGCCTTGACAAGAAAGAAACTGTCTTAAAACTCTTCTCCTCTTGGTGGTTGACTGTAACATCCTTTTCCCCAGATATCTTATTCCAGCTTGTAATTAAATTCATTTCTGTTTATAAGTTGAGAGAAGTGTGGTAGCTCCTTCCTGAAACAGAGTGTGATTTGCAGTGGCAGTGGAGTGTGTATTGGGGGTCATCAGGGCCCTAACAATGGGGTCCTGCCTTTCGACGGAGGGTTCAGGGTGCTGTAAGCCGAGCAGGTCGAAGAAGGGAGCTTTTGTACAAGCTTCGGCAGCGGAAGCTCGGATCGATGAAGAGTTGGGTAAGATTGGCGGCAGGATGTGCACGAGTGGTTCCAGCAGTGTGGCCTGTATGTTTACTCAGCAGGGTAAGAAGGGCCTTAATCAGGATGCCATGATCGTTTGGGAGGTTCGTACTGCAGACCCTTTCATTACAAAACACTGTAGATGCTCAAGGATGTTTCTCGAATGTTTTATGCTTTTTCTTCAATGGTTGGGATTCTGATTGGGTAAATATTAGGATTGAATGCTCCTCTGGATTATAAGTTAGGATGAGGTTATTGGGCCTTTATGCGATTCATGTCGTTGAGAGGTGGGCCGTGGGGAATGGGAGACGAATTGCTCATGTAATTTGCTGTACTTTGGAGGTTTTTTGGATGAACCATTATGGTGTCTGTTGGTTAGATTCCTAGATATTTATTCTTTGCATTCCTGGGATTCAATTTTGTGAAATTGGATTAACCCTCACTTGATATGCAGGGTTTAGACGATTGGGCCATTACAGTTTGCATGGCTGGGGTCATTCATACTGTAAATTGATGCAATTTCTGGGTTGCTGGGATGAAGCTAACAATTAGTATATCTGTAGTGTGTGTTATAGAGCCTTGCGGCTCAACTGCTTAAAATTGAAAAACTCCTAAATATTTCGTAACGTTAATTTTGCTTGCAGGATTTTGCTTCCAGAAAGGATACTGTATTCTGCGGAGTATTCGATGGGCACGGGCCGTTTGGTCATCTGGTTGCGAAAAGAGTACGGGATTCGCTGCCTTCGAAGCTGTGTTCGCAGTGGGAAGCTGCAAAAGCAAGGGCGGAGGAAGCTAATAACATCAATATCAATGGCTCCGTTGGAAGCATGAATTCTGACGAGACTGCCTCATTAACCATGGATGAAGAATGGAAAGAAAGCGAGGACCTGGAAGGCCTTGAGAAGGCCCCGGAAATGTTTTCTGCCTGGAAAGAATCATTTCTCAAGGCTTTCAAGGTTATGGATAAGGAGCTCAGGTTGCATCCCTCCGTTGATTGCTTTTGCAGTGGAACGACAGCAGTTACTCTGGTTAAACAGGTAGGGATTCACTGGGTCTTGTGTTCAATTCTGGGTCTTAGTAAAATGTAAAGCATCGATCTTGCACCTGGAAGATTTACAAAACCCAGTTGGTTTCTCAGTCTTAATGAAATTATATTTAGATAGCCTAATTCTGTAAGGCACATATCAAAATCTGAAATCTGAATATCTTGAATCTTTTGTCAAATTATTCAGGGTTTGGACCTGGTGATGGGCAATGTGGGGGACTCACGGGCTGTTCTAGGTACAAGAGATGAGAATGATACATTAATGGCAGTGCAGTTGACTGTGGATTTGAAGCCCAATCTTCCAAGTAGGTCCTCAGATTCCATCAATCCTCGCATACATAAACTTTTCTTCTGATACATTGTCCAACCTTGTTAATCGTTGCAATCTGTGCCTCCTGGGAATGTAAAACAGTTTGCGGTAGATCAAATCTTTCAAACATAAGCAAGATTTCAGAAAAGTCGGAATTCTTGTTAGAGCTAGAATAAATCCTTTCTTTGTTTAGAATGGAGCATTTATTTGGCTATTTCTTTCTGTAGAGGAGGGCCAGAGGAATAAGATGGTAGAAAAGCATAAGGCCATTTTAGTTACAGTGACAATTTATTTATTTAGTTTTCTCTCTTTTCCAGAGGAGGCAGAGAGAATTAAGCAATTCAAAGGACGAGTTTTTGCTCTGCAAGATGAGCCTGATGTGTCAAGGGTTTGGCTACCACATGATGACTCTCCTGGTCTGGCAATGGCGAGGGCATTTGGAGATTTCTGTTTGAAGGATTTTGGCTTAATTTCGGTGCCTGAAATCTCATATCGTCGTCTCACAGAAAGAGATGAGTTCGTTGTGATGGCCACTGATGGGGTATGTATTATTTTTTATTCCATGTTTAATTCATTTCACCCATGTGGTTATAATTTTGCAATCAACTGGAAGGAGAGCTCCATAGATGTTGTACATCTCCATCCCTCTTAAAATGTGCTAAAAACTGCACCCACAATTCCAAGAAAAAATGTAATACAATCTTAATCAAGCTCAAACCATTCAGAATGTTACGGAACCAATTTTTTGTTCTCAAAAAGGTATTGTTATGATACAACTGCTCTCAGGGAATCATGTTGATAGAATTAAGGATTAATTTTGAACTACTGAATGAATTTCGGATGCTGCAGGTGTCTGATAAGTGCAGAACAATTTAGTATATATTCAATTTATTCTCTGAGTCAAATCCCTCTTTCCTGGTATGACACAGGAGAAACAATACATTTCAAATCTCCAAGAACTTAAAAGTTAACAGTGAAGTTCTTTGCTATTTTCATCGAGGGGAAAAAAACAATTGAATGCAGTTGCAAAGTTGCAATTGATGGAAAACCCCAGCTAGGCAGGTATTAGCTGCAGGAACTGCTTCCTGCTGGAATCGCATCATTTGGAACTGTAGCTTAAGTCAGGGGAAGTTGAAGAAACATTTCACTTGATGGTTTACCTAACCTTATAAAAAACACAAGAACATTTCACATTACTCTCTCTCTGCAACTGCTTTCTAGTGTAGAATAAAATATTTTTGTTAAGAAGCTATTTAAAGTTTATTCATTTTCACCCCTGTTCATCTTCCTGGCTTGTGCAATAATACATCACAATCACATTTTTCTCTTCCCAAAATCCCCTTGCTTTAAGAGAAAATATAGACATTCTTTGTTTATGATGTTGGCCTTTATTGTTGTGCAGATATGGGATGTGCTGTCTAACAAGGAAGTAGTGGAAATTGTGGCATCAGCTCCCACACGAACGACAGCAGCCAGATCTCTGGTAGAGTTTGCTGTTCGAGCATGGAGAGCGAAATATCCAACATCTAAAACAGATGACTGTGCAGTAGTGTGCCTTTATCTTCGTGACTCTCCTATAGTTCCTGAGGCAAAAACAAAGAAAGATTCATCACAGGACTTACCCCCCATGAAAGATAACATTGCAGTGACAGTCACTGTTTCAGACGATAAATGCCCTGAAGATCAAGAGGCAAGGAGCCCCACATTGGGCCGTCAAAACACTGTAAGAACTACCAATGGTGTGAAAGGTCATACAGAAAATGCAGAAATAGTAGAAATATCTACAGAATTAAAGCATCCCGAGAGGTCACAATCCCGCAGAAGCCTAGCAGATTGTCTTTCTGTGGCTGATGATGAAGAGTGGTCTGCACTTGAAGGTGTTACCAGGGTTAATTCTCTTTTGACTCTTCCAAGGTTTTTGACAGGGGATAGGACAGCAGGAGGTCTGAGAAAGCGGCATTGACTAACGAATGACCTTTGCGCAGTTTCAAGTACTACAATCTGTTGTGTTTGTCTCAGGTTTTGACCTTCATTTTTTGGGTCTTTTGTATCATTATTTGTTTTTAACAAAACCCTGAAGCAATTATGCAAAGACTGAATCTTAGATTTGTAAAGCTTGAGTTCCATGCATTCATAGCTGAAACACATTGATACTGAATTGCCAGGGGATCAGCCATCAGGGAATGTAGCAGGTATGCTCTAACTCTGATGTTGAGAGTGAAGACATGAGCGGTAGAACTCTCAAACATTGAAACCTTTGTGCTATTGCAATTAGAAATTGTTTCAATTCAATCTCCTAGGTCTCCCGTAGAAGTCATTTGCAATTAGGTGTTCCATGATAGGCAAATTTCTAGGAGATAGCGTCTGAAATTAATACTCCTAATATTTACAGAAATTGAGAAGACAATTACACCATTCAGGTTTTACCATTTGGTGAAACTCTTCGCTAAAGGGGTATTACAGGGGATATTGATCAAAGGACAAAAATGTTGGGTAACGAAATTGTAAATTTTGCTTTTGAGTATCTTGTTCAGATCTTCTCGAGGGCCGATTTCAATGCCTTGCATATTATTGGTGTCTGAGAATTGAGAATCTGAGATTAATTTTGCAAACAATTGGTTGAAAATAGTTGATTTACATTTTGAACTGTTGTGACATATCTTGTTGGAGTAGCATCTTGCACACCAAACTTCTATAGGCAATTCATTTTGATCAGAGATGCCAGTAATTGGGATTTATAGCTTTGAAACCTTTGTGCTATTGCAATTAGAAATTGTTTCAATTCAATGTCCTAGGTCTCCCATAGAAGTCATTTGCAATCAGGTGTTCCATGATAGGCAAATTTCTAGGAGATAGCGTCTGAAATTAATACTCCTAATATATACAGAAATTGAGAAGACGATTACTCCATTCAGGTTTTACCATTTGGTGAAACTCTTCGCTAAAGGGGTATTCCAGGGGATTTTGATCTAAGGACAAAAATGTTGGGTAACGAAATTGTAAATTTTGCTTTTGAGTATCTTGTCCAGATCTTCTCGAGGGCCGATTTCAATGCCTTGCATATTATTGGTGTCTGAGGATTGAGAATCTGAGATTAATTTTGCAAACAATTGGTTAAAAAAAGCTGATTTACATTTTGAACTGTTGTGACATATCTTGTTGGAGTAGTGTCTTGCACATCAAACTTCTATAGGCAATTCATTTCGATCAGAGATGCCAGTAATTGGGATTTATAGCTCTGACTATTCGCAAAATGACACATACTGACATACAAAATGGTATGATCTGAAAATACAAATTGACATAACGCGTTTTAATCTAATTTTTTTCACATTTTAACAGCATCGTGGAAGACAATTATGAAGATTAAAATAATATTTTTTTTGTGAAAATCTGTAGTGATATGTGAAAAAGAGTTTTTGTATGGATGCATATGAAGGTGCTGTTTTGTGTGGAGAATAGCAAGTCAGATTTATTTGGGGTTTTAAATTGACAAATTGACTGCAAACCAATGTAGTACAGGGACTTATGGCCAATATTATTGTTGTGCATTAAGGATGACCCCACAGTGCATCAGTGGCCGCGAGGCCTACCAACTGGGAGGTCTTAAGTTCAAATCTGCATCATTCAATAAAAAAATGATAAGGAGTGATATCAGGCAGCTGCAAAGCCAGATGGTTGGTCAGCAGCCACAATAACAACCTTTAATATTAAGGGGTGAAATAAAAAAATTGTACAGAAAAGTATACCTCACGTTTTTCATTCCCCCAAAAAAATGGAAAAAAGAAAAATGTGATTAAATTTCAATTAAAGATCTGTACAACTATAAGAATAGGAAGCCATGGCAGAAACTTTGGCCTCATAAAAAAATTAGGGATAAGAGATATAGTGATTTAACATCAATCTCAGGCAACGTACAACAATAATGATTTTGGATTGAAGCATTCTCAGTATTAATGACGAAACATCTTCTTTACTATTTCTACAAAGAATTTAAAATGTACGAACCACCTTGCAGTCCGTGCAGGGCATCCAAAGCTGTGTGATTCAGATGGATGGTCCGTGTGCTGTGAAAACTCTTTGTTCTTTCCGAATTCAGACTATGCATTCTTCGTACTTTTTTTATTTTACATTTCTTGTACGATTCTGATCAATATTGGGACTCTTATTATTGATAATTAGGCGGAGTTAAGGGAATTTATAGACCCCAAGTAATGGCCTCCAATGGACAATTTGAAGCTCCATACCTGCTCCCGATTCCAAGGTGGAGCTGTAAAATTTGATCATTTACTCCAGTCTTAAGATGGCAGAGAGCAGGAGACAATCCATGATTCTCTCTATGCTAGTCTGACTGACCAAAATGGTTGGAAGCTGTGCAAAAAGAGCCTTTCTTTTTTATGGGGATTTAATTCACCCTCTCTTAGAAAAGAACAAATAACATAGTATATATTTTATCTCAAAATACATTTGGTTGTCACAAAGTTTGTATTGTAGGTGTTTAAATGGCGTGGAGATCAAATCTTTTATGATACCAAAAAAAACAGGCATTTCAGAAATTTATGAATTTTGGTTATTTGCTGGGAGAAGCGTACTAATTACTATCCACATTGTACACTCGTTGCTCATCCAACCCCTTAATTACCAACTTCAAAGAAATAAATGAAATGATAACTAAAGCTCTATTGATAAATATATTAGGTACTAATAGTCTCACTCACTTGTATTCTTAGTACGACGATTAGGACATTTGTGCATAAGTATTGCCAATTTTTAGGTGGTTATATTGCATGGTTATTAGGACATCTTTAAGTAGGTAACATGTGACACTTAGATCTTAGTGTGTGTCGTTACTACCTAGAAGCTAAGAACAATAGCTATGAGCGCTCAAAGTTACCTATTTAGTTGTCTTTTTTTTTTTTTTTTTTTCCTTTTTTCTTTTAAATGGTAAGAAATTTATAAATGCGTGAGTTTAGTTTTGTGTGTTTGTTCTTTTTTAAATTGTAAGAAATTTATACATGTGTTAATTTACATATACCATTTGTTATTTAGTCATAGTTTTCAAAATTGTAGAAAATTTACAAGTGTGAGTTCATGTTGTCATTTGTTATTTAGTTTTGTGTTTTGTTTGGTGCAATGCTTAGAGGTTATAATTTATTGATAAGTAGCAAGTTTTTTGAGCTAATTTATAATTTGATTTTTTTTTTAAAAGATAATTAAATAAATTTAAGGAAATTCAAAAGTTATACAAAGATTTTTAGAGAACAACAATGAATCAATGCCCAAACCTTTCATCTCCAAGCAAAAGAAAATAGTAAAATAAGCTTAGCATTCTCATCTTTAAGACTTCTTTTTTGTTTTTTTTTGTTTTTTCCGTTTTAGAAGAGTTTTCTTTGGGGTCATTTTTCTCAAAGGCATCCTTAGAATGCCTTGTTTCTAAATTCAACTGAGTATACATGTTATACATAATTGAATCCAAAAACAAGGCATTTTATTTATTATATGGGTTGTGTAAATTTATTCTCTTTAAAAGGTATCATTTTCAAGTATTCTTGTCGACTACTATTATATGACATAAATGTATAGCATCAGAGTCAAATTTGATTGTAACTGCCTAATTATTAACAACATACATTTGAGAGCAATGAAGAGTAGAAGTAACTGCTCCTAAAGAATGAATCTAAGGTCCACCCAAGAGAAGATTGTATTGTAATGGTCATGACATAACATACATGAGGGTAGACATGGTAATAGGTCCCAACCTTAAAGGCAAAATTATAGTGCCCATAAGTGCACCCAAAGCTTGATGACCAACATTATAGGGTTCTTGAATATATAAGGAAGATGGTGCAAGATAACTAATTTTAAGCAAAAGATCGTTACTGTAGACATTGAATGTTAAAACAGTGTCAGTGAGAGTACATCAATGTTATTCATGTAAATAATTATGATTAATTAATCTGATTAAGTTTACAGTTTTGGAGGTGGAAGTTCATGGAGATAGAACATAATATTGGTAAATCTATCACCACATTCACATCTATTGGCCTAGGAGAAGAAGGTAAAAAAATCTTTTGAAGAGATTCTTGAAGCAGACCTTGATAAACTAAAGCAGTCTAAAGAAAACCCAAAAGCAAGATCTTAGCATAGTACTACAAAGTAGCTCGATAAGATCATACTCACTTTGTTGCTTGGTTGAAGGATAAGGTGGTGAGAATGTGGTAATGAAGTAGGTTGATCAACATTTTATTTATTTCTTTGAGTACCACCTGATAAGAAGGAGATATAGATTGTGTATGCTAGTAGAAAGATCTTGCGAATCACTTTCAAATGGAACAACTACAATCACATTTATGAACTTCTCATCCTAAAAGGAGATTCTAATGGTGGGGTTAGTACAACCTATTATTTAGTAGAAAGAGATACCTATAGGAAATCATCTAGTGCATCTTCTAGCATATCAAAATCCTTTTTTTGAGAAAACATTATCAAATGCATTAAAATTTAGAACAAAAAGATCTCACATGGATTCATGTGAGGTTCACATAATGTGAAGGAGAGGATTTCCTACCCTCAAGACAACTAAAATGAATATGAAATGCCATCTTTTGCCATTTCTCCCACTTGAATATGAAATATCCTACCAAATGACTAAAATGTGTAACTGTGATACAACAATAAAAATATCAACTACAAAATAGAAAAAAAGACAAAAATAAAAATTCACAATAACAAGAGATTTAATATGGACCCCGTAATGAGGGCTAAATTTATAGAGAAATGACCATCGACTTTCTTATATTAAATAACAAATTAAAAAAAAATACAATTTTATTACTTTTTACATTTTACATTTTACCACTCGTTTATCATGACTTTTGACAATTTATAAAGGTTGGTTTACATACCAAATAACCTATATTGTCATTTGATTTGGTGGGAATGTAGT
Organism: Thuja plicata; assembly: GCA_018584345.1. Taxonomy (NCBI): domain Eukaryota; kingdom Viridiplantae; phylum Streptophyta; class Pinopsida; order Cupressales; family Cupressaceae; genus Thuja; species Thuja plicata. The sequence continues at coordinate 208,308 of MU223997.1, read as the reverse complement.
TCTCAAAGTTACTAAAATTTAAGCTTGACAACACAATCAGTAGCCACATACTAGTGTGAATCTTAAGGTGAAAGGATCATCAATGAGACTATTCAATGTCATGAGTGATGAAGTGATCACTATGAGAGAATTTAAAGTTAGAATTGATGACAAGATCAATACCCTTTAGGATCACTTGTCAATGCTTCATAATATGACTAGGGTACCATACATGAACCTACTAAAGGATAAAATTATTTTTAATGGTAACCATAATTTGCACTTGGAGTGTTCTAAGGCTACTAAATGGATGTTCAAACTATTTGAGGAATGTTAAAATAATTTTCTAGCAAGGGGGCAATAGATCCAATGAAGATGTTAGTGGAGGGAAATTTCAATGTGTTCTAAGACTTCTAGTTCGAAATGAAATAGGTACTTGAACTAATTAAGAAAACCCTATTCTCCTAGAAGATTCACTTCTTTCCGTTTGGTAGCAGGAATTGGACCGGAATTGGCATTATCTAATTCTGGATAATGCCAAATTCCATGTTTGGGTCTTTGGAAAAAAATGGAATTGGAATTCCAAAATTCTCATTTTGCCCCCAAAATGGGAATACATCTTCCACCTAAATAGGTGGAATTGGAATTTCAAATTCCAATTCTAATTTTTACAAAAGCAAATTTAATATTTCGTGGGATCCATGACTATAAAGATGTATATTATATTGCTATAAGGATGTATATATATACATGTGTGTATATACACATGTGTGTATATATGCATGTGTGTATATATACATACATGTATGTGTGTATAGACACATATGTATGTATATATACATACATGTATGTGTGTATATGTGTGTATATATACACACATGTATGGTATGTGTATATTTTTGTATATACACATGTATGGTGTGTGTATATATACACAAATGTGTGTATGTGTATATGTATGGTGTGTATATGTGTGTATATATACACACATGTGTATATGTGTGTATATATACATAAATGTGTATATATGTGTATACACACATGTGTGTATGTGTGTATATATATACATGTGTGTATATGTGTATACATGGATACACACTTGTATGTGTATATACACACATGTGTATATACACACACATGTATGTGTATACACACACATGTGTATGTGTGTATATGTACACAAATATGTGTATATGTGTGTATACACACACGTGTGTATGTGTGTATATGTGTGTATATACACACATGTATACACATATAAACATGTGTGTATACACACACACACACATATATATATATACACACACACATGTATGTATGTATATATACACACATATATACACACCATATTCAAAGAAATTAAAAAATAAAGAATTAAAATTCCTTATGCATCTTCTCATTCATCTTCCGGGTGAACCAAACGGGTCAGACCATATTCCGAATTTCATTTTGAGGATAAGCATCTTCCTGAATATGCAGCATCTTCCTGAATTGACCATATCCAGGATATAGTATTCCAGTACCCAAACGGGCCCTTACTTCACTACCCTACCTCAATATAGTCATGTAGAAGCTATTGATAACTTCAATATGCGGTGCCTATTGGTGAAATAGTAGGGTTGTTTAGGGTTACAACACATCCCTAATTTTTACTTAATTTGAAATCCTCTATTTTCATTTTCTTTATTTGTATTATTAACATCTTCTAGATCATTTGTAGCTACTTGTTTCCATGTTTAAGCTTTTGTCTTCTTGTCCTATTTCATCGCAAGTTACATTTAACTCATTTCCCTACAAAAACTATACAATATCGTATATTTGTCTTTGATTCATTGCATTTGTTACACTATTATTGTATAACTTAATATCTTGACTAGTCACATGTTCTCACATTTATCATACTACATATATATCACACCTGTCATAATCATATTGTCATTGCACTTGCCACACTTTATTGTCAAATCATGTTGCATATTGTATCTTGTTGCATGTCTCAATTATGATATTATCAAAACAAAAATGTCATAACTTGAACATAAGATTATTAAAAAATGACATTCAATGAATATCTATTTGAAACTATTTGAAATTATTTTAATTACAGTAAAATGTGTTTATCTGTAAAACATTTAACCTAAAACTTTAACTACGAATGTTCCAAATATTTTCAAATTTGATTTTAATGCAACAAAAGAAAAAAAAGAAAAAGAAAAAGAAAAAAGGGGTAAATATTAAGTATATGCTTTAAAATTTGTGAAAAGTTTAAATACACAGTTAATTATGTGATACGTTAACATTTTCAATTTTACAAAATTAAAATATATTCTTTGATATTGCAATTGTAAAATACCGTAGAGGGCATGTATGTAGAACAAAGAAACAGAAGGCAGACATACGATGTATTTACAGAAGACTATAAACAGGTAACAACCAACACAGAACGCCTGTGATCTGTTTGACAAAATGTTTAAGAGAAACTAGTTTACAGAGGAGAGATACAAACTGTTTAAGAGAAACTAGTTTACAGAGAAGACATACAAGCTGTTTGACAAAATGCCCAAGGGAAATGTGGATGAAGGAATCAAACTGTTTTTTCAAACGAATCAAAGTGGCGTAAAACCTAACACTGTCATCTACAATAGACTGAATGACATGAATTGGCAAGAGGGAAATATAGAGGTATCATCTATTGTTACATTTATAGATGCATGAGAAGGGTATGTTTCTGAATTGTATTACATACAGTTAATTGATTGATGGGTTCTGCAAAATGGGAGAATACTTGACAAAGCTTCAACACTTTGTGTACAAATGGTGGAGACTGAAGTGGTCCTCATTGTTGTCACCGAGCTTTCATATCGATTAATGGGTATGTGAAGGTAATATACAATGCTATACATGGACAATTATTCTCAAAATATATGGACAAATTATAGTTTAAAGCAAATGTGACTTATAGTCACATGGAATAATGTAATAAATATGACACTTGCTATGATACACATACACATAGAGAATTACTACATCAAAATCTATTGTTGCATGTCATTATTAGAAAAAGGTTATTCTATGCATATACATATACATATAGAGAATTACTACATCAAAATCTATTGTTGCATGTCATTATTAGAAAAAGGTTATTGTCTCTCTCTATATGGCATGCCCTACTTCTTCTGATTAGAGTTGAAGCTTGGGCAGAGTGAATGTTAGAGTACAAATGGAATAGACTAAGCTATGAGGTCAACTTATTTTTACCTCCATTGATTAGGGAGACTAGTTGCTAAGTTGTTTTCTACTTTTGGGTCTACTAGAAGTATTTGAGTTTCACTCAATTTTGCACTAGATAGAATGGTGGCCAATGTGAATCAGTTGTAGACATCCTCTTTTCCTCAAAGGATGCATTAATATCATTCATAAGTTGTAATTTATGAAGAAACTTTAGGCACGAGAAGTTTATCTTTTAATTAAGGATAATCAATTGTAGTGTAGTAAATTATGATTCTTTACAATTTCACATTCTATTTCCGCTTTTATTTTTGTGTGCATTCTTCTAAATGTTGGAGCGGTTAGGACATTATCTAATTAATTATATAATTAGGTCATTTATTACTTAATTCACTTAAACTAAACATTAGAATACTTTTTATCTTTTATTAAAATGAGCTTTATTTATGTTGTCTTGTTCATTATGATGTGGACATGTGCCAATCTCTTTTTAAATATTTTTCTACATCTAATTTTGCTTGAAAATGTAAATTCACATTTATTTGAATAGAAAAAGTTAATATCATTGATGTTATTGGTTACTATGACAACTACTTGATATCTTATCTTTTGTTGAGGTTTATTGGCTTCACATAAAAAAAATCTAACCATATTAGGTACATGCTTATTTTCATAATTTTGTAGTTTGTAGTTTAATTTTGATTTGTCACAAGAAGCTTTTCATGCTTGTCTAATGGAAGAATGTTATATTTATATTTTATGAAGTCTAATTTATTAATAGAAAATTGTTATATATATTTTTAAAGATGTGAATAGCTTGTTATCAGGAAGAGATCTAGTACAATTGGATTTCTTGATTGAGTGGTTGGTTAAGATATGTTAATTGGAGATAGATGATTTAAGTTTAATTATTATTTTTAGTGTCTGGTAAACTTGTTAACATGACTGACGACGCTGACACGAAACGTCCTTGGGTCCACGTGAAATGCTTTTGACATGGAACTATGAACTAGTGAGGCCAAAAATGGGGGACCTCATCGTCTTATTACAAAGTTGAGGCCCAAACCCACGAGCACATTGGATCAGCAAAGGCGTAAGCCTACGATCACAATGGCCTAATGGGGTTTCGAACTTGGGTGGGGAGAACAACAACACCACCACTTAATCAACACACTAAGTGATGAACCCAATTTAAATTTAATTATTATAGAATATTGTTGTATTTATAATTTTTAAGGATGTGAATAGCTTATTATCATGAAGAGATCCATTACATTTGGAGTTCTTGGTTGAGTGTTTGGTTAAGATATGTTGACTAAAGATAGATTATCCTTAATTATTATAAAATATTCTTATATTTAGATTTATTTTTTATTATGTCAATAGCTTGTTACCATAAAAAGATCTAGTACACATGGAGTTCTTGATTGAGTGTTTGATTAAGTTTTTATAATTGAAGATAGATGATCCTTAATTGTTATATTTATATTTTCTGAAGAGGTTAATAGCTCTTTATCATAAAGATGACTGGTATGCACTTGGAATTCTTGATACAATGTGTTAATATGACATACATGATCCTCATTTTGGAGGATGATTTCAATTGTGTTGTGATAGGTATTGTACCAAATATGAAATTATAATCTTCTTAAAAAAAAGTTGGATAGATAATCTTCTAATGTGACGATGAAAGTATAAAACTATATAAAATTTCCGAAGTCTTCATTTTCCTTATGTAGTATTTATTTTTCCTATGTATTTAGCTAATTTCCCTCATAGATATTGCACCAAATATGAAATTATTAACATGATATTCTTGTTTTTGAGAAAGAAATTAATTGGATAGATAATCGAAAGTATAAAACTATCTAAGATTTTTTAAGTCGATTTCATTTTTCCTATGTAGCTAGACCATTACCCTATTTAGTTGGACCAAATTCATTATGGTAAATCTTATAATTGAGTACAAGAATATTTTTCAATGTACAAATAGAATTTGGTTAACACGAGATGATTGATGGTGTACTTAGTTTTGCTAGATAGGCTTAAATAAGTTGAAGATTTTCATGAATTTAAATATCAATATCTCAACAAAACTATTTATTCCATATGGTGAAGGCCTCAACTATAATAGAATGATCTGTAATTGGATATATAATCAAAATTATAGAACAATATAATTTTTTTTTTTTTTTTTTTTTTAATCTTAGTTCATTTTCCCTATGTAGTTGGAGCATTTTATATGTTACAATTAGAGTTTGGTTAACATCAGATAATTGGAGACGTACCTAGATATATTCGAATACGTTAAATATTTTCATGAATTTAAAAAAGATAGTGTTAGAAAATATAAATAAAGTAAACTAGATTTAGGAAAGAATCCAAGAGAGAGTGCAGAATGAAAAAGTTTACCATAAACGAAACGATGATCCAAGAACAATCACCAGTATCACCAAAATGCTCAAAGACCAAGACAAGAACACAAGAATTTTGGAAGGGGAAAAAACAAGAAAAAACCCCTTTGTGAATAATATGAATGAGGGAAGAAGCCATGAAAGAAAGAGAGCTTGAGCAAGAAGCGCATTACAATATTGTGAGAGAAAGAATGAGAATGAGAGAAGAAGAGAGAAGAAATCCCATGAGAACCAACTTGTGAGATCCAACCTAGAGAAGTGAGAGAGAAGTATCTCTTAAGTAGAGATGATTGAAGGAGTTTGTATGTAACTCCCATATCCTATGAGTGCCACATTCACATTAAGTGTGTGCCATGTGTACGAATCCTCTTAAGGAGGAATATCTAATTTTCTTATTAAAGGAATTAAAAATATGTGGCATGTCCTCCTACTAGGACTAGAGGACAAATACAAATTAGGATACCTTGGTTTATCCTTTAATTAGGATACCTTGGTTTATCCTTTAATCTTTACTAGGGGAGTTTACAAGAAGGGAATTAAACCCAAATTTTTACAGTGAGAATGAAATATCTCTTTACAAAATCTGCAACTGGGTCTTCAGTATAAGGAAGATATTTGATTGTCTTGATTCAAGTCTTGAAGTAGTCATCTTGAAGTTATAGGACATCTGAAGAGGAATTGATTCCATAAGTGGGCCTTGAAGATTCACCTGAAACAAAGAAACATAGAAACATAGAAACACAAAATACAAACCAAGGAAACTATCCATAAGAAGAATGTCATCTAACATTCAAGTTAGTGTAACTTTGAAACTTTTACCTCAAAATATCTTTAAGGAAATGTATGAGATGTCATCAAGAAGTACAAGAGTTAATCAAGAAACCAAGATATATAAAAATATCAAAGAGACATAAACATCATCCATCCTCTCATCTCAAACTAAACATACTAATGACAACACACAAGACCAACAAAAGAGACCCGCATCATCATTGCATCAATCACATGGATATAGACAGTCCATTTATAAGTCATATAAGTGAATGGGTGATCAAGCCACCACTTTCATGACTCACAATTGAAGCAATGAAAAATGCAGGACAAAATTATAATAGTAGAAGATGCATATAAATATGAGAGAGACAAAGATAAATAAGTGGAACATGTTACTCAAACGCTAACTCAAGCTAAGAATTGATATGCCAAACATGACTACAATCATGTACCATAAGTAATGAACCATTAAGGAGATAAAAATTTAAACCAATATAATGAGAAACTTTAACAATTTGAGCTTGTCATATTTTCATAAAAATTAAAAAGAAACTATGTCATGTGCTTAAAATAATGGAACTAGGGATTATGAAGAAAAAAGACATTACCTGCCAAATATATATGAGAAATCCAACAAAATTTCAAGAAGGATTAAGAGAAACATCCTCACCAAAAAGAAATCAATGGAACAAGTTGATAAACATCAACTGAAGTAAGTGCATCCATTGCATCTTATAGATGGAACAAGTTGATCAACATCAACTGAAGTAAGTGCATCCATTGCATCTTACAGATGGAACAAGTTGATCGACATCAACTGAAGTAAGTGCATCCATTGCAACTTACAGGTGGAACAAGTTGATAGACATCAACTGAGTAAGTGCATCCCAGTGCAACTTACAGATGGAACAAGTTGATAAACATCAATTGAAGTAAGTGCATCCATTGCATCTTACAGATGGAACAAGTTGATAAACATCAACCGAGTAAGTGCAACCCAGTGCAACTTACAGATGGAACAAGTTGATAAATATCAACCGAGTAAGTGCAACCCAGTGCAACTTACAGATAGAATAAGTGGAACCCATAAAAGATGCAAACAAGTGCATAACAATAGATCATAAAAAATTGATAGCAATTAATGCTACATAATGAAATCAATCCACAAATTAACTCATAATACTGAAACAAATTAAATTTAGGGGCAATGTATCATTCATATGACAAATCTTTTTGCTCCTTGAAACAAGAGTTAGATCAATTACTACATTTCATGAATTTTTTTGACATAATTGCAAGAACATACCCCTTCGTCAAATGAAATTAGTTACCCCCTTGTTTAAAAGAGATTGAAAATTATTTTCCTATGAAAAAAATAATAATCTCTCCTTTTAAAGTAAAAAGGATATAAATTCAAAAGGTTGAATGTTTTGATAGCTAAAGTAAAATAACCCCCTTCACTTGAATAACAATACCAATTTTACAAATTTTGATAACATAACTTGTAATTAAAAAACATTCATAAAAAAATATAATTAAAAAAAACTTAACACAAAATTATATTAAATAAATAAATATGAGTAAACCATAAATGATGGTTAGATTTAAATTAATGTAGACAATCCTTATATTAAAAGACTTGAATAAAAAATTCTAATATTTGAAGAAAAGATGAAATCATATTAAACGAAGTGAAATACAAGTTGAAGTAAACAATTATGAATCTGAAAAAATAGTTTAACATAAATAATAAAACGAATATAACAAGAACTTTTAAAACTTTGAAAAAAAGAAATATTTGTTTAAATGATGAAACAAATTTTAATGACAATTAAATAATAAAATAGCTATTTAATTAAGTTTAGATTATTAAAATGAATACTGGGAAGAAGCGATATTAAAAAATATTAAGTAAATTTTTGTTTAAAGGGTTAAACTTTTTGTGTAATTTAAAAAAAATGAATAAATTTTGATTTAAAGTTAAATTTTTGATAAAAAGATAGAATAAATTGGATAACTAGTAGAATCTAATGATAAAAAAATGTTTGAAATGATAAGGAGCTAGGAATAAGATATGAAGCGTTATAATAAAAGTAATATACTAAAAAAAATGTTATGGGTCCACAAAAAGATAGAGAATCTAACCTGCAAAAGAGCTAGAGAGATGTTAGAATGATAAGATGGAATTAAGGAACTGCAACGTAATTATGAAAAAAAAAGTAATAAATTGTAAGTAATATAATAAAAATAATGGTATGAGACCATGAGAACCGCAGAGAATCTAAACCTGCGCAAGGAAGGGTCACATCTCAAGGTTATGTTGGATTATAACTTATGAAGTTTGAACGAAACAGTAGCAAAAGTTCGCAGGGGTCTGACAGCGTGGTCACCCACTTGAAGATACAAACGACTCTGCTCTGACAGGAAGACAAGGGGAGCAACATGTGCTACACAAAGAATGGAGAGATGGAGGCTAAACTAAGGCATGCATATATAGAAGGATGGGCTGCCAAAGACAGAGGAGATGCTGTCAGCAGCTGCTCTGACAACAAAGAGAGGTAGGAAAATGCCAAGCAGAGAAGAAGATAGCAAAGAGCTACGTAGAGGAGAATATGATGCGCAGGGAATATATTAAAATAACTGAGGTGCTGCGAGAGGAAGTAACTCCCATGCAAATAACACGCCTGCTTTGATTTTTTCGATGCAGAGGTCAAAATGTTGGGAAAAGCAAGACCAAGGAAAAAGAGCGCACTACAACAAGAGAAAGAGGTAAAGGGGCTACGCTGGGGGAGGTGAGCTGGGAGAATGAAATAAACATTTAGTATATTTCAATTGCAGAAAATGTTTTTAATAAAATAGACCAGAGAAGAAAAACATTTTTATAATATCTATGGCACAAAATATGGATGAAAGACAAAAATGTTTTTACAGTAGTCAAAACATTTTAAAGCAGCAAGTACAGTAGTCCAAAAACATTTTTACAACAGTCCAAAAACATTTTTGGAATATGGTAGATAAGACAAAAGGCATAAACGTTGAAAAAGAAGCAGAGGTAAGATACAATGTTAAACTAAAGAATTTGAGATACAATGTCAGATGAAATGTTACCAGAGGTAAGAAAGCACTAAAAAGGCTATGCAAAGAGGGATGAGAGGTAGATAAGGGCCATCGAGAACAATGAAACATGAGCAATTAAATGTTGCTAATGCTAAAACTTGATATTTAGAAATTATGATTGCCTCTGATAAATGCTGCAGAAATACCAAACTGCGTCAAAGCATATACAAAGTTGAGTATTGTCTGATAAATGTTGCAGGATACAATACAATGTTGCGCTAGAATAGTGTTGCGCTAAGTGGAGGCAATACAATATATAATGCTACGCTAAGAAAGGAACACAAAAATATCTATAAATAATCACAAGCTGCATTAATATAGCCAAAGGAGGCAATGAATAGACCAGTCAAAGCTGCGCTAAGAGAGAATCTAAGTTGCGCTTGGAATGTTATAATGAAATAAAGCAATGCTGCGCTAACAATGCAATATATAATGTTGTGGGAGTAAAGAAAGGAGGAAAGCTATAATAATATATAAATAACAACAGAGATATTAGCAATGACAGAACCTGCAAACACAAATAAACTTAGATAAACTATATTAAATACTGAAGAACAATTGCAAATAACAACCAGAGATTAGAAATATAACAAAATAAAGAGATATCAAATGAATCCTGCAAGAGCAAAGTTAGAAATACAGATTTAAGCAAAGCAAAATGTATAATGGATTCAAGAGATGCTGATAATATATATGAAAAAACTTGAAATATACAAATCTTAATAACAACTATAACCTGTGAATTAGATGGTTAGAAAAAAGAGCGAGAATGAAGAAATAGAAAACCCTTGCGGTTGCCCGACAGAGGGTGTGATTAGTGCAAAAAAATTGAAAACCCTCGCGGTTGCTCGATTAGGGGTGAGTTATATTTTTAAAAAACTTGAAAGGTGATGAAAACACTTAGATTTGCAAAAAAAAAATGAAGTAAAACCTGCAAAAAAAAATGGTTAGATAACAAAAAATCTTTCTCCTTCACAACTGAAATATCCTTCAAATTTTCCTGCATGCAACACTCAACAAACAAGGATTAAACCTGCTCTGATACCATGTTAGAAAATATAAATAAAGTAAACTAGATTTAAGAAAGAATCCAAGAGAGAGTGCAGAATGAAAAAGTTTACCATAAACAAAACGATGATCCAAGAACAATCACCAATATCACCAAAATGCTCAAAGACCAAGACAAGAACACAAGAATTTTGGAAGGGGAAAAAAATGAAAAAACCCCTTTGTGAATAATATGAATGAGGGAAGAAGCCATGAAAGAAAGAGAGCTTGAGCAAGAAGCTCATTACAATATTGTGAGAGAAAGAATGAGAATGAGAGAAGAAGAGAGAAGAAATCCCATGAGAACCAACTTGTGAGATCCAACCTAGAG
>MU223997.1:182608-197365 GCA_018584345.1 Thuja plicata | reverse complement strand
GAAGAAGAGAGAAGAAATCCCATGAGAACCAACTTGTGAGATCCAACCTAGAGAAGTGAGAGAGAAGTATCTCTTAAGTAGAGATGATTGAAGGAGTTTGCATGTAACTCCCATATCCTATGAGTGCTACATTCACATTAAGTGTGTGCCATGTGTAGGAATCCTCATAAGGAGGAATATCTAATTTCCTTATTAAAGGAATTAAAAATATGTGACATGTCCTCCTACTTGGACTAGAAGACAAATACAAATTAGGATACCTTGGTTTATCCTTTAATTACATAGTTCACCAAGGAAAGATTAAATTCTAACAGATAGCTTATCTAGTTTTGTTACATAGATTCAAATATATCGAAGATTTACATTAATTTAAAGATCAATATCTCAATTATATTTTTTAAAGAGTGGTGAAGGACTCAATTATATAGAGTGAAGGACTCAAACTATATACCAATAGTATGAATGTGTGAATTTAGAATAACAAACAAAGGACTCAACTATAATAAAAGTGACGAAGGACCCTACACCAATAGTATGGATGTGAGTTTAGCATATTAATCTAATATTTATAGGTCCACAATATTTTTTACCAATAGTATGGATGTGAATTTAAAATAATAAACAAAGGACTCAACTATATTAAAATGATGAAGGACCCTACACCGATAATATGGATGTGAGTTTAGCATAATAATCTAATATTTAGAGATCCACAATTTGTTTTCAAATGCATTCTAACTTTATATTTAATTTCTATGTGAATGGATATTAAACTACAACCTCACAATTTTTACAATGCATTAAGATGCATTCTAACTTTATATTATATTTTTATGTGATTGGATATAATTTAATGAGTATATGAAATAGGTTGATTCCATTTTACTCCAACAATAACCCTACGTAATAATCCTCTCTATATGAATAGGTATATTGAAAACTCTAATTGTCTATGGTTCTATTCTAAAGGGTATCAAAGAATTTTAGAGATGATGCCTTTTAATGAATAGGTAGTGTGAGAATTCATATGTTAGAATTAAGGTACAATAAAGATGTCTGTCTTTTGTTTAAAACAAATTGATAAATAGAGAACTCTAATTATATTTTTTTAATAAATGAATTTTTTTTTATAAATGATTAGTGGGGAACTTTAACTCACATTGATATAATTTTGACATAATTTCCTATTATTGAGTCACGTTGTTATTGTTGACATCACTCTAAATGAATACGTAGATTGGTGGGAACTTTAACTCACATTGATTTAGATTATTGAGATAGTGTTGACATAATTTCTTAGTTTTTTACTTCAAATTATAAATATATTGATAAATTAAGAATTTCAATTGTCTTTTTTATAAATAAATAAATATATTGGGTCAGATTGATAGAGTATTGATATAATTTCCTAGATTTTTTCTCTAAATTATAAATAAATTGATAAATTGAAAATTCTAATTGCCTTTTTTTATAAGAATGAATAGATAGATTGAGATTTCTAGTTTCTTATAATTTCAAATATTACTAAATTATGAATAAATTGAGTCAATTTTTTGATATAGTATTGATAAAGCTTTGACACAATTTCCTAGATTTTTCTCTAAATTATAAATAATTTGATAAATTGAGAATTCTAATTATCTTTTTTTTTAAATACATAAAAGTGTTGATATAGTATTAAATTAAGAATTCTAATTGCCTTTTTTATAAATAAATAAATATATTGGTTCAAATTGATATAGTATTGATATAATTTCTTAGTTTTTTTCTCTAAATTATAAATAAAATGATAAATTGAAAATTCTAATTTCCTTTTTGATGTTTGTCCTAAATATGCCTAAGCATTCCATCCAGGAACTTCAATCTATTCTTAGAGATTTCCTTTGGGCAGAGAATTTGACAAAGAAGAAGAAGCTTCCTTTGTTGGCTTGGCACAAGGTATGTCAACCCAAGTCTGTCCAAGGAGTTGGTATTGAAGACCTTTCCCTTCAGAATAACTCTCTGGGTGCTAAACTTTTATGGAAGCTATATCTTAATTCTGAATCAAAATGGGCCAAACTTATGAGGGCTAAATACTTAGACTCGCCTGGCCAGGAGAGAATCTTTACCACTTTATCTCTTCCTCGTGGATCTGCAATTTGGAATTTGTTGTGTTATTTTAGGGATTTGCTCCTCCCTTCTCTATCTTGGCTTGTACATAATGAAGCTAAGACTCATTTTTGGGAAGATTCTTGAAATGGACATAAACCATTGGGTCAAATTCAGAATTGGAATCCTTTGGATGTGCAACTCAAGAATGTTTTGGGAGATATGGTATGTCATTATTTCAATAAGGTTGACAGACCTTCCTATTGGAAGGATCTGTCCTATTTTGATGACTCTATGGGGCTGGTTGCAGACCTCTGCAGGGAATTGAATGTTAGAATTCGAAGAATTCAATCACCAAGATCCACTGTATGCAAAATACCTGTCACAAAAGAAAATAATGGAGACACAACTTATAATGATCTGAAAGATGAAATATTCATTCAGAGAGAGAATAGAGAGAATTACAAAAGAATTAATAATTACAAAGAGATCAATCCTTATAAAGGATATCAAACACCAGAAGGTGGAGAAACCTAGGTTGCATGATAATAATTAATAATAGAATTTAATTATTATATGCCTAAAGTTTAGCTTAAGTGAACTAGAGATAAAAAGTGACTTAATAATTAAATCAATAATGATTTAATTAATAAGTGAAAAGGTAACTTAATAATTAAATCAATAATGATTTCATTAATAAGTGAAAATACTTTTTTCTCTAACATTGAATTCCTATGTTATTATTCTCTCTTCACAAGAGGATGAGATCATTTGGTTAGGGTCCCCTTGAGGTCAATATTCTGTTAAGTCTGGGTATGAGTCTAATTTCCTCACTGATCATTATGATTCTTGGCCCTCAAGGTTATTATGGGGGGTCGCTTGCCTTCCTAAGGTCGGTGCCTTTGCATGGTTAGCCATTCATGATAGAGTTTTGTCTGGTGAGCGATTGGATAGATTGGGGATTACAGCTGTGTTCCCTTGTAATTTTTGTGGATACTTTATGGAATCAAAAAATCACTTATTTTTGCATTGTCCTTTTGCATTGGATTGTTGGTACTGGTTGTTTGGAAGATTGGGTTGGAATTCAACTGTGGGCCCCAATTTATGTGATCACTTCCGGGGTTGGCCCTTTTTAAATAGGTCTTCTACATTTGCACCGCTTTGGGATATTTCCCCTTCCATTCTCATTTCGAACATTTGGCTTGACTAGAATGAAAGAATATTTAGAAAGAAACATTCTTCACTGTCTGATGTTCTCTATATGATTGAAAAATCCATATCAGAGGTTATGTCTTCATAGCATATTAAAAACCTTCGTTCTTCCAAAAACTTTTCCAAATGAGATATTTTCATTCAAGCTAACTGAACTTTACTCCAATCACTCCCCTCTCATGGTTGTTAGACTAATAAACGATCTTTGATTTCTAGAGCTCAGGTTAAATGGTCTCTTCCCCCGTTGGTTTTCACAAACTCAATTTTGACGGAGCTGCTAGGGGCAATCCTGGTCTCTCTGGAGCTGGGGAAATCATTAGAAATGCTTATGGAAAAATTATCAAATTTGTTTGTAATAAATTGCCTCCTAACACAAATAATGTGGCAGAAATGGAGGCTCTCATTTTAGGCCTCTCTTATGCACTATCTTTGAACATCACTAACTTGATAATTGAAGGGGATTCTATCGTTGTTTACAATATTTTTTACGAATAAGAAATCGACTTGATGCAAATTGCAATATAGGCTTGACACTATATTGGCTCAGTTACACTCTTGTAAACTATGATATCAGATATTTCTATAAAGAAGCTAACATGGATGCTGATTATTTGGATAACAAAGCAATTGATGACGTGCTTCCTCTATAGGAAGTGGAAGAACATTTATTACTACATCTAGTATAATTTGAGGTTGGAAAATTTTCCTCACACTCATTATGGTGGATGAGTTTCACCCTTCTAGGCTATTTTGATTCACTCTGATGGGGGTGAGGCTGCAATTCAGATTCCCTTTCTGTGGATACATGCTATACTTTCTTCTAAATTCAAGCTCTTAGGTTTAAAATTTTAAGTTGAATATTTTCATGTTAGTAATGGTTATTATGTGGGCTTGGCTCTTTTGTAATAATTTTCTTTAGGGGTTATGTTGGTCTAGCTTACTTTGATTTGGTTATTCTATTTCATTTTTCTGGTGTTGGGCTACATATTGAAAATTGCTCTTTCAAATTGGAAATATGGATAACATTTACTTGTGAATCTTTGTGCATGGTTTAGATTTACTCCTCATATCATTAGGATGGATTGGGCCTAATCTCCTTTGATTTTCCTGATTCATGGTGATGGACATGGGGATACCTATTGATTTTTGGATTACATGAACTTGATGGAACTATATATAGATTTATCTCCTATATATTGGATGTTTTTTTCTTCATATCCTTTTATTCATCTAGATGAATTGACACTAACTCTATAGGTTGTTTCATTCAGATGACTATTGTTATATGCCTGGGAATTTTATGACTATTCTCCACTTGTGGGTGGGTTGTGAAATGACCATATTTGCTTCAATATTTCTATAATTATTCAATGTGTGGTATTGGTTACTCATTGGATGATTCCTTATGGGTTTCAATGTATTGGAATTATTTGCTTGATATACTTGTAAGGTGGATTTCATTCATTCCAATGGTACTCAATTTGTGTTTGTGTGCATATTTTTGGCAGTACTTCCTATCACTTATGGATTGTTTATTTATGCATTTGAGTTCTTTCCCTCATATTATATTTGCGATAGTTTCATCTTCCTGCATTTATATTGGGCTTGCTATGGTATGCCTACTTGGCGATTTCTCCTCTATTGTTGTCTTTTTGATCTTCTGAGGTTTACTCTGGGAATTAATGAGGTTTTTTAACATCTACTATGGGTAGTTTGGTCTCATTATTTACCTTTTTGTATTTGGTTTATGTTCTGGTTTTTCATTCCTCTGCGCTGAATCTGCTTCTACTTCTGACCGTCGTTTGCAATCTAAATCATTGGGGTATTTATTCTATCTTCCTGATTTATTTTTTTCGTGACTTTGTTTGGGTTTTTCAACTAGTAATTGACATTTTGGTGGGGTTCTCTACTTTTCTTTGTTCTTCTTATTCATTTTTATTTCAGTCTTCATTCACAAAGATAAGAATACATTCTACCTTTTGGATCATAGGAAAATCTTATGTATTAGTAAAAGATATATATAGTTCCACTAAAAACTTTCTATGTAGAGTTTTCTTCATGTTAATATACTTCTTTGTCTATTACTTACAATTATCTTAGCCTTGGAAAAGTGATAGTTTATGTAGGTAATGCTCATGATTGGGTCTTCATTGGAGCTCATGCAAAGTGGGACATAGACAAATGATCAAAAGGACTGTTGAGGAATTCAGTTATGATTATATGTTGAGAATAAATATTGAAAGTCAGAAAAGTGATGCAAGTGATGCTCCCCTGTTCCAACGAAGATTGAAATAATCCATGTACCTTCTAAAATATTAAATCATTTATGTAAAGTGCATTTTTAAGCACAAACTCGCATATAAAAGTGGGCAATCTTGTAACAAAATATTTATTTCAATGGTAATCAATTTATGTTTGTGTGCGTATTTATTGGCAGTACTTCCTATCACTTATGGATTATTTATTTCCCTCATATTATATTTGAGTTCTTTCCCTCATATTATATTTGCGGTCTTTTCATCTTGGACTGCAATTATATTGGGCTTGCTATGGTATGCCTACTCGGCGATTTCTCCTCCATTGTTGTCTTTTTGATCTTCTGAGGTTTACTCTGGGAATTAATGGGGTTTTTTAACATCTACTATGGGTAGTTTGGTCTCATTGTTTACCTTTTTGTATTTGGTTGATGTTCTGGTTTTTCATTCCTCTGCGCCGAATCTGCTTATGCTTTCGACCGTCATTTGCAATCTAAATCACTGGGGTATTTATTCTATCCTCCTGACTTTGTTTGGGTTTTTCAACTGGTAATTGGCATTTTGGTGGGGTTCTTTACTTGTCTTTGTTCTTCTTATTCATTTGTATTTCATTCTTCATTCACAAAGCTAGAATACATTCTACCTTTTGGATCACAGGAAAATCTTATGTATTAGTAAAAGATATATAGATCCACTAACAAATTTTTGTGTAGAGTTTTCTTCATGTTAATATACTTATTTCTCTATTACTTACAATTATTTGAGTTGAAAAGTGATAGTTTATGCAGGTAATGCTCATGATTGAGTCTTCATTGGAGCTCATACAAAGTGGGACATAGACAAATGATCAGAAGGACTATTGAGGAATTCAGTTATGATTATGTGTTGAGAATAAATATTGAAAGTCAGAAAAGTGATGCAAGTGATGCTCCCCTGTTCCAACGAAGATTGAAATAATCCATGTACCTTCTAAAATATTAAATCATTTCTGTAAAGTGCATTTTTAAGCACAAACTCGCATATAAAAGAAAGCAATCTTGTAACAAAATATTTATTCCAATGGTAATCAATTTGTCTTTGTGTGCGTATTTATTGGTAGTACTTCCTATCACTTATGGATTATTTATTTCCCTCACATTATATTTGAGTTCTTTCCCTCATATTATATTTGCAGTTTTTTCATCTTGGACTGCATTTATATTGGGCTTGCTATGGTATGCCTACTCGGTGATTTCTCCTCCATTGTTGTCTTTTTGATCTTCTGAGGTTTACTGTGGGAATTAATGGGGTTTTTTTAACATCTACTATGGGTAGTTTGGTCTCATTGTTTACCTTTTTGTAGTTGGTTGATGTTCTGGTTTTTCATTCCTCTGCTCCGAATCTGCTTATGCTTCTGACTGTCATTTGCAATCTAAATCATTGGGGTATTTATTCTATCTGCCTAACTTTATTTGGGTTTTTCAACTAGTAATTGACATTTTGGTGGGGTTCTTTACTTGTCTTTGTTCTTCTTATTCATTTGTATTTCATTCTTCATTCACAAAGCTAGAATACATTCTACCTTTTGGATCACATGAAAATCTTCTGTATTAGTAAAAGATATATATATCTCCACTAACAACTTTCTGTGTAGAGTTTTCTTCATGTTAATATACTTCTTTCTCTATTACTTACAATTATCTTAGCCTTGGAAAAGTGATAGTTTATGCAGGTAATGCTCATGATTGGGTCTTCATTGGAGCTCATGCAAAGTGTGACATAGACAAATGATTAGATGGTTGGGTAATGCTCATGATTGGGTCTTCATTGGAGCTCATGCAAAGTGGGACATAAACAAATGATCAGAAGGACTGTTTAGGAATTCGGTTATGATTATGTGTTGAGAATAAATATTGAAAGTTAGAAAAGTGATGCAAGTGATGCTCCCCTATTCCAACGAAGATTGAAATAATCCATACCTCCTAAAATCTTAAATCATTTTTGTAAAGTGCATTTTTAAGCACAAACTTGCATATAAAAGCGGGCAATCTTGTAACACAATATTTATTTGATCCTTTAGGATCTGGACTAGACCAGAGGTTTTATTTTCTCTATTATTTTTGTACCAACATTATTTCTAAAATCTTAAATCATTTATGTAAAGTGCATTTTAAGCACAAACTCGCATATAAAAGCGGGCAATCTTGTAACAAAATATTTATTCCAATGGTACTCAATTTGTGTTTGTGTGCGTATTTATTGGCAGTACTTCCTATCACTTATGGATTATTTATTTAAACATTTGAGTTCTTTCCCACATATTATATTTGCGGTCTTTTCATCTTCTTGCATTTATATCGGGCTTGCTATGGTATGCTTACTTGGTGATTTCTCCTCCATTGTTGTCTTTTTGATCTTTTGAGGTTTACTCTGGGAATTAATGGGGTTTATTAACATCTACTATGGGTAGTTTGGTCTCATTGTTTACCTTTTTGTAGTTGGTTGATGTTCTGGTTTTTCATTCCTCTGCGCCGAATCCACTTTTGCTTCCAATCGTCGTTTGCAATCTAAATCACTGGGGTATTTATTCTATCTTCCTGACTTTGTTTGGGCTTTTCAATTGGTAATTGGCATTTTGGTGGGGTTCTCTACTTGTCTTTGTTCTTCTTATTCGTTTGTATCTCAGTCTTCATTCACAAAGATAAGAATATATTCTACCTTTTGGATCACAGGAAAATCTTCTGTATTAGTAAAAGATATATATAGTTCCACTAACAACTTTCTGTGTAGGGTTTTCTTCATGTTAATATACTTCTTTCTCTATTACTTACAATTATCTTAGCCTTGGAAAAGTGATAGTTTATGCAGGTAATGCTCATGATTGGGTCTTCATTGGAGCTCATGCAAAGTGGGACATAGACAAATGATCAAATGATTGGGTAATGCTCATGATTGGGTCTTCATTGGAGCTCATGCAAAGTGGGACATAAACAAATGATCAGAAGGACTGTTTAGGAACTCAGTTATGATTATGTGTTGAGAATAAATATTGAAAGTCATAAAAGTGATGCAAGTGATGCTCCCCTATTCCCACGAAGATTGAAATAATCCATGTACCTTCTAAAATCTTAAATCATTTATGTAAAGTGCATTTTTAAGCACAACCTCGCATATAAAAGTGGACAATCTTGTAACACAATATTTATCTGATCCCTTAGGATCTGGACTAGACCAGAGTTTTCTTTCCTCCATTATTTTCTACTAGTGCCCATGAGGTGTAACCTTTTATTTTAATTTACAAAATAAAATCATTTTGGCCTTGGCCTTTTTTAAAAAATAAATAAATTGAGTCGATTTCAAAAATTACTAAATTATAAATAAATTGAGTCAATTTTTTGATATAATATTTGATATAGTAAATGGAATCAATTTTTTTTTTGATATAGTATTGACACAATTTCCTAGATTTTTCTCTAAATTTTAAATAAATTGATAAATTGAGAATTCTAATTGTTTTTTTTATAAATACATAAATGATTGATATAGTTTTGACATTTTTCTCTAAATAAAGATTTTTCTCTATAGTTTTGACATTTTTTCTCTAAATTATAAATAAATTGATAAATTGAGAATTCTAATTGTCTATTTTATAAATAAATAAATATATCGGGTTAGATTATATAGTAAATAAATGTATTGAATAGATTATATAGAAAACAAATGTATTGAGTAGATTATATAGTAAACAAATGTATTGAATTAGATTGATATAGTATTGATATTTCTAAATTATATATATAATTGATTTTTAGAAAGAATTATAAATAAATTGATAACTTAAGAATTTTAATTGTCTTTTTTATAAATAAATAAATGTATCACGTTTGATTGATATAATATTGATTTTTCTAAATTATATATAATTGATTTTCTCTATACTATAAATAAATTGATAAATTGAGAATTCTAATTGTTTTTTATAAATAAATAAATGTATTAGAGTTAGATTGATATAGTAAATAAATGTATTGAGCTAGATTATATAGTAAATAAATGTATTGAGTTATATTTATAAATAAATAAATGTATTGAGTTAGATTGATATAGTTTTGACATAATTTTTTAAAAATATCTAAATTATATATAAATTGATAATTTTTTTTCAAAATTATATATAAATTGAGAATTATAATTATCTTTTTGAATGAATGAATGAATAGGTAGATTGAGACCTCTAATTTCTCATAGTTTTAGAAATTTATTTTTTAAAAATTTATGTTAATTAAAAATTCTAATTGTCTTTTTTAATAAATAAATAAATTGAGAACTAAGAATTCTCAATTGTATAAATTGATAAATAAATTGAGTTAAGATTTTTTCTATAAATTGATAAATTGAGAATTCTAATTGTCTTTTCTAATAATTAAATAAATTGAGAACTCATTGATAATTCTAATTTTTATTTAATAAATAAATAAATTGAGAACTAGTTATGAAAATAGATGGCATCACTCTATAGTTTGGAAAAAGTAGATTTCACATAATTTCCTATCATTGGGTCAGATTTTTATCCTTGGTCAAAATACTCTGTAACTTCAAGGAGACAAGGAAATGGGGATCAAGAATTTGTGGTTAGAAGGAGATTCAAAGAACATCATAGATTGCTTAAATGAAAAGAATGTGCCTGCGTGGACTATTGAGAATATAATTGGGGAGTGCATACAAATTCTCAAAATATTTGATCAGGTCCATGTGGCGTATGATTTCCAGGAAGCCAACCAAGTGGCAGACAGGCTGGCAAATATGGGAGTCAAGAGTGAGGGAGTGAAAAAGTGGAAGGACGGCTATAATTTTCTGCCATAAATCTTAAGCATCATTGAAAGTGATCGGGTTCCGGGAAGACTCGGAGCAATTAAATGATAATTATGAAGAGTTATGACAGATGGGGGAAGAATCCCCGTATGATGTGCAAGTACGAGAGAGGCAAAGGGATTATCATTGAAAGGCCTCATCGGCACACTTGGAGGCATACAATTAATTATAGCATTCACGAGGCAAAAAGAAGTCTCGAAACATCAACCTAATATCACTTGGAAACAAAGGGTTTTTAGTGGGAAGTATACCAGACATAGAGGAAGCATAGAATTTGCTAAAATGGTGGGAGAAAGACACAGGAGAGAACCGGAGAAGGAAATAGAAAAATGACATTGTAGATCCAAGGTTTGGGAGATTTTGAATAAGGGTGAAGTGACTAACTTCATTGAGCGTCTTCATGGGTGGAAGCCCTCGGTTATGAATATGATGGTAAATAGTTGGAATGAAGGGCAGGTGAAAATTGATGGGGTGAATTTCATGGTGACGGAGGAAATTGTGTCGGCTATGACTGGCATTCCCATCATCGGGAAGAAATTTTATAAGGATAGGAAGATTTCCAGCCAAGCTCTGATGGATTTTGTTAAAAATGTGGCAGAAAAGAGAGCTCTTGTGAAGAAGGGTACTTTCTACTAGCCAAACTCAATCAAGCCTCTATGGAGATTCGTGTTGCGGGCAATTGTCAAATTCATCTCTCTGGATACGAGATTCGACCGCATTAGCACTCACCACTTTGTTCTTCTCAACCATTTCAGGTATGGGGCAAAGATATCCATCCCATTCTTCCTTTATTCATCCATCAATGAAAACATTAATGACTATAAGGAGAAACATATTAGCAACCCGACTTTCCATGAGGGCTTATTACTGTTAATTTATGAGTACTTTAAAGCTCATACTATGGGGAAGGAAATCAATTGTATGGAGGAGGGGAATTCTGAGGAGGGTTCAGAGGAGGATTATGTCCCCTCAGATACCGAGGACAACCGAGACATGCACTCAGAGACTGAGGAGGAAGAGCCTCTTTAGACGAAGAAGGGGAAGAAAAGAGTCAAAATGAAGGCTTTAAAACAACACATTGAGATCTCCTCAGATAGGGAGTACAACGAAAATGAGGATGGGATGGAAACGAGGAATGAGAGCTCTGGAGAAGAGGGAAAAATGAAACAAGGCGAGATGTAGGGGAAGACGGATATTAAGAGGAAGATAACTATCAAACTGTCAGCTCAGAATGAGGAGGCTAGCTCGGGGCAGAGGGTAATGAGATTCAATAGAGGGAATCAGATAAAGGAGGAAACCCAGGAGGAGAGGCAGGACAGTCAGGAAAAAACACAAGAGGAGAGAGACGAGAAAGGGGATAGTCAGGGGAGGGGGAATGAGGAGGATAATCAAAGTCAAGGGTATGCAGAGTATGGGGAAGATCATTACACCTATAGCATTATTGGCAAAAACAAGAAAGTCATTTGGAGGAATTTTGACACTGTCTCTGCAAAAATCGGGATAAAGAGAGAAATGGTTAGGACTTTGGTTAAGGAGAGTAAGGAGGGAAAAATCTAGATGGAAGAGTTAATTGATCATGCTTTGGTGATTTTTAGCGACAATGCGAGGTAGGATCCTCAAATGGATGTGCTGAACAATGCAAAAAATCGTGTCATTGATAGCTACAGAACCACGAAATGGACCTACTACGAAATCTATGAGCTGAAAAAAAGAATGGATAGGATGGAGAAAGATAACATAAGTAACAATAACAAGAACATTGCGGAGGACAGGGAGCTGGATAGCAGAGTGAATGAGCTGAAGCAAAGAGTCGAAAGCATAGAAGACTCAATGGTCAAAATTGCTAAGCAAAGCTACAATATACTTAAGGCTTCAAATGATAACATTAAGGTGATCATCGACAAATTTGAAGAGTGACAAGGAGAAGCTACCAGAAGAGGGAAATAAGAAGAGGACAAGAGAGGCCACCAAGAAGATGGAAAACCAAGAAGTTGACAAAGAGCTGGCTGACCTAAAAGAAGCTGTGGGTAGAATGACCGAGCTAGAGATACGGGCTGCGGAGATTCTCAGAGACATTGCTTGATTTGCTCCCCTGGTTTTATGTTCCTAGTCTTTTTTGGGTTTTAGTCCCTGGCTTTCTATTTTCTCCGGGACTGTTTTGTTTGGATTGCCTGTTTCATTTTGGTTATTACTTAACGCTTATATGCTCTAGGTTTTTTTATATAACTCTGTAGGGTTTCAGGAACCCATCAAAACCTATTTTCCTTAATCAAAAATTTCAAGGAGACAGGTGGAAATGAAAACCCCTAAGAATAGTGATATAATGTTATTAGCTCTTATGAAAATGACTTCTATATATTAAGTTATGATAGGAAGAAGAAACGAAAAAAAATAGTAACCACTCATTTTTCTCTTCCTTTTTTTGTATTTATTTTTTATTGTCAATTCCTTTTTCTTGTGTTTATTTTTAATTATCAATTCCTTGACACTATACACTATATATCAGATCTTGTCATTTTCTGCTTACAAATTCTCAAGTGAGACACTCAACACAAGGAAACATGTAATGAACATTTTTTCCTAGCATCTATATATTTTATAAAGGTCCAAAACATTTACTTTTTAAGATGAACCAAAGTTTTATTAGAAGACATTACATATACATATAAGAATCAGAAACACACATCAAACATATAAAGAATAGGAAAACTATTTACAAAAATCATGAGAGGCATGACAACCAAATGGACGAGTACAAATTCCAAGGAGAAGAACCATAAATTTAATGATGAAGAATTAATTTATTATGCAACTGAAAATATTAACAAAATTACAGTGGTAATGTGTACATCTAAAACAAAACTAGGAGTAGAGAGGTGAGAGAAAAAGAAGCATTAAATTCCAAAGGCAAGCTGGAAGAGATACATGAGAAGAAGAAAAACGCAGGCATGAACGAATACAGAAGCTGGGCCAACTTTTCTAGGAATAAATTCTGCAATTCTACCATCTCCAGGGATTTGAAGGAGCAGGCCAGGAGACAGAAGAACAAATAACACCACTGCTATGCCAATCGATCCCCACTCGGCCATCTTCCACATAAAAAATACACACAAATTCATCTGCACTCTCTTTCCTTCATAAATACCCAACGTCCACACATGCAACCATTTTGCATGCAACCTTACCAGTCTCCACGTCTTATCACCATTGCCACCTTACTCTTCTCTCTCCACATTCAATGACACCCATTTTTTGATTAATATAAGGCGAATATACACTATACTAAAGAGCAAAATGTTTTCAAGAGGACACGTTTTTGGTTTTTCTGGTCATTTGGTTCGATGGAGAAATAGGCAACTCCTAGTTCCCTAGGAAAAAAATTATAATTTGATTGGAGGGTACAAGCTTCAATTGAAACTTCTCTATGTAACTGAAGGACTATCTATTTTGTTAAATTTTTCGAGGACAATTATCTCGATCTTATTATTTTGAGTGAAGGATTGAGGGGTGTTCATTCTGTCAAATTTGTCAAAGACATGATCTTGATCTCCATCCCTTTGAGCGGAGGACTAAGAGATATCCATTTTATCAAATTCATTGATGACATATAATCTTGACCTTATCACTTTTGGTGTCAACACCTTTCATTTTGCAAAATTGATTCCTAGTGAACACATTAAAAGCAATTCAACTTTACCACAAGATCAAGAATCCATTAATCTCTTCATAATTTTATAATATATTATAGATCAATATAATAAAGATTTATTTATCATTCATTTTTGTTGTTGTAAATTATCTTGACCTTATCCTTTCGAGCGAAGGATTGAGGGGTATCTATTCAGTTCAAACTTCTTTATGTAAGAGTGAAGGATTGATGAGTATCGATTCTGTTGAATTCGTCGAGGGCAATTATTTCGACCTTATTCCTTTGAGCGAAGGATTGAGAGGTATCCATTATGTCAAATTTGTCAAAGACACGATCTTGAAATCCATCCCTTTGAGTGAAGGACTAAGGGATATCCATTTTATCAAATTCATCGATTGCATGATCTTTGACCTTATCGCTTTTGGTGTCAATGCCTTGCATTTTGCAAAACTTGGTTCCTGGTGAACACATTAAAAACAATTCAACTTTACCCCAAGATCGATAATCTATTAACCTCTTAATTTTTTTAATATTATAGATCAATACAATAATTAGATTTATTTATCATTCATTTTTACATGTTAAAGATATAAAAAATATCTACAATATTTGTGCATAATTAGTAGGTGTAATGAGATTAAATGTTTTCACTAGAATATTAAATAATTTAGCAAATTATATATATATATATATATATATATA
>MU223997.1:152937-170054 GCA_018584345.1 Thuja plicata | reverse complement strand
ATGTTTTACTTCTTACTGTCTCTCACTCTTCATGACTGAATCACGACAGTCATGCACCTTCTTACTTATCTATCTTTCCTACAAGTCTCTAACCGGACCATAGGTTCGCCTAGGACTTGTCTGCAAAATCGACTAGCTTCTCATCCAACAAAAACACAGAAACAAACATAATATACATGGTGGATGCTTCTTGACTGTCACAATCCATGGAATAGATTATCAGAGCCAAGAAGCACCCATATTTAGCTAACAAAAACAAAACAACACTTTTACAGGAAGATACTCAGAACAAAAGAACACGTAAAGTACAGACAAACTTCTCTTTATTGATTTACAGAATATTACAATCCTCTGCTAGTCTATTCTCTGCAACTAACTAACTCTGCTGAACTATCTGAACTGTCTGAACTGTCTGAACCCTTTTCACAGATTCTTCTTCTCTATTTATTTCTGGCTTCTTCTTGATTTTGTAACCCTGGTGGTTACCTGTCGAGCTAAGCTTTCCAGCTGTTCTTTGTTCTTCATGCTCTCTGCAAACTGTCTTTAAGTTCTTTGCATGGTTGACACTCTGGTCACATTTCTTTTCTTCGTATCATTCCTTCTCTATTTGGCGGTTAAGAATTTTCAATTTCTTCTCCTTCTAACACGTCAGTCTATTTGACCATTTGATTGTTCTGTTTCTTCATCGCGTAGTCGCGGATGAAAATCCTTCTTTACATTTTGCTCTGCGACTGAGCGATGACCTGCTCGTCGCGCTCTTGCTATGGCTTTACATAACTTGGCTTTTACCTCGCGACTGAGCGATGAGCTCATGTCGCGCTCTCGCCATGTCTTTATCTATTCTGTCTTTTCCTTGGCGACTGAGCGATGAGCTCAGTCGCGCACCCGCACTATTTTTACATTAACTGCTCCTTGCTCTGCGAGTGTGCGACGCACCTTAGTCGCGCACTCGCTGCACTTTGACACGAGCTGGAAATTCATTGGCGACTGAGCGATACGATCAGTCGCGCACTCGCTACTCTTTCTGACGAGCTGGCCTTATCTCGGCGACTGAGCGATATGATCAGTCGCGCACTCACCGCGCTATAACCTGAACTGCCATTTGCTTCGCGACTGAGCGATTATCTCATGTCGCGTACTCACACCTTCTCTTCCCGAGCTGATCTTTGCCTTGCGACTGAGCGATTACTGCTCGTCGTGCACTTGTCATGCTTTTCCCCGAGCTGACCTTTTCCTTGCGACTTGACGATGCATCGGTTGTCGCTCACTCGCACACCAGAACTGAACTGTTTGCCTTCGCGACTGAGCGACTGATCACCCATCGCGTTGTCACACCGTATTTTCTCTGACTGCGAATTGACTCGCGATCGGGCGACGAGCTCCTCATCGCGCTGTCACGCACTATCTTCTCTTGCTAGCCTTCTATGACTGAGCGACTAGTTCGTCGTCGCGCACTCGCGCACTATCAGACTTCAAACATAACTAGCTCGCGAGTGTGCGATGCATTCTTTTGGCTGCTCTCTGCTACTGCACGACTGAGCGACTAATCAAAACATGACTTTCTTGTTGAAAGAACTGTTTCAAAAATTGTTCAAAAATGTTGGGGCTAGGGTTTGGGCTAAACCCTAGGGTGCTCTGCACCAGCCTCAAAGGTAAATTCCCACTAAACTTAAGCTTACCTGAAAATCTCTGAAAAGCATCACATTTCTTGACATAACTATGGGCATCCTTGAAGATAGTAGGCCACTTAAAACCAGACCTCATAATCTTATGTGCAGTAGTCTTATCCATATAATGGCCTCCACATGCACCATTGTACATTTGTTTCAACAAGTTCTTGGATTTATTAGAGTCCACACACTTGAGAAACACTCCTTCATTGCTCCTCCACCATAACTGACCTTATATGATTGCATACTTAATGACATGAAGCTTGACTGTTCTCTTTCTGTTTTCATCCATTTCAGGAGGCAATATCATTTTTTTGTAAATATCCAATGATGTCTTTATACCATTCACAATAATCCATATAAAAAATATAAGGCCTATGCTCTTCTTCTAACATATTTACTTGATTTGCATCTAAATTACTTTGAGCCATTAATTTTGCAAGTCCTAGGACTCTGACCAATTTTGTGATTTGAATATCAATATTGAACTCTTGGGATAAACACCTCCTTCCAAAACTTCTTGTTGAACTAGAATGTCTTTCACAGCAGCACTGGGCACATAAGCAATAACAGTTTCTCCTACCAAATTGCATCTAAAAGCTTTGACAACTTTAACCAGAGCATATGCTTGTTTTTCCATAATATCATACTTTAATTTTTCTGCTTGTAAAGACTTACTGAATAAATAAATGGGTTGTTCAAAGCCCTCTGAATTCTTATGCAATAATATTGCAACAACAATATTATATGAAGCAAAGGAGAAAATCTGAAAGGATTTTCATAACGAGGTGTCCTTAACACATGAGCATCTTTAATAGCTTGTTTAATACCTGAGAATACTTTAGATGCTTCTTCACTCCATTCCACCTTGGATCCTTTCTTTGTCATCTTTGAAATAGGGAGACTAACTTATGCAAAATTTGTAACAAAACTCCTTAGAAAGTTCACTTGTCCAAAGAAAGATTGAATTCCCTTGACATTCTTTGGCTGAGGGATTTTATCTATTACAGCAACCCTTTAAGGGTAAATTATTACTCCATCTTTGGATACAATATGTCCTAGGAGCTTTCCCTCCGTGACTCCAAAAGCACACTTCTTTGGATTGAAAGAGACCCCATATTCCAAAGCTCTAACAAAAATCTTCTCAAGATGATCACAGTGTTGATCTTCTTTTGTTGAATAATATGTTATATCATCTTGATAAATAGCTAAAAAGTCATTTATAAAATCTGCAAATGCCACATCCATGGCCCTCTGAAAAGTTGTCGCAACGTTTGTTAAGCCAAAAGGCATTCTCACATAGACATAAGTACCCCATGGTGTGAATACAATATTATATTGTTTAGACTCCTGAACCATGACTTGGTTATATCCTGAGAATCCATCCATCATAGACATTAATTCAATGAACTAACATTGAGATTTCTAAAATCTACCCAAAGTCTGATATCTCCATTTTTCTTCCTCACTGGTACCAAATTTGATACCCATGTAGAATTTTTGATGGTTTTAATAATGCCATCATCTTTCATATTCTTTAATTCTTCCTGCATCTTTGGTGCTAGGGCAAGATTGATAGGTCTAAAAGGCTTAGTTCCCTCCTTTAAAGGAATCTCATGTTGAAACAAATCTTCTCTATAAGCCTTCAAATCATAATAGGACCATGCAAAAAAATGCCTATACTTTCTAAGAAGATCAACTAATAAATTAATGATTTTAGGAGACAACCTTTTACCAATATACACATTCTTAGGGCTCTCAGTTGTTCCTATGTTTACTTCTTCCAAATCTTCAAGTTTTCATTCCTTATTTGCAGAAAAAGACTCGTCTTTATTATCAAAGGTCTTCTAAAGAATAACTAGCCCTTTGGGAACTCTGTTTGATTTCAATTGAAGCACCTCTTTACCAAAAATGGTATCCTTATTATCCAAGGTTTCAACACATCCACTGAAATCTATTTCTTTGTTTAAAAAGTTTTCTTCACAATTCAAAATCTCAGAATATCAAAGTCATCACTTGCCAATTCTCAACATTGTCTGGTATTGAAGATCTGGATTGAATTTCTATTTTAGAAATTCCTACAAATGTAATATCTTCAGGTCTTAAAGCAATGTTAGCTAATAAGTCTGCCATTTTTTTTTGACTTCTATCTACCCAATCAATACCAAATGCATCAAAGTTTTGTAATTCATCCCAAACAACATTCCTATACTGCTTAAGTCTCTGATTCTTTGAAACATATTTGGACCTAATCTGAGATATAATCAAATCTGAGCCTCCAATTACTCTAAGACTTCTTATTCCATGCTTTTAGGCTATTCTCACACCAATTAACAAAGCCTCGTAATCTTCAACATTATTCGTGCATGAAAACAATAATGTAAAAGAAAACTTGCAGGTCTTACCACTAGGAGCTATCAATAGAATTCCTGCACTAGCTCCTTCCCTAGAACTTGCTCCATCAAAGTACATGGTCCACAAATCACATTGGTCCACCAAATTGTTCTTATCATCAAACAAAAACATAGGATGAGTTCTTTCTTCAACCCTAGTATCTTGAACTTGAAAAGATCCAATATCATGTCAGTATCTTCATTTACTTCAATCATATGAGGAGTCTTCCTTTCCCAGGACACCTTGTCATTATCACCAACAATATTGAAATTAGAAGAAGAAAAATCACATTGGATACTTCCACCCATTGAATCACTCCATTTTATTGATAACAACATGCCATAATGAGGTGGAATATCAACAACCAAGACACTCATTGTTAGTATTTTGTCAGGACATATTGTTAACCTATAAGGAAAAGCCTTAATAGTACCAATGACATGGATTTCTCTGGATTCCATTTCCTGACATCTTCCTTGAGGAGTGTCAACTTGTAATCCCATTGACTTCATCATCTCTACAGGCTTAACAATGTTAGATGCTCCAGAGTCTATCATACAATCTTTAAGCATCTTACCATTAATAACCAAAGTTAAGAAAAAGGGATCAACAACTCCTGACGAATTTTTTACATGATTTGTATTCAAATAAATTTGATGGATTTATGAAATAATTCATTTAGACTCTTTTCCCTTATTGTCTAACTTATCTTGTACATTTTTCATATTTTCAACACCTTCTGGTTTTTGGAATCTTATTGAAGAAACACCATCTAGCATTGTGAGGACCTTCTCTCTATGCTCCTTAATTCTCATTATTTATAAAATTGGAACCTTAAAAATCATTTGTGACAATACTTGACCCATATCAACAGGGGTGTATGCTACATCAAAAGATTTTTGCTTCTCAAGACTAAGATTACTATCCTCAACTTGAATGGTCAAAGTTGACTGTTCTTTTTTTGATTTCTTATTTTCCATTTTAGGAGGGGAAGCATTTGTTTATAATGTTTGGGATTCTTCAACATATATAATGTTTGAACCATTTGATTAGTTTACAATTTTGAATTTCATCTTACTTACATTCCCAGCAGATCTTTCCTTCTTTTGTGTTTGTTTGGCGTCTGATTTGTTTTCTTTGATAAAAATGCCAGCTGGTTGGATACCTGCGTCATCAACTACTCTATTTCTCAAGTTATAAGTACCTATTTCTTTAGTAACCAGGTCAGCTATAATTATTGATCTCTCCTCATCAGATGGTCTTCTTACTATTGTAGACTCCTCACTATTTTGAGCATAACATCTTATATTATCAACCTTTTCTTCTTCACTATTAGACAAAACTTGTTGATGATATAGTTCTTCTCTACCTTGTGAACCATATATATCATGGTTCTCAATTTCATTATCAAAATCTACATTAGGACATGAATGAGAATAAGTCATAGCATAACCACTCTTATCACACAACTCGCCTTCCTCATTTCCTTGATCCTCATTTGCATATATATTCAGAGCAACAAAACAAAAATAAGGATTATGTGGGTTTTCACAAGATTCACACAACTAATCATCATTGCACATATTGACATAATGTTTATGTAAAGGATCAAGTATCCTATTATCAGGCTTGTCCTTTCTTTGTGAGATAATAGGTTTCCCATCTTTGTATTGGGTACCATATGGATGATTTTGCATCCTATTTTGGGGATTGTAACTGTTATAGGATGACCTATTATTATATGAAGCTTTGTAATCTCTATGTTCTGGTTCCTTTTGATTTCTCCTACTAATTCTTCCATCATCCCTTCTACCCATTTTTTCTGAAACTCTCCTATTCATTTATATATTAATAACTGTCTTATAGGATTGAGTAAGGCTTCTTGGATTCTTATCTCAGAGAGAATATCCTATTTCAGAATCAAAAGCATTTAAATATGTAGCAAGACATACCTTTTCATCAAGCCTTATTTTCTTAAAAAGCCTAAGCATAGCTCTTTGGAATCTTGTATTGAATTCAACAACTTCCTCATTTGAATTTTTCATTATATTATTAAATTCATTCAACAAGAATCATTCATTTGTTTTATCACCATATTGATCATTAAAGAAATCTACCAGTTCATCCATAGACCCCATAGAACCATGAGATAACCCTCTAAACCATTCCCTAGCATCTTCAACTAGAGATTGAACAAAAAGTTTCATCAAGACATCTTCATGTATGATGTTAAGGTCATCCATGATATCAAATTTTTTTCTTAAATGTACCTCACAAGTAATAACATTATTTCGTGAAAATTTGGGAAGTCTATCCCCAATCTGATTTGGGACAACATTGGGATAATCAGGAATACCAATGAAATAAAATTGATTGTACCTTTCTGCGTGAAGTGGTCTCCTTTGGAATCTATCATCATCTCGGAAAGTAGAAGCTTTGGAATTTGATGTTGTAGTATTTTCAGCACCGGCATGGGAAAGCCCAAAATATTTCATGATGAAATCAATATTCTTCTTCATCTCCAAAGTAGGAGCATCTGCTTCAGCTTTCTCCAGCACTTTGACCACGATTTCCTTCTCCCTTTTGGATCTCTTAAGGTCAATGTCCAATTTAGACATTTGATCTATTATAACTTTGTGATTCTTGGGTTCATCTATTTCACTCCCTCTGACCTTCTTCTTTCCTCTATCTTTAGAACTTTGAGCATCAATACTTTTGTAAGTGACAGGCTTCTCTTCATCTTTCTTAGTTTTTTCAGCATGTTTTATTGCTTGTTGTTTTAGCCATTACTTGTTGTTTTATCTTCCTTTTCATCTCTTTCTCTCTTTGTCTTCTAATAACCCATTGCTCTTGCATGAATCTATTATATTGATCTTCATCTTCAGAGGAAAATTCAAACTCTGAGGAAGTATTATCAAATTCATTTTCTCCTTTCTCGATAGGAGAATTGTAATCTCCATATGTACCCAATCCCAAGTCTGGAGCTTCTTCATATTTTGATGTGTTTTCTTCATGAATATTCTAGATTGAATCTTCTTTTTTAGTGTCATCATCTTGTCTTCTTGGGGATGGACTATCTTTGTTCTTCTTTTCTCTCCAAGACTGTCTAGTCCTAGAAGTAGTTTGAAATCCTCCTTCCAATTCAACTTCAGGATTCGTTTTCACTCTAGATTTGGTATTCATATTGAGAAAATATGTATGAAAAATAAATATTACTTAGTGCACTGATTTGAAAAGATTTCTTCGAGTCGCCACCCAAAACAAGTTGGGAAAATACAAAACAACCTAATATAAATACTGCAATATGGATAAACAAGACTAACTCTATTCTTTTAAAAGTCAACTCCCCAACGGAGTCACCATTTTGTTGGTGTTTGAAAATGTTTATGCTATTTATAAGAAATAAATATACCTTGAGACTAATATTAGGAGTGGTTAATTCCAAGTATGAGAGCTCTGCAAGGTAACTGGACAAACTGTAGGACAAGATTGTCCTCTACTCTTTTGGCTCTGCAAAACCAAGGAAAGGAGCACCTAATCTAGACAAAGATTTACCTTTCACAACTAACTATGAATTTGGATTATCACAACAAATTAATGGAAATAAATTATGAAATGATAACCACTCACTCAGTGACTCTCCTCTACCATGCATAACTACAACCAACAACCAAAAAAATTAAAGGGACTAGAATGGTATTGATATTTTTGATAGGGAAGAGTATAGCCAAACCTATTACGATATGTATCAAAGTAGAAGATACTAATTATTGATTATTTCTTTATCCATTGGGCAATGATTCTAGTTCAGATACAGGACAGAGAAACTAACTATTGTCAAGGACTCAAAACCACAAATACAGATAACTTCAAATCATACACTTTGTAATAATCCTTATATATAAAAACCCAAAGAGTCTATGTCTTATCCAAAGAAGATTTTAATTTGATCCTTGATAAAAACTATGGACTAAAATATATACATAAATAAATCTTTGTGCAGTGAACTAGAAGAGTCAAAACTCAAGAGTAAAACAAAAAAGGAGAGACTTGAATCAGAAATACTGTATTAAGTACAAAGAGACCAGTTTCAATTCCAAAATGTTTCAAATCATATACCACTTCAATAAATGCAAAATACTTGTAATTTTCTGGTTCTATGATAATACTCTTTATATATACATCTGCTACACTCACTGGGAAACAGTAAAAGGTTTTATGCCTTATGCTACTTGCCCCCTAGTTTCCAGCTTCTACTAAATGATCTTGGAAGTCCTTTATAAGCCAATGACTGCAACAAGCTTCAGATCATTTAGGGTTAGGGTTTGAAACAATTAAAACACTATAAGAGAAAGAATATTAAAATAATTACAATAACCTAGCAGCTCTTTCATACAACTTAAAAAATTATGTTGAGAAGAATCAAATCTAGCTGCCATCCACCAAGGAACTTGCAAAATACAACCCTTCAAAATGAATAATAAATGGAATGTATGGCATGCATTAATTATCACAAGAAACTTAACCCTCAATAAATTAGAAGATCAACTATCCCTCTTTTTTAAAAGCCAAGATCCTGGGAATCTGATATGATCTGGATTATAAAACTCTGAAACAACTCCCCAGTGATGGTGAAGAACAGAACAGGATAAGAAAAGGTTTAAATACTGATTAAAAAATTGAACAGAAACCCTTAAAGAGATAACTGTGCAATAAATGTGTTCAAAAATACCAAATTATTCTCCATACAGTATCCAACAGCTGTAAAAATACGGCCCAGAAGATCAAATTTACCAATTTACTACTCTGAAGAAAAATGACAAAGATGACCGCTCTGAAACCCCAATTAAAAGATTTAAAAATTCAAATATCTGCTTCCAACGACCACTTGTGGTGTGGAAACTTCAATCTATGGTGAAAATTGAAATCCTTTATGCATTTTAAAACATAACCGTAGATGCACCTTAAGTTATTTGAGCATCTCAATCTGATTTTGACAAGTGTCAACTAGTGGCTTACTCTAAACCCATCCTCTTAACTGCCACAAACTAGTGCAAGCGTACAAAACTAACCGCCAATGGATAGTAGCGCACTCGTGGCTACTATATGTCTTCGGCTTTAACTGTTGTGACTGGGTGATCACTGCTTATCGCACACTCGCTGGCATATTCTGTCATCTGCTCAAAGCTCTGCGACTACGCGATAGTCATTCAGTCATGCACTCGGACACCAGAACACTCCTCTAATCGGCTGGCTCAGACCTCCATGTGTCACCTTGTCACTCACCCACAGGCATCTCCTTCGGTCCTTCATGACCATCATGACTGTGCAACAAGCTACCATGTGTCACCTCTGCCATGTCACTACTACACGGGCCCATAAAATTGGTCCACTATCCACTGACTGGACACCACGTCACCTCCCAACTAGTGGGTTTCCTTCCAAAAGGCACGTGCCTTTTAAGCACTTAACTGTTGATTGTTCTGATATAGAAATATTAAATTCTTTCTGCAACACCACAAATGTGGGATAAATGGCCTAAGCCATTTCCAGACCAGTGAAAGCTCCATGACTATCTCAACTATTTCTAAGCTTCTAAACTACATATAGACCACTTAAAGGATGCAAAACAAAATGTCCTCATCCATCTATATTCTTCTGGTGCAAAATAAAGAAGTAAAACCCTCTGCACTGAGATATTTCCACCATTAAAGCTCTGGTTTATTGAAAACATATCATCGTTTTGGACACATGGCAAATAGATGTAATGGCTTGATTGATAGATCGACTGTTTCTTTGCTTTAAGTCATTAAGTCAACCGTCGGATTAACTTTAATTGCTTACCTTTTAACTTCTTCCTCATCACTGTGCTAGGCCCACCATGTGCCACGTGTCATTCAGGCTTAATGGCTTAAAGTTTAGATCGTGCGAATCTCATCACTAAGCCTTTAAGCTGACCATTGGATCTTCTACAAATTGATCGATCTTGTTTCATTAGTGTTAAACATGACCCACCTTAGACATGTGGTGCAAGGGCGTAATGCCTTAATGAGCAGATGTTGATCACTTTATCTTTAAGGCTTTACGCTATCTGTCCGGTCTTCTCAAACTTGATCGATCTTTACTTCATTACCTTGGCACTGAGCAGACCCACTGGGGACATGTGTCCTAACATCATAATTCCTTAAACATTAAAAACCTTCATCTTTGTCTTTGAGCCATTAGGCATGTCATCTGATCAAAATTAACTATACTACACTTTAATCTCACCCTTGGCTTTGAAACTACAGGTCCCACTAATCAAGCTGGATGCGTGGCCACATAGCATAATGCCTTAAACATTAGATCTTGCACACTTTACCATCAAGGCTTTACGCCTACCGTTAGATCAAAATTGAGTTTCACAACAAATATAAAGGGTAAATGTTTTCGGGGATAAAGACTTAGGAAATAGGGAAATATAAAAGTGAACCCCGTCCGACTTAGGAAAAATGAAACCTAACAATTTTAAGTGATAAAATGGCCCCTCTTGAAAACAACTTCCAAATAGAATCCGCTAAGAAATTTTAGGGTTTTAGCAATATTTTCATGAATGACTTAGGGCTTTAGGCCAAAGACCTAAAATAATTTGCAGAAACCAGAAATAAAACCTCAGATCGTGTGGACCTAAATCTGGTGGATTTAATGACCGTTCCAAGTCGACTGGTGAATAACACATTGGGTGTTATTTTATTGGTGTCAACTTGTGTTTTTGATTTATTTATTTTGTAATGTCGACTTGTGGAAAAGTTGTATAAATAAAGAGGGTTGGGTAGAGTGTTAGAGGGAGAATAGAGAAGGAGAAGCAGGGATTGAAGAGTTCATGGGAATATCTATAGAGCTAAGATAGTGGAAGGAAACTGGAAGAGCTAGTACCATGTTGGCTTAAGAGGCAAGAAGATTTCTTGGTGGCTTGCGAGCACAAGTTTATATTTTATCTTGGAGTTCCTACCAGGTTACTGTGTGTCACAGATCTAGACTAGTTTGGAAGGTGGAGCTGAAGCTTGCAGAGAAGTTGTGTAATTGGAAGAAGGTACATGGCCTAATGCTTGCAGAAGATCTCGGTGTTAGATCTTAGTTTGATTTCATTGTATTTGGCCATAACTGCGAAGGCCTTACAACCCGATATGTTACATGTAGTTGAATTTGAAAATGAATCTAAATTGATATGAGTTTCCATATCCTGTGTTGTTGTGTCTCCATTGTGTTGTTCTTATTTTTGGCTTTAAGTTTGGATAGTCCTTTATTGGATCCTCCGAGCTTGACTGCATCA
The DNA here is from genome assembly GCA_018584345.1 of Thuja plicata. NCBI lineage: Eukaryota > Viridiplantae > Streptophyta > Pinopsida > Cupressales > Cupressaceae > Thuja > Thuja plicata. Next base: position 158,678 of record MU223997.1, on the reverse strand, counting down.
ACATCACATGAGTTTTACAAGAGAACAATTTTCTTCATTGAATCCTTGTATGATGCCTCACATTCTTATGGGTTGTGATATATAGGTGGAAGTTGAAGGGAAAGGTTTGGTTGTTGTGGATTATGGATCATTTGAGAATTTTGTTCATGATCACATGACTTGAGAGCCAACCTTCTTTTACCCGACCAAATCACTCATTTTGGGCATGTAAAGAAAGGGAGTTTTCTTTTGATACAATTGTGCTCAAAGAAATTGAGGATGATGTATTGGTTGCAATTGGATAATTAAATTGTGAAACTTAGCTATGTTAATTCTCCTACTCTATGTCATGATCTCGTTTTACAATATTTCTCAATCAATTAAACTCAAAGAGTAAGCTATGGCATGAGAGGTACATACATCTTAATTATCATTGTCTTTAGCAACTATATCCACAAGATATTATCATAGGTATCCCTCAAATAAATTTTCTAGATACTATATGTCCAAGTTGTTCTATGGGTAATAATAGTAAAGATAAGTTTGATAAAGGGAAATCTTGGAGGGATTCAAAAAATTCTTCAATTGGTTAATAGTGATTTAGTGAGTCCAATTCTAATGTTGTGCCTCAACAACACTCGATATGTAATCACCTTCATCGGTGATTAGTAATGTTTCACTTGGGTCTACCTTTTTAATCATAAAAATGAAGTCTTTAACAAGTTTCAAGAACTCAAGGCTCATGTTGAGAAGCAATTGGGAAAGTATGTCAAGATTCTCCACATAGACAATGGTAGAGATTATGTGAACAATCAACTTGTGTAATTTTCTATTCTTGTGGGGATCGATCTTTAACATTTAATTACATACACATCATAGTATAATGGTGTTACTAAAAGGAAAAATAGGGCCCTTAAGGAAATTACTAGTTGCATGATTCATGCTCATTTTCTTTGTCCAACATTTTGGGTTGAAGCCATAAATATTTATACACACATCCAAAATCAAGTTGTCCACAAGGAATTTAAAGGCATGACTCATTTTAATGCATAGTGTGGTGGGAGAATAGTTGTGAGGGTTTTTAAAATTTTTATCTCCCCAACATGAGAACACATTCCTTCAGATAAATGCAAGGGTTTGGAACATCAAAGTAAGCCTTTCATACTTTTTGGGTATCTAGATGGTGTCGAGGGGTATCGACTCTTAGATATAGAGACATATGAGCTATTTATTGAGAAGTTTGTTCACTTTTGATGAAATATCTCCTACCTTATCCTAAAATCCTCCTCATCCTACCTCCATATTGGAAATAAATGATAGTAATTTAGATGATTCTACACCATCTCCAACTCAAAGGTTTACACCTCCACAATGTTCATTTCTTAAGGTTGAGGATACTCATCTTTCATCCCCATCTTATTCATAACTTTAGTGGACTCAATAGGCTCTAGGGTTAGAAAGAAATCTTGTTCAGGATCCTTAAGAAACTTGAAGGACTTGGTCACAACATCAACATGTTACACATGTCTACATTACTACTACTTTTGATCAATCATCATTCAAGTCTAAGCATCAAGAATTCCTAAGTGGGATAGAAATAGAGGAAGAGTATAATGTTAGAGTAAAAAGGTATTTTCACTTATTAATTAAATTATTATTGATCTAATTAATAAGACACCTTATTCACTTATTAATTAAATCATTATTTAATTATTAAGTCACCTTTTTATCTCTAGTTTACTTAAGCTAAAATTTATACATGTTATAATTAATTATTTTATCAATTATTCATGCAACCTAAGTTTCTCCACCTTTTGGTGTTCGATATCCTTTATAAGGATTTATTTCTTTGTATTTTGTAATTTCATTCCATTATTATTGAGTCAATTGAGGATATTTCATCTTCCACAGATCTGTTGTTTCTAGCCTCTGGATAGCTTTTGCTTCTCTCTTTCTGTGATAGGTGTTTGCATGCAGGTGATTCTGGGGAGGTGTGGGGTTGATCTTCTTATCAACTCCAATATGGTATCAATATGGTATCAAAGCTCCGTATCTTCATGTTGGAGATTTACTTCTGGCAGCTAGTTGATTTTATGTTTGTCATTGATGACAACATATAATATACAACAGTGTTCTGTATGTACTTATAAAAATGATGTTATCAAGCCTTGCATGGTTATATTCATGTTGTAGACATGTTTATGTTTTTTTCATACACACAGAATCATATTTGAATTTTCAGTTGTGTTGTGTAATTCTGTTAGACGACAGTTACAGTTTCTGGAGGTTCTCTGTACAAAGCCAATGTATTGCATTGGTTCTTGAGTTGTGCCTATCTTTGGGATATGCATGTGTATATTCAAGTTTATTTATGAGTTGAAGATAGTTATCTAAAGGCGCCAAACATGTTTCAACAAGATTGCAAAGTTAGAGTTAATTTGGAGAGGCTGACTTAGTGAAGCATCATGTCTATTCAATTTATATTGCACGGTTGTAATTATGCTTGCATGGTTAGTTAAGCCGACAAGGATGTTATGAAGAGTTGCCTAATAGGTCCCATGATCTCATACTTTGAGGATGATACTTATAGTAGTTCATTCGTGGAGCGCTAAGGGTGAATGAGAGTATAAGAGAAAGAAAATGTATAGAGCAGAATATCAGTTATGTTTCATTCATCAAGGATCTATGTGAAGAAGAAGTGAAAGATTACAATTCATTAAAACTGATCAAGACAATAGGTCTACTCTAGAGTTCATCATCAGATATATTGCATATCTATTCTAAAAAAGGTTGTAGCCTTCACCATTAAAGCAGTGAGCTTTTGGACAGTGAGTCCTCACTCTTAACCGGGTTATTTGTAAAATACTCCTAACAGGGTCAGACCCTTAACCATGTCACTAGACTTATTGCATTGTAAATAACAACTCCTAACAGGGTTGCAAGATCTTCTAACAGGGATTATTATAAACAAGTATAGTTCATTGTGGGTGTTAATTCCCACTAGGGTTTTTACCATTTGGTTTCCCCGTAACCAAATTGTGTTGTTGTCTATTGTGTTATCATAATGTGCATTTACTTTATTGCATTCTAGAGTTAGTAGAAGAAAAGAATTAAATTAGCTGATAACTTATTCATGCCCCCCCCTCTCAGTTATCCTTTGGGAGTATTCTAATAATTGGTATCAGATCCAAGTGCCTTGAAGAGAAAGCCTAACAGCTTAAGGTAGGTCAGATGGCATACTTTAGAAAAGAGTCCTAAGTTCTATGGAGAGAATTATCTGGATTGGAAGAACAAAATGATAACACATCTACAGTGTGTTGGTTTTGACATCTTTGAGATAGCCACACAAGAAGTTGTTATTCCCTCTTTAAAAGACCTCTCAAGAGATGATGCTACTAGTAAAAAAAAGGATACATTCACAACTAATGCAGTTGCCAAAGAAGCCCTTATAAGTGCACTATCTGATAGTGAATTCTTTGAGATCAAGAAAGTAGACAAGGCATACACAATATGGATGTATTTAGAAGATATGTTTGAAGGAGATATCCAAGAAAAGAATGCGCACAGGAAGACATGGAAAAAGAAATACAAAAACCTTGAGATGTTACCTGAAGAGAACATTAGAGGATAAATGAAGCAGTTTCTGGAATCAGAAACAATGGTGGAGAAATATCAAAAGAAGACATAATGGACAAGTTGCTGACTACTTTAATAGAAGACTATGAGAACAAGATCAATATTCTAGAGGAAACCATGCAATTTTCACAAGACTTCAAGAGAGAGACTTTGATCAGTAAAATCTCTGCATTTGAGATATCAAGACTGAAGATTGAACCCAAAAGTGAAATAGCCTTCAAAGCCTCAGTTCATGGTAAGAAACCTTTACACATCTCTAGCAATAGTGAGAAAGAAGAAGTTGATGAAGAACTAGAAGAAATCATTGCCATGATTTCTAAAAGAGAAAATAAAGGCAAAGGAAAGTACAAAGGACAGTTTCCATTCAAGTCTTTTTCATGCAACAAGATTGGCCACTTTGCATCCAAGTGTCTCACAAGAGTAAAGAAATTCAGATCTGATTATAAACCAAAATATAGAAAGGAATGCTATCATGCTGAAGAAGGTCTAACTAATGAAGATTCAGGAGAAGATGAAATTGGATTCGTTGCCCTTAAAGACATGAAAAAATTACTTGAGGAAATGGACATTGAAGATGAAAAAGAAGCACAGGAGTTAGCCCTAATTTCCAAAGCAGACATCGGAACTGATTGGATCATTGATAGAAGATGCTCTCATCACATGATAGGTGATAAAGACAGATTTGTTCATGTAGACAAGTACAAAGGTGCTATGGTTAGATTTGGTGATAACACTCCCAAACCTATCATAGGCAGAGGATCTATCACCCTGGATGGAAAGAATAAGACAGATGATATTCTGTATGTTGATGGATTACATCACAATTTACTAAGTGTTAGACAACTACTTGACAAAGGTTATTATTTGGAATTCAAAGACAAAAAATGCATTATTAGCAACAAAGAAGGAGACATGATTGCATCAAGCTCAAAGACAAAAGGTAATGTTTTTCAACTCAATTCAGATGTAAGTTGTTTTGTTGCAAAAGTGGATGACAGTTGGTTATGGCACAAGAGACTATGCCATATCAATTTTGACAATATAGTAAAGATAAGCAATGTCAAGGCAGTTAGAGACCTTCCAAGTATTGCAAAACCAGTTGACACAATGTGCGGGGAATGTGTTATGGGAAAGCATGAAAGGAGTTCTTTCAGAAGCAAGCAGAACTCAGCTGAAAACAAGTTAGACCTAGTGCATACAGATTTATGTGGTCCTACTCAAACTAGATCATACTACAGAGAAAGGTATTTCATTTTGTTTGTTGATGATTTTTCAAGGATGATGTGGGTTGCATTCTTAAAGGAGAAGTGTGAAGCCGTTGAGAAGTTCAAAATATTCAAATCCAAAGTTGAGAATGAATCTGGATTAAAACTAAAATGTCTAAGATTAGATAAAGGAGGAGAATTCACTTCTGACCAGTTCTATGACTACCGTGAAGAACATGGAATCAAAAGACAGTTGAGTGCACCCAGAACCCCTCAATAGAATGGGATTGCAGAAAGAAGGAACATGATCATACTTGATACAGTGTGCACTATGATGATTGAAGGAAAAGTTACACACACCTATTGGAGAGATGCAGTCAAAACAACAGTCTATACTATCAATAGAACACAACTAAGACGAGGCGCAGATAAGACACCTTATGAACTTTGGTTTGGTAATGTACCTATAGTAAATTACTTCAGAATCTTTGGCAGCAAGTGCTACATCAAGAGAGATGATGGTGTTGGTAAATTTGATGCTAGAAGTGATGAAGGTATTTTCCTTGGTTATTCTACTAAAAGCAAAGCATACAGATGTTTCAATTTAAGATTAAAGAAGATAATTGAAATTACTCATGTAAAGATTGATGAGAAGTTCATGGATCAAGAGAGGTACTATGAATATGCACCTATGATTGAGGATGAACCCAAGCCTAACAGTAAAGACACTTTTATTGAAGAAATGTTTGATTGCATTGATGTTTCATGTAATGAACCTAAATCAAGAAAAGAAATATCACAGATTACAGATGAGGATGTCACACCAAAAGTTTCAAAATTCACATCTAGGTATCATTCAAAAGATGATATCATTGGAGATCAGAGCAGCAGTGTTTTGACTAGATCTAAAGCAAAAAGTTT
>MU223997.1:134401-146639 GCA_018584345.1 Thuja plicata | reverse complement strand
AGATCTAAAAATCTGTAATTCAAGTTGCATTAGAAATAGGTCATAGTGTTTCAGTTTAACCATTGAAGCATCAAGTCTCTTAACAGAGCAGGACTTAACCGTCTTCTATAATTGAGGTATATCCTAATAGATTTCCAAAAATATTGATTCATGAAAGTATCATTGAATTTTAATAAATCCTATTCATAGCCTTAGAAGAAGGTTGATTCAAGGATGGTAGAAAGATTTTCCTAAATCCTATTGATAGTCTAAGAAGGAGGCTGATTCAAGGATGGTAGAAAAATAGATGCCAGATACTAAGTGACAACCTATGTATGAAATCCTGTAACAAGGTCGCACTTAATAGTGTGTTTGTAACCTTTAATAGGGTTGGCTCCTAATAGGGCTCACTTTAGAAGAGTGAAAATTTGGGGTACCGGTCCTAGTGGTTTTTTCCCTTAACAGGGTTTCCACGTTAAAATCCATGTGTTGTGTGTGTATGGTTTATTAATTTATTGTTTTACATTTCACATATGCATTTCTAGATTGATTGGTATACTCTGCATATTTACTAAGTATCAATAAATAGTTTTACTGCTTATCGGTTATCAAGGAGAATAAGGACAGACAAGGTAAACCGACAGACAGTTAATTATTTCAAGTATTTCAAGGAATGCATCTTGTAGGGACTTAATAATCTGAGGTGTATTGATTGGTGGATTAAAGGTTAGAGGATAAATTTTTGAGGCCACTGATTCACCCCCCCTCTCAGTTATTACTAACAAAAGATAGTTATCTAAAGGCTCCAAACGTGTTTCAACAAGATTGCAAAGTTAGAGTTAAATTGGTGAGGCCGACTTAGTGAAGCGTCACATCTATTCAGTTTATATTGCGCGGTTGTAATTATGCTTGCATGGTTAGTTAAGCCGACAAGGATCTTATGAAGAGTTTCCTAACAGGTCCCATGATCTCATACTTTGAGGAAGATACTTATAGTAGTTCATTCGTGGAATGCTAAGTGTGAATGAGAGAATAAGAGACAGAAAATGTACAGAGCAGAATATCAGTTGTGTTTCATTCATCAAGGATCTATGTGAAGAAGAAGTGAAAGATTACAATTCATTGGAACTGATCAAGACATCCGGTCTACTCTATAGTTCATCATCAGATATAGTGCATATCTGTTCTACAGAAGGTTGTAGCCTTCACCATTGAGGCAATGAGCTTTTGGATAGTGAGTCCTCACCCTTAACCGGGTCATTTGTAAAAGACTCCTAACAGGGCCAGAACCTTAACCAGGTCACTATACTTATTGCATTGTAAAGAACAACTCCTAACAGGGTTGCAAGATCTTCTAACAGGGATTATTATAAACAAGTATAGTTCATTGTGGGTGTTAATTCCCTCCGGGGTTTTTACCATTTGGCTTCCCTGTAACCAAATTGTGGTGTTGTCTATTGTGTTATCTTAATGTGCATTTACTTTATTGGATTCTGGAGTTAGTAGAAGAAAAGAATTAAATTAGCTGATAATTGATTCACCCCCCCCCTCTCAGTTATCCTTTGGCACTATTCTAACACTTTGTGCCCTTGTTCTCTTCATGACAGATTTGGCCTTGTTCTTTAAATCTGTGTTTTTCAAGAGGTTTTTGTCTCAGATTTTGGTGGATTTAGGGGGGGATATTTTTTGGAGCACTTTGGAAAAAAATGACATCATGGTTGAGTTTGAAAGGCCCAAAAACCCCTATTTCCATATAAGGCACGTCCAGTTTGGACATAGTTGAAATATGGGCCCATTTTTTGCATGCACGACCTTGGCATGCTTTTCAAGGCAAAAGAACACCTTGAGTTTCATGCCACCTCAGTTTTGGGGCCACCTCAAAATTCACGCTACCATTTTTTTTAAAATTGAAAAAAAAATTTGCATGGCAATTTGGGATTTTGGGTTCTTATTGTTTTGGAGTATTTATTGGTTTTTTTCTCATATCTTGAGCAAACCGAGGCATTTTTTCCAAACAAGATATTGTCAGAAATATATTTTTGAGACCAACCTAATTTTTAAGGTTTGGTTTCTTGATTTTTTCATCTTGTAGCTTATTTTTCCAGTCAAAGTTATAGTTCTTTTTTGCACCCCAGGAGCAATATCTTGCTCATTCAGACTCTGTTTTTTGACTTTCGCGTGATGTTGGAATGTTGGTTCTATGCTCTATCTTATTTTATAGGTCTCACACCCAGAATATACTCCAGGTACTTTTTATTCATTTTTTTGCATGTTTGCAATATGGTGGTTATCTTGGTTGTTTTAGGTCCCGAGATCATTTTCCTTTCATGGAATGAATCCCTTTTAGTTGTTATTAATATTTCTATATATTTCTTGTCATTCTTGAGCATTGTAGACATTTATTTTGTATCTTTTCTTGTTTTCAAATACACTAGGATAAAGTGTCATTTGATAGATGTTTAGGATCTTGGACTTTTTGTGCTTTTTTGTACTTGCACTACATTATAAAGTGCCATGGGGGTTTGTTTTACCTTTTTTCAAGTATTTTTCCTTCCACAGTATCAAGAGAGTGATCCATCCATGACATCATCCTTTATATGTGTTTGTACTTTCTATTGCACTTTCTATGTTCCTGGTTCTTCATCATGCAATTATTCTTGGTAGTTTTCTTTAGTGTACCTGTAATGCTACTCCCTATAGGGGTATCTCCTGTTGGTTCTAATGTTTCCTTAGTTTTATGGAGTGATCTATGTATTCAATATTTGTTCCTACGTACTAGGCGGATGTAGTGGCTGGGTACCTGTGCATTTTAGTGAGATGGATCATTTACCATATGGACACTCTTTCATTCCTATTTTGGAGTCATCCTTCTATCTTCGATTGGTCAACTCTTAAGGATTTGTTTATAGTCTTCTCTACCTGATCATGTTCTATTACAGTGGAGATTCTAGCAGTTATTCTTCGACAGTGTTTGCTGCTTCATGTTTGAGAGGTGTTCTACATGTTCTTCCTTTGTTCCTATTCTTCTGGGACATTCTCTAGTTGGAAGCTTCTTCAGTCCTTCACTAGTCTTCATCTCTTTTTGGAGAGCGGTTTTTCTCACTGGGTTTTCTCCTTTTCTCCTCTTTACAGAGATTTTTGTACTTGCGTATTTGATCATGCCTTGTTGTCAGGACCCATTTCCTGCTTTTAGTAGTTGTTTCTAGATTTTTAGCTTCTCCCTGAGTTTATCTTAAGGGGGGTGTTAGAGTAAAAATGTATTTTCACTTATTAATTAAATCATTATTGATTTAATTATTAAGACACCTTATTCACTTATTAATTAAATCATTATTAATTTAATTATTAAGTCACCTTTTTATTTCTAGTTTACTTAAGCTAAACTTTACGCATGTTATATTTAATTCTTTATTAATTATTCATGCAACCTAAGTTTATCTACATTTTGGTGTTCAATCTCCTTTATAAGGATTTATCTCTTTGTATTTTGTAATTTCATTCCTTTATTATTGAAGCAATTGAGGATGTTTCATCTTTCATAGATCTGTTGTTTCTGGCCTCCACAACTTTTGTTTCTCTCTTTCTGTGACAGGTGTTTGCATGTAGATGATTCTTGGGAGATGTGGGGTTGATCTTTTCATCAACTCCAATATATAATTCCTTAATGGGGAATCATACGTGGGACTTAGTCCCTCTTATGGACAAGTTCAAAGAATAACTTGTGGAAAAAGGTTTCTCATAAGTTCCTGGTAATGATTTCATAGCGAAATTCACCCTCATTGCTAAGATAAATTATATTCGAGCTTGAATCTAACCTATGTTGCCACTCAAAAAAATGTGTACATCAGATGGATATGAAGAGTGCATTTATTGATGAGAGCCTCATCTAATTAACTCGCACTCACCTTGATACTTTTTTTGTGTCTAGCATGACTTCATAGTTTATGAAAGAACAGTATGAACTTCATAAGAAAGATACCAAACACAACTTGCATTATATGTAGAGCACTCATCACTATGGGATTTACTACGTGGTAGGTACAAAACTTTACTTGATTGGATACAAAGAATTTAATCGGGTAGGTGATCTCAAAGATTGTAAGCTCAATTCCTACTACACCTTTTATCTTGGTTCAAGTACCTTTTTATAGAGTAAGAAGCAGCATACTAATCCTCTCCCTTCAATTGAGGCTAAGTATTGAGGAGTTATTAATGCTTCTATTTAGGCTATATGGATTCTGAATATCCTCGTTTAGTTTGGCTTCATGGCCCACTTTCCTTCACTGTGACAATTGGAGTGTTATCTAGATTTCAAAGAAATTGGTTCATAATCAGCAGACAAAACACATTTAGATCCATGCACACTACATCAGGGAGTTGATACATGAATAGGTCATAGATTTACATTATTTTCCTATAGTAGAACAATTTGTATGAATATTGACCAAACTCTTTAGTCAAAGTAAGTATCATCATTTGTGAGCTTTCTTAGGAGTGTGGAATATTTGTTTGGGGGGAGGGGGCTCACTTAAATTATCCATTCTCTCTTCTAGAGGGGTATTTTTCCTCATATTGGGTTTTGTATTTCTCATTCTTCTTTGAGAGTAATTTTTATTTTCATATCTCTTTCGAGGAGGAGTTGGTTCGCCTTTCATTTTATCCTTTTCTCCATTTATGAGATATTGCATTACATTTGTACATGGGTATAACATGACCTAGTGTTTGGGACCCATCTTGTATTGATTTCATTTATGTACATTATCCTTGTGTTTCACTTATGCATAGTATTGGTGTGCTTAAGGTGTTGTATATAATGATTTTTTCACCTAGGTCCTAATCATGCATATGTTACTTAAGATTACTTAGAGATCACATAGGAATATTCCCACTGAAAGTGGGATTCCCACCTTTAGTGGACTTACCACATTAAAAATTTATATCTTATGTGGGTGATAAGTTACCACTTTATGTTTCACATCATAATATTAAGACAATTTTTACAATCTTATGTTATCCTATGTCGCACCTTGGGCTGCATAACCAAGGGGTATCCTTTATACCCTCATTCCATTCTATTGCATTATTGATGAGAATATATTTTTCTTTGGTCGTATTGATCTTATCATGTTCTTGTGCTTTTCATTAGGCCTCTATATCTTGGGTGGCTATCTCTATAGAAAAATATTATATTTTGAAATAATGATAAATATTTGTTTTATACTAGAGAATGCTTGTTACTCACCATTTATAGTCACACAAAAAACTAAACTAATAGTAAATGCCTCATCCAATAAAATACATACAAAGGATACAAAGAATTGGAGGTAAGAGAAAGTGATAAAACTCAAAAGTACAAAAAGTACATGTAATAAATGACAATGATAGCCACACGTGGCAATCAAATGAGATATATCATATAATATCAAGGAGATGTACATATATAATCTGGGTGATCTCACAAAACTGTGTCCCACTTTTTGGCCAACTTTGACATTGAAATGAACATTCTGAAAAAAAACTTTGCTTTCGGACATCTGTTGTCGTAAAACCATTAGGAATTTGAAGATGATGTAAACTAGTGACTTTTAGCATTTTGTTTCTAGTTTACAAATATATATATTTTTTAAAAATTGGAATTTATTTGTATCCATTTTTCCTTCTCCTTCAAAAATTATTTTTGTAAAAAATTAGGATTTTTCAGGAGTGACACTCACTTTGATCAATATAATTTTTTTTATAAAACTGATAAGAATGTAATTATTTTGAATTTAGGTTTGTAACACAAATATCTAGGGAATCCATTTGGTTTCATTCAATTTGGTTGAATATTTAATAGTTTATTGAGTTATGAAGTGACATTAATTATAATGTGGACATAGGTTCACTTGGATCGCTCTAACTCTATCTCTATATATCGAAATTCAATTATTATTTTTTTGATAGAAAGGTAACATAAATACCTATTTGCTTGATATTTTTCATAAATTTTTTTCCCTTAATTTACTATTTTTCCAGAAGCGTCGAATAGAGAAGTTGCTAAATGGTCAGACAACCTATGTTTAGTAAAACTTAAAAAGAAAAGACTCAATAAACGCAATATATATATAACTCATAATCATTGGAAAGCTTTCTCAGAGTACTATCATCCTGTATTTGGGTTTTTCAAATCAATTTATTTGATCCCACAAAAAGTTAATGTCAAAGTGATTTTTTGTCAGCATTTTGATGGGTTCAAAGGAGACTCGATTATAGGTGTGAGTGAGGAGTAGAGCGATTATACCAAAGTGATTTTGATCCAAGAGGCTTTTATATATCCATTTTGAATTTACTCCTTCAAATGGGACCTCTCAAGGCATAAATCATCATATTTTCTTAAAAATGTGCAATTTCAGCAAAAATCAGGATGTTCAAAAAAGTGGGACACACTATTGTGGGACCACCCATCTACTAAAGCAATATAGAATGTCTTCAAGTTTTTTTCCAATGAAAAGAGGATGCAAAAAATAACTTGTATGAATAGATCATGTTCGAACACAATAAATACATATATAAGGTACCATCCTAAAAGTAAGCACCCTTATTAGGTGCTCATTGTTAGCCCCATTTTTGTATGTATGGCTTCCCACACTGATTTCACATACTTCTATTCCTTTTGCATCTTTCAAATCAACATTATTTTTTCAAAACTTGAGAATGGCTCTAACTTCTATGCATGATTTCCCATTTTTAATCCTATCACATAATTCATCTTCCATCTAATTCCTTTTACCTTCCTTTTACATTTCAGGATTCGCCCTGATTTCCCAATGGACTAAGGCTTTATAATCCCTTTCTTGGAACATAACCCTAGGTCTCAGGAAAAATTTCAAAATTTTTCATGGACAAGACCAACCTAAGTCGGCCTTTTCCTAGGGATTTTCAATTTAGTGAGCTCCGGGTCCGATGTGCTATTGTTTCTTCTAGGTGCTTAATTGGGGTCAACCTTGTGAAATTTGAGCCCCCAAATGTGTATAAAAGGAGGGCTCTTCCTCTCATTTTCATACCTAGATCCATAAGAAATCCATAATTTTGCAATCCATGACACAACCATGATATAACTACAATTCATGATCAAGAGACATCTTCATGCAAGTAAGCTATTGTGCATTCAAGAGATTCAAGTGCAAGGCAACCATCAAGCATTTCAAGTCTTCTTCTTCTCTTTATTCCTCAATCCAAAATTGTGGAAAACTACAACATTCATCATTTAAGGGTTTGGTTTAATGAGTTCCTATTGGGTTTTTGTGGAGTCCAAGCTATTGCATCAACACTTGTGATCATCTCTGAAGAGGCATTACATCATTCAGGTATAAGATGATTTTTGTTTCAGATCTAGATTACATTTCCTTATGCAAATTAAATTTCATTTCAAGGTTAATTCCTATACGGGGGCTTGACAAAGGACCTTCTTTCTTTTGTGCACGAATAGGTGGTGCATTCTCAGATCCATATTTCTAGAGTTACGAAACCCGTGATAGGTCCTCTATAGATTTCACTATTTTTTGGGTCTCTAGGACTAGGCCAAATTTTTTGGACTAGGATGACTTGAGTTGGCATAGTCCTAGGAATCTAAAAATTTCATAGTCAAAAGATACAGACACTAGAGTCCCAGATCCAAAATGGTTTCTATTCCCAATAGCTCTACGATAGTTAAATCCAAATCTAAAGTTCAATTGTTCCTTCCTAGCTTCAAGGTAAGCTCATTCTTCTCAATTTCCTCTTTCAGTTACTTTTATGCATCATATTTGATAACACATATTTCTAGTAGTCATTTCCTTTATTATATCATAAGCATCTTTCATACTTTTACATATCATAATCATACTTTATTCATAAGGAATACCCAAATCCCTCGTTTAGCTAGATCTTGCATTAACACCTCTTCATCCTTTTTGGGTTGTGCTAATAAGACATGTTAAAGGGTGGGTTTGTATTACAATGCACAATATGACTTGGTTAGTGGTCTATATCCTAGAATTTCTCATCAGTTTCTATTGTATATTTTGGTGAACCTGACTCATAACATTTCCACTCTAATTTTGGTGTTAGATTTCCTTTCTATATATTTAGATATAGATCTATTTTATATGTATTTGCATCATATTGTTACAATCTATGCATTTGGATATCTAGGATCACCTATTATACATTTTGGTGAGTCTAACTTATGCCATTTCCTCCTTTTTATTTTTGGTGGTTAGATCCTCTTTGTCTAGATTTACTTTATATGCATTTAAATATTCTTTCCATTACAATTTTTCATTCTTAGCTACTCAGATATCATATAGGTACATCCATAGACTCATTCAATTTGTACATTCCATGTTACATCACAAAAAAAAAATTACTACATTTCATGCACTAAATAGTAATCATTGCAATTCACATAGATCAATTCATTTCTTGTTTATGCATTTGCATTAATGAAAATTTCATGCTTCCATATTAGATTATGTTTATATTTCATCCATTTTCTCAAGGTGATAGTTGTTTAGCCTCCCTTTTATCACTTTATCCCTCTCCTAAGGACCCTTCTCTTCATGAGGCCATATTGGTGCTAGAATATGTTTTAAACTTTTTTTTCAATAATCCCTCTCTTTTGAGAGAAGTGCTGAAGATTGATGTTAACTATTCTCTTGCTATGTGCTTCCCCCATGAGCATACCTTGCTAAACTTTGATAATTCACCTTGTGACATATTTCAATCCAGGAATCAAGCTTTGATGAATTATGATTATACTTCTCCTAAATTTTGCAATGATCTCCCTATTTGGGATGAACCACTAGATGATACTGTTGACTATTCTCTCCCCCATGAAACAACTTTTCTCCAAGGAGATGATATAATGGTGGATATTTCTTCCTCTAAAGATGATACATTCATGATTGATAAGCATACCCCTTTCATGAGGTTATTTTAGATCAAGAGGAGGACATTATAACTACTTTTCTTGATATCACCTTACCTTTATTTGACACTCCTATAGATGATGCATTAATGGAAGTTATGAGTCCCTATTCTAAAGGTTTTCCTTCTCATGAGGACCCCTTGTAAGAAGAGGATTATATAATTACTAATTTCCTTAATGCTCTCCCATCTAATGATCAACCCATGAGCAATCAAGAGCTTGACCAATTCAATGTTTTCAGTACACCTAAATTCATTGTTCATGGTCAACCCATGGTAGTCAAAAAGCCTGTGAAAACTATTAACGGATACACTCAATAAAACTCATTCCAAACACCTAAAAAACTTGTGATTACTATTAAGGTTTATTCTCAACATTCTCTTTATAATATCAATACACCTATGATTATAGTTAAATGATATAATCAACAAAATTCTTTTCAAAATCTGAACAACCCTATTATAATTGTGAAAGGAAAATCTAGCAGTCCTTTGGCATTTATTAAGGATTATCATGCGCTGGCTCACACCTACCGCACAAGAAATAATACTCAACCTACTAATCTATTTTTTCCTACTTCTCTCCCACATTGTCAACTTGTGCTTCCTCCTCCACTCCATATTTATCCAAATCTTCGAAAGGAGTATGACTTAATACTACTTTGTAATAATCCTGCCAAGATATATCTTTGGGAACTTCTTCAAAATTCTCCTACATAACATGAAGCCTTTAAAAAATCTTTAACTACTCTTCCAACTCCACCACATAATCAAGACAACATCAATTATTTTTTTCAATGCATGCATGATACTCTTGTCCCACCTCAAATTGTGTTCACTCAAGATTATTTACCTTCTAAATAATTCCTAGATTGATATGATGCCCTTATGGTAGCCATCCTTATCAACGATAATCTTATTTGTCAGACCTTAGTTGATAATGGATTGGGACTTAATGTTTGTAGTATGGACATGTTGAAAGAGATCAAATTTGATGTTTCAACTGTTAAACTTCATTACATTGCTATTCGTGTCTTTGACAATATTGCTAAGAAAACATAGGGCGTTATCACATTACTTATTAAGGCAGGTTCAGTTATTCTAGAAACTCTTATTTATCTGATGCTTGAACCTCTTCATTATAAACTTCTTTTGGGAAGACCTTGGTTACAAAATATGCATGTTGTTCCTTCAACTCTTCATTAGAAAGTCAAGTTTATCTACAACAATTTTATGTACACACTTATAATAGATGATAGACTGAATAGTTGTTTAAATACTTATTAAAGAAATAAACTTGTGTCTATTGAAGAAAAACAAGATAAAGAACCTAAATAGGATCCTCCTTCTAGTAGTACCCTTTTGGATGATGATTGGTGATCCTTATATTTCACCCCAACTTATATTGGAGAATACAGAGTCTCAACATTGGAACTTAAACAATATAAACCTGACAAAGAATCTAACACAACAAATCCTCTTTCTGATGATATTAGTAATAATTTTTTGTTTCTTCCACTCCTAATGAATCTTTACAAAATATCAAACCTGACTATGATGACATAGTGACCTACGATGTTCCATTAACTCTTTCTGATATGGCTTCTCATTATGGCCCTAGTTATAATTTATATGCGAAATAAGGATTCAATGGGAACGGATGTGGAAAACATGGAAAAGGAATTCAAGTTCCCTTAGGAAATGAGGGGCACTAACATTATTATGGATTAAGAGTTAATCCTTACAAGTAGCCATAAACAACTATTGTTAACACCATTGTGAATAAGAATTTCAAAAATAGTTTACGATGTGTGCAACAAGGCATTGATAATAGTAAGAAACCTATTGAAGCATCCTCTCCTTCATCACCTTACACTTCTCCTACATCTACCTTTAAAAAAGACATGATTTTGCCAATCCTTCTTCGTGATAAGGTGATTACTAGGCCTAAATGAAAAAATAAGCATAGTAAACATCTTATGAATCTTTCTTTCTGCATGTATCATCGATATCATGACCACTCTACTAATGAATGTCAAGATTTACATTACAAAATTAAATAACTCCTTGACAATGACATTATTCACATATCATGTCGCAATGAGTTAATTCTCACTACTGATTCCTTTAAATATCATATAAGTCCCTATTATGTTTCTCCCCACTATGTAACTTTTTTAGCCTATTCCTTGGGATCTCATTTTTATGCATGGTGTGCTCATACCTTGCGAGTAGCATAATAGGTCTTATTTATCCTTGTCTCTAAACTTGGGGGGAAAGGTTATTCTATCAATATCTCTTATCCTCTTCAAGGATCCACTTTTCCCTTCTATAAGTACTATTTTCCTATCATGTGGCATCCAATCTTACATAGAAATGTTGGTTTTCATTAGGGATATGCATCCTTGATCATAACCTCTTTCCATTTTTCACCATTGGGTTCCCTTGGTACACAAATTCATTATCTTGGAGACTTAAAAAATGTGTCAACCTTTACAAGGATCCCTTTTACATTTCTTGCATGGCATCTCTTTTCATTCGTCCCTTCCATGACCTCTTAGGAGCTATGATCTCTCTAGTTTGGACTGGGTGTTGCTACTAGATACTATCTTAAGTACTTTATCTGTGTGCATCAATTCCTTAAGATGAAAAAATAGTAATTATTTTTCCATCTTAAGGGGGAGCACATATACCCTCCTTATTGCATATAATTTGAGCATGGAAGGTAGATTACACTAGCATAATAAAATTTGCTAGGGTCAGTTACTCTCCTTTTTCACATTTTCAAGATTGGTTGACTAGCATAACATAATTTTCTAGCCCGTTTGACCTATCATTTTTCATGATTTGACTAGTGTAACAAAATTCACTAGACCATCGACTCTTGGTCCTTTGACTGGATTCCTTTTGGATTGCTTATTGGATACAATTTCCTTAAGGACATATCCTCCTCTTTTTGATCCCTAAGGAAGCTTGCCTTCCCATAGGACAGATCATTACTTTTGGATCCCTTATTGGATACACTTTCTTTAAGGATAATTCCTTCCTTCCTTTATGTTCCCTAAGGAATATTACCTTCTCTTAGGACATGTATTTCTTTGCCAAATCCCTTATTTTATACACTTTCTTAAGGATGCATCCTTGATGGATTGAACTAGAAAAACACAGCTTGATAGACCTTTCAATGACACCTTTTGCAATGTTCTCTTGGTGTGGTTCATAGTAAGACAAATAATCTTACTGGGCTAAGGTGATCACAATGCTCTCTCTCTCTCTCTCTCTCTCTCTCTCTCTCTCTCTCTCTCTCTCTCCC
>MU223997.1:116800-133528 GCA_018584345.1 Thuja plicata | reverse complement strand
CCCATCTCCCTACCTCTTTGTCTCTCTCCTTCTCCCTCTCTCCCTTTACCCCCTCTCTCCACTCTCTCCCTCTCTCCCCCATCTCCCTACCTCTTCGTCTCTCTCTTTATATATTATTATATTAGTAAATTTGCATCATCTTTGTAGACTCTTCATTATGTAGACAAGCTTATGAGCCTTATGTATGAACTGTTTTCTCAATTCTTTTTCAAAGTGGTTTGCATTGCTTTGTATGTGGCTAAACAATACCATGTGAAACATATATATAAGAATTTATTAGTTGACAAGTCTTGATACTTATTTGTCATACAACAATTGTCTAACATATATTGGTTTTGTGTTTATTTCATTTTTCTTTGATATTATGTTATGAGTTGCAAAGAATCGGTACATTATAAAAGGATGCTTATACAGTATGTGACTTTGTCTTTCAATTATTTATGTATCCATAATTCTTTCTTTTCTCATTTAAAATAGGGCTGACCTAATTATCTATGAGAAATGAGTCTTTCAATTCCAAAGATTGACTCACAAATTTGTTTCATGTTTGTGAGGCTTTCTATGCTTTGGTCGTCCTATGTGGGATACTTGTTGTGAAATGACATTTAAGTTATCAACATTACTCTAGTTAAAAGAGTTGGGATTGATAAGTGTACTAAAATGAATTCTTTGAAAATTCAAAAGAATACAAACAATATTACTTTGTTGAAATTTGGTTGTAGATATACTATGATAAATGGTTAAAATTTATCTATTAATGTGTATAATATGTAATGATGCTCAGATGAATGCTTTAGAATTTGTAAATTTAATATTTATTGTCGTTTGCTACTTTTACAAATATAAAATCAGTCATATGAATGCAAATCTTATTTATATATAGATTTAAATTTGATATCCATAAATCTCTAATTATTTACCTTTAATATATTTCAAATATTTAAATATGATCCAATAACTTTTTTACTCTAAAGTGCTACAACATTTTAGCAAACATAAAAAATTTCCACTTTATTCCAAACCTGATTAAAATGTTTTGATTTATAAACAAACAATAACAACATACAAACATACTCTTAATGGTAAAATACAAATCTAATACTATAAACTAATGCAAATTAACCATTAAACAAAAGTAAAGAAAACCACAAAGTCATCGATGGTATATTATTGTTTTGAGAGAATTCTTTGAATTGATAATCAAAGATGCTCAAGTGCAACTCTAGATAAATATATTATTAGATTTGCCATCACCACTTTATTCTCTTGCGCTGCCTAAATTAATATTTAACATAAAACAAATTATTTTGCCTCCACCGCATTGCTTAAAGATGAGTTTGATTATTCTCTAGAACATGCTTTGATTTTTATTTTTTCAGCCAATCGAATAATATTCTTTGCTTTTCAAATTTTAATTCTTTATCGTCTATTCAAGATGGAGCTTGGACCCCGAAGCTTTAATTATTCTTTGTTATTTTAATAAGGTTTTTTTGTTTATAATTTTTTGTGAAAGGTTTGAAAAAAAGAAACAACTTAATTTGAGTATATACATATTATTCTTGTAAATGTACTAAATAATTAATAAATATTTTTCATAATTATGATGGAGAGAATTATTTACTTTCTTTTTGTGAGGTTTCAATAAATACATAGATCAAACAACTAAAAGTAGAATAATCTATTAAAATAATCTATGTTAAATATAAAAATGGCATTAAAGACCTCTCATTCAATTTGATCATCTTCTCATATCATATCCTTATGTTAAAATTTTCTTAATCAAACATCTTAATCCTACTATCATGTTGTTGGTCTACTAAAAACCGCATCTCACCATCAATACATCCTAGAAAGAACATCAAGTGGAGCATTAGGTGCTCTTCACTTTAGCTCAATCAAAGGAGCAAAGTAGACAAGGTATACAAGGTTTACTGTTATTGAATCTTTTGTGTTTGATAATCTTGTTTACTTTATGTCTTTGATTTCATTTGAATTCTCACATTAAACTTATGCAAATTATTAGTATATTAATCTTAGATCACTATTGCATTAATTTTAGACTAATTATGCTTATGTGTATTACTCTTATTGAATTTACGTACACTAAACCTAAAGAAATTTTATTTATTTTTATATTTTGGGGAATTCAAACAAATCCTACAAGATCTATTTTTCTTCATAGGATTTATTATTACTATTAGAGTTTTTAGATGTAAAGTTTTATAATCTCACGTCTTATATTGAATCTAATGTTCCTTTTCCATGCTACGCCAATTTTTATCTTCATTTTAGTGTTATGTGTTTATTTATTGTATCGTCTGAAAATTGCATCACTGTGTAGTTTTCTATTTAGCCTGGCCCCATTTTAGCATGCATGGGCTCCCGCATTGATTTTTGGTATTCCAACCCTGATTTGTCTTTTCATTCTGGCATCCCCTCTTCAATTGATACCCATGGGCCAATTTTTTTTAGTTTCCTTGGGGAATAAATTGACCAAGTTGGCTTATTCCTTGATGATTCTGCAATTTAAACCAGAGGTTAGTTTCAATGATTGAGCAGGAAATTCAATCTCTCATCCCGACCCTATTCAAGTTTTGAGCTCTGAAATGTTTGTGAATGGTATATATAAGCAACCTACCTCTCCTCATTTGAGGATAATATCATAAGTGTTCCATCTCTCTCCTCAATTTCACATCTCAAGCATTTAAAGGCATATTTCAAGCATCTAACATATTTTTTAAAGAAATCTTCTCCATTGTAGAGATTTTCTCTCCCAGGAAGGCCAAGTAGAGAAGATCACAATCAAGGAAGAATATCATCTCCATCCATTCAAGTATTCAAGTCTTCAAGCATTCATTCCATCCTCCTTTAGATCAAGCATTGTGGAAAACTACAAAAATCCCTATGCAAGGCATGTCTTTCATGATTTTATTTTAGGGCTTTGTGTGGAGTCAAGCTATTGCATCAACATTTGTGATCACATTCATAGAAGCATTTTCATTGCCAAGGTATAAGGCACTTCATGTTTCAAATCTAGCCTCTTCTCTATGTTACCACAAATTCCTTTATTTCAATTCAATTTCAAGGTTAATTTCAAACCAGTGTTTGACTGAGGTAAACCCCTATCTACATAACAATTTCCTTCTTTTTTGTGTGCAGGAACATATGAAACTAGTTTCAGGATTAGACCTAGGTAGTAAGGAGCCCAAATACAATCTGCAACCAAAATCGTCAGAAAGTGCAAGGAACAGGTCTACTCAGTCATGTTGAGCGTTGTTTTTACAAAAGTCAATTGCTAGGATCTCAAGATTTGATTTCCTCTCTTGAAAGAATAACGAAGTTATTCTCAAGGTTCTCTGGGGTCGTGGTCCACCCTGCTTGGTAACTCAGTTGAAGATAAATGTGAATGTTCATGAGTAGGCGTTTGCTGGTACTTTCAAGACATCAAACTGTAAAACAACTTTAGTACTTTTTTTGGTATTTTTAAATTTTACAATGAATGTATTCCATTAATGATGACAATTTGTGTTTTTTAAGGATGATTGCTTTCATATTTATAACAGAAATTTAAATGAGACGTAGGGTAACAAGAAATGAAGTAATTTTTTAAAAATGAAATCCTAACAGACATAAACCGTTGTTGACCCTTCCTTGCGAATAGAATGACAGAGAGATTTGGAACAAACCCACGAAGTATAAATCAGACAATGTCACAATTATATACCCATGGATGCAATCGTTTGGAGAGGAAATGTATTCACTCGTGCAATATTTTCAAAACCTATCAAATCGTGAAGCCACCAAGATGTGCGCACACACGAGACAAATTTATCATTAAGCCCAAAAGATGATCTTTCCATACATTCGTCACAACAAGGTAGATGAACAACAACAAAATCCCACTAAAGAAATGCAGATTTGAAACACAATAAAACATTTGGCTCTTTGAAAAAGAATGAATAAGCATGCACACACTAATCAATTTCGCATAGATAGCAGAAAATATCACATCATGAATGAAGCACCAATTGTAGATCTTTATTGCATTAAGAATCTGACCCTATTACCTTGCTTTTGATTACAATATATAGAGTTCTGATCTACAAACTTTGATTGCCAAAATTAGGGCATCAGAGACTCAAAAAATAATAAAAACAAACTAAAAATAAAGATTCGCTAAGGAAATCTATTTCTATACTGATACTAAACAAATTGCATGGATCATTAATCCATTTACAATCAATTTTCCCATGCAAAAGGGATCAAACTCGTTAAGAGAGAGAGAGAGAGAGAGAGAGAGAGAGAGAGAGAGAGAGAGAGAGAGAGAGAGAGAGAGAGAGAGAGAGAGAGAGAGAGAGAGAGAGAGAAGTTCGAGCTCCATTGCATGCAACTGGAGTCTTCTTGATCTCTAAGTTCTCCCTTGGAATCTTCACATGTGGTTCTCTTCATGGTGGGAACTAAAAGAGGACCCTTAGTCCTTGCAAAAATAACTCCAGTTAGGCATCCATCTGATCTAAAGTTCAAATTTCATGCAAAAAAGTGATCTCGCTGGAAAAGCCCAAAAATTTGGACCTCGACCTCTGCACCAAAATTTTCTAACTACAAATTCGAATAAGTGTTGAAACCAAAACTGGAGACCCCAATATTTTGGCCCTTTTGGAGGCCGAGAGGTCGAAAGGCTAGCCTTTGTAAAAATGGCTAAGTATGAAAAACTACATTTCTCAAAAATGTTTGTATATGTTAGGAATAAGGTGTCTCAACCCTGGATAATTCCTATTCTTATTATTTGTTTTGTAAAATGTATTTCTTGCAAATAATGTAATTAAGTGTGAGTGTACATGTCTAGTTGGCATGTTGATGTGTCACTCCACTTGATGTGTCGACATCTTGAATTATGTGTAAGGAGATCATGGTTGAAACGATTATGACAGATTCCTATGACACATAAGAGCTATTTCTAGAAGATTCAATGACGGGTGAAGACATGCAAGACATGTGGCAACTGATAAAGTTGAGTACTGTACACTCTTCAAAAAACATTTCGGGTTCCTATTTTCTTGGAGAATGGTAAAACCCTAATACAGCTATCTTTGGAAGTTGCCCTAAAAAGGAAAGTGCATGATATAAGCATTTTTTAGGGTTGCAGACTGAGATAGGAAAAGAGTGTATTTTTGGTATGATCTCGTGCTACTGGATTTGTCTTTGAGTGTCAATTGTCTCCTGAAAGAACTTGCATTGCAAGTGTGTTGTAACCGTTGTGTTGAAGATAATACATTGTGCAGGTTTTGGAGTGTTGGGGTTTTTTACCAAAAGGTTTTCCCCAAGGTTAATCATTGTGTCATTCTCCAATTTTTGTATGCATGGTATATGGATGCAATATCATTGTTAAAGTAGTTAACGAATCTGAAATTGTAAGGATTTAAAAGAATTTGCGCAATACTTTCCTTTAGAGATTAGTGTAGGAAGCTATTTTCACACCTGAGTTTCCTTACAGTATAGGTTTGAGCAGTCAGCTTGCAAACACCTCTGGAGGAGAAGCTCACAGCTTCTGCACTATTTCCTACACTTCCTCATAGTTGATTTCCTTCCTCTTCACTTTGTTGATTCGTTGTTCTTTCTTCTCTTTGAAAAATGGTCAATTTAGAAGCGTAGAACTTGATCTCTTCTTCATGCTCGGATATCCTTTGCATGTCCTCCTTGGAATAGAATAGTTGGTGTAGGCCTTCTTTGGTGCTAACACTTGCTGGAATGTCACAAAACTATTGTAGTACCTCTTTGGCTGGGCGGAGGATTTTTTTGTCTTGGTCCCTATACAGTTCTAAGCCAATACCTGTGAAGAAGTTTTCTATCTCTTCTACCCACTCCATTATTTCCTTATGCTTTTTACGTATGTGGTCTAGGAGCTTTTCACAAACTTGATTGTTTTGGCTATGATTTGATCCGCATTCCGAAGTTGTCTAGCTCTTCACCTTCATATATCTTGACCAAAATTTGGAAACGTTGCTTCTTGATAATCTTGAGGTCTTGGAAAGAAGTTTTCCATTTGGTCACTTTGGCATCTAACCCATCATCACTCTCCATTATGTTTATCAACTTTATAGTTTCTATCAGAATAACTCTGAAATCCCTAAAAACCAGTTTGATAACCCTTTCTCCATACTGCTCAAAATCATTCTTCCAGTCAGCACTTGCCTGAATGAAAGAAGGGGTCATACCTGTCAGCAAGTCTGGAGTAGCTCTCTTTTCTAGTATGGCCTATAATGATGCCTCTAGGAAACTTGGGTCAATGGGATCCACCATCTTATGAATAAATTTCTTAAGAGCCGCATTCTACTATGTTAAAGACTTGATGGTTTCTTTATCTTTGCTCATAAATCCCAGAGCATGTTTAAGCCCTGTGGCTGCTAGTTTCTTACTTCCTTCCCTAGTTGGCTCCTCTAGATGTACCTATTAAAAGGTATAATCCTCAGGGGTTATTTGTGCTTGAGAGGTGCTAGTAGAAGGAATTTCTACCTATACTTTCCAGTGACCCCTGGTGTCTTGAGTGACATAGAATATGGTCCTTGCTAGTATATTGGCCTCTGCCTGGTGGAAGGCTTGCCCCAGGAATTCCATATATGTATCTTCTCCTTCCTCTTCATCTATGTAAGTTCTTTTCCAAGACTGAATATCTTTAGTAAACCAAGTAGGTTTACTAAAGGTGGTAACTGGCTCATATGGGGCAATATGGAGGACCGAAGCCAAACTTTGTGATCCAGGAGTCACCTCCTCCTCTTCCTCTTCCTCATATTCACCTTCTTCCCTTCTTTCTCCTTCATGCATTTCTTCTTCATGGATTTCTTCCTCCCCCTTCTCTTCTTCTCCCTTCTCTTCTTCTCCTTTCTCTTCTTCTATTGTAGCATCTTGTTCATCTCTATCTCGGCCTTCATCCCCAGAGGAACTGATTGATATTTCTGCACTAAGGTCTGTCATGGCTTCTAGTGTGGTTTTGAAGGGGGTTGTAGCCTCTATTCTCACTGAAACTTGGGGAGTTGAGATGAAGGAAAGAAAAGGAATAGATGGTGGTGGAGTTGACATGGGCATTGTGGGCGGTGGAGTAGGACTAGAAGGAGGTGAGGTCGGCGTTAAAGTTGGGACAGAAGGTGGTGGAGTAGGAATGAGAGGTGGGAGAGAGGTTGGTGGAGTTGATGTTGAACTCTCTCTTGAATCTAATCCATTTGGTCACTTCGACATCTAATCGATCATCACTCTCCATTATGTTTATCAACTTTGTAGTTTCTATCAGAATAACTCTGAAAGGCCTGAAAACTAGTTTGATAACCCTTTCTCTATATTGCTCAAAATAATTCTTCCAGTCAGCACTTTCCTGAATGAAAGAAGGGGTCATACCTGTTGGCAAGTTCAGAGTAGCTCTCTTTTCTAGTATGACCTATGATGAGGCCTCTAGGAAACTTTGTTCAATGGGACCCACCATCTTCTGAATAAATTTCTTAAGAGCCTCATTCTTATTAAAGACTTGATGGTTTCTTCTTCTTTGCTCATAAATCATAGAGCATGTTTAAGCCCTAGGACTACCAATGTCTTACTTCAATCCCTGGTTGGCTCCCCTATCTACCTCTTCAAATGTATAATCCTCAGGGGTCATTTGTGCTTGAGAGGTTCTAGTAGAAGGAATTTCTAGCTGTGCTTTCCAGCGACCCCTAGTTTCTTGAGTGACATAGGATATGGTCCTTGCTGGTATATTGGCCTCTGCCTGGTGGAAGGCTTGCCCCAAGAATGCCATATTTGTATCTTCTCCTTCCTCTTCATCTATGTAAGTTCTTTTTTGAGGCTGAATCTCTTTAGTAAACCAAGTAGGTTTACTAAAGGTAGTAACTGGCTCATATGGGGCAATATGGAGAATCGAAGCCAAAATTTATGATCCTAGAGTCACCTCCTCCTCTGTCTCTTCCTCATGTTCACCTTCTTCCCTTCTTTCTCCCTCATGCATTTCTTCTCTGTGGCTTTCTTCCTTTCCCTTCTCTTCTTCTCCCTTCTCTTCTTCTCCTTTCTCTTCTTCTACTGTAGCATCATGTTCATCTCTATCTCGGCCTTCATCCTCAAAGGAACTGATTGATATTTCCACACTAAGGTCTGTCATGGCTTCTAGTGTGGTGTTGAAGGGGGATGCAACCTTTGTGAACACCGATAATTGGGGATTTGAGATAGAGTAAGGAAAATGAATAGATGGTGGTGGAGTTGGCATGGGCATTGTGGGTGGTGGAGTAGGAGTAGAAGGAGGCGAAGTTGGCGTTCGAGTTGGGAGAGAAGGTGGTGGAGTAGGAATGGGAGGTGGGAGAGAGGTTGGTGGAGTGAGAATGTGAGGTGGTGGAGTTGATATTGAACTCTCTCCTATAGCTTTACCCTTCTGCTATACTCTGGGCAACGGTAGTATCTTGAGTTTTGGGCCCTTGGCCAGTGTTAGAGTCCACCCCCGTGACCCGCATGTTTAGTGCAGATTTTGTGAATTGGGATGGAGGTGGAATGAGGATTGCCTAAGGCTGGAGGGTCTCCTATGTTACAAAGTAAATTCTTGATGTTGAGTCAAGTGTATCCTGCCCCTGATCTGAAAAACCCTCTAGGCCTTCAAAATGAGGAATTCATCCGAGCCTAAGGTACCCAACGGTTTGTCATGATTTTTAGGATCCTCTGCCTGCTTCCTTGTGATCTCCTTATTCCTTAGGGAGGTAGCCTAGGATCTGGTCCTTTTCACCAAGGGTACATCTCCCTCTTCTGGCCCCTCTTGTAAAGTTTCCAATCTTGGATAAACAGAAGCCCTCTTTATTTATAAGTCTTTTTCCCTTCTCCAATGGTAGGGGAAGATTGGCTAGAAGTGGAAGGGCGTTCATCTTGGGTAGCCTGTGATGACCTAATGGGAGGATCTATCTGCACTATCATCCTATTTTTTGGGGCCTTTCACCTAGGATTAGAACCATATTCCATTGCACGTTCATGCCTGTACACTGTTCCTGGCTTCTGAGGTGGGGCCTTCTCGTATTGGGGCACTATGGACTTATCTCCACATTTCTTATCTGCCTTCCTAGGTGGATCCATTAGTGTTTTTATAGGAATTTGATCCATTTGATAAGGCCTTCCAATCCATGCCTCTGTCATTCTGACCACATGCCTTGCTCTGAATTCCATGTTGTCATTTTCCTCTTTATCTATCTTTGCATTTAGAATAGGTCGATTGTAGATTTTATTAACCATATATATTGACTCTAGAAAATTATTTGAATATTTATCCCAAAGCTTTGGGGTAATATCAATATTTAAGGCTTCTTGGGCTAGTGTGAGGGACATCCTGAAGTAATCCTTAATTCTTACCTCATGGTCATCCACACAATTCATTTAATGATCTTCAATGTGCGGCTCATGGATGTAAAACTTGCCAATGATATGGTTGTATGTGCCTATTGGGTCGAATCGGGCCCAGATGCTTTTATATAGTTGGAGTGGGCACTCGTCACACTCAAAGGCCAAGTACATACAAATTTTGATGTCCTAGAGAGTGTAGGGGCCTAGGGAAATGGGGAAGTCCCAATAGTGCTTCTTCTTATGCTTGATATGCTCATATGCATCCGCAAGCTTTCTGGCCATTTCTAGGATGATTACCCAATCAAATGGGTATCTGGGTAGCTTCTTTGGGTGTAAGGTAGACCGTGTCACTCAGATGTATGTGAAAGTCTTGAACTATATGTAATAAGCCCCTATGGGCCTTACTTTGGCAGCTGCTTCTTCTGACAGTCTCTTTGTGAAGTCACCCTCTATGAATCTGATGATTTCAAAGATAAAGGCATCGTTCACTATCCTATAATTTGGGCTATCTTCTAGCATATCCACTCTTCTCACCAGTTGTGGATAGACAATATTGGGCCATGCATTTGGGTCATTGAAGTTTCCCCTTTTTGTGAGCCGTGGATAGTCTGCTTGTGCTGCTAATAGGTACACTATATATGTAGTCATGTAGAACTTTGGATTGTGCTTAACCACGGTTAGTTGCTCATCCAGTTTGTCACTCAGGATAGTGGCCCAATCAAACCTAGCCTTGTGCTTGATCTTCTCTATCAATAAGATCATCCAGTTTATGAGTTTGATGGACTGAGGTAGTCCATACACTCGACTTATTAATGTCGCTGCGACATGGATGTCATCTTTTAAGTACGCCCTTCTGAGATCTATCTTGTCCATTTTTTTCTTTGGGAGAGGATTCTTGAGGTATTCTTGATTTGAAATCTCGTACGCATCCTCAGTTTTGTTCCTAAACCATAATAGCCCCTTTTCTATGTATAAATCATAGAATTTGTCCACGCCCTTTTAGAGATGGAAGACCTCTTCTATGTTGTCTGGTCTTAGGTCCAGAGCCACCTGTCCTTCTGTATTTTTGACCACCTTTTAATCTAATATGTAGTGGTTAGCTAAGGTCATGATCAAATTGGAAGACATGACTACCACTGGATGGGCTGTTGCATTAACTAGGCTCAATAGGACCAGGGAGGTATAGTATTCAGACCTTCCCGCTAGTTGGGAATACCTTACTAAGAATTGATCCCAGTCCATGTTCCTAATGTCGGTATCAGTCTTCTCTATGTGTTTGTTTCCAGTATTTAAAGGGGGGTGATTCCCCTTATATAGGTACTTCATCGAAGATGTTGTTCATTTCTCAAGCATTCCTATGAGAAAACAAAAATGCAAGTATCAGTACTTTTATTGAAATAAAACTATAAAAGCAGGAAAGGAAACAAGCTAATAAAATTGGAAGCATAGGGCTCTCAAATAGACAAAAATATAGTTTTCTCTCTTTCGACTGTTTCGGGCTTTCGGATGCTGAAGACAAGGTCAGGATCTAAAAAGGCCAAAAATGCGACGGATGAGGTTGGCAAAGCAAGCCCTTTTAGAATTTTGGTATGCGAAAGTCTAAAAATAGTTTCAGACTCTGAAAGTATGAAACCTCTAGAAGGGAGACCCTATCTTGAGTCATTTGGCCTTTCGGTATTTTGGGGGTTTTAGAGGTTTCAGAGGTCCAAAACACTGATGCTACCAAAAGTGCGAACTGCACTTAGACAAAAAATAAATGCTCAAGGGGAAGGTTTTTAGCCTTTCAGAGGCCGAGAACCTGCGACTAGGTCACGACGCCAGAAACCCTTACTCTAAAAAAACACAAAAGAAAAGGGCAAAAAGGGAGAGCAACCCCTCCACAAGTCCAAGGGCGCAAACCCTATGGACCTAGGAGGGATAATGACCTGACTGGGCCAAAGACCTAACCTAACAGATCAAAGAATGAAAAAGGACAAGCTCGACAGGAAGAGAAAATGAAACCCTATCTATTAAACACAAGGAGAGGGGAGGACTATGACCATGGGGTGCAAGGAGAAACTAGAAATAAATGATGAGAAGAAGAAACAAAATGCACACGGAGGAGCGAGGAGATGTGAGCGAGGAAAAAAACACAAGTGAGAAAGAAAGAGCGACTAAGTGCTTAAATAGCTCGTGGATGATTTCACCGGTCTTCGGTGTTTCAGAGGATGAAATACTGAAAGTCGAGTGGCCTCATCCACCTTTCGGTGTTTCGAAGGCCGAACAACCAAAAGGTGTGAAGGTTTTATCCTTTGGCCTTTCGGTGTTTCAGAGGCTGAAACACCGAAAGGGTCAGGCTTGGCCTCTTCAACGTTTTAGAGGAATTTGTGTCCTCTGAAATGCCAAAAGGGCAAAAAGGCTGAAAAACACTCTATCCTTCTCAAGAGGCCCCTCAAGAACCTAGTTCAAGGAATAGGAAGAGGGGCATAACCAAAAAGCCAAAAAAAGGGGGGTCCCTATGGTCAAAGGACCAAAACCGGGGTGTGTGTTGTGGAGCCACAACAAGTCGACCTAGTCTTGACAATAGGCTAACCTAATCAACCTTGTCCCTCTAAAACAACTTCACACCAGATCTACAGGTTAGTTATTTTCTCAGAGTTTTGTTCTGACATTAGAATCTATCTGTCAGGTTTCTATCAGTCTATGTGCACCAAAACATAATATTTTATTTCATTAATCTTAGATCTTATATCCCTCTATCAATTACCTTGTTTTCCATTTAGTGAATGATCATTGCACCCATTCAGTGCTTGAACCTTTTCAATCCTACTGGGTTATCTTCTTTGTGAATATGACATAGGAAATAATGATATCCACACCCTATTAGCCTTATCTACAATTTATTATCTTACATCTTATTGAATCCAATGCATAACATTTCCATTCTGATTTGGTTTCTATATTTTATTTTTTATACATTGCATTGTTAGACCCTATTTGGATAGCTTTCATTTTCATCATCGAATTTACTAAATTAGATTGGTGTGTGATATCTCATGTTGTTACATTCCTTCTTACTTATATTTATCAATCATATGAAGTAGATAATACTTTTTTTATCTCATGGTTTTAATAATCTTTCATGGTTTTAGATTGTATATGGTATCATGAGATTTTGTAATGTTTTTCCTCCTTACAAAGTTTTTTTCAAGACTTTTATGCATATCTCCTACAATTTTCTTATCAAATTTTTAATAAAATGTATGGAATATGTTAATTACAATTACATAAGGGTATTTGTTTCAAATGATGAACCTAAAGATGACATTGGCATAAATAACCTTAATCCTTCTCCTAGGGTGTCTTTTAATAATGAAGATAGAGATCACACTTCTCACAATCCTACATTAGTGAGTCCTAGATCCTCTCCCCCTAAACCCACCTTAATGGATGAACTTAAGGAAGCTAAATTATGCACTTCTTTAGATGATATTAAAAATTCCTCTTTTTTATCAAAGTGTTTTCAATAATATTGATATTAAGCATTTCCTTGATGATTTATCTCCCAAGGTAACATTAAGTGAACATGAAGATCTTCAATAAACCTTCATCTTTTTCCTCATCTAAAGAAGATGAGAATAGTGATAGGAGTCATAATATCCCTAAAATTAAAAACTCTCTTCCTATTCCTCTTTACACTACACATTTCCACAAAGCTCAAGATTAATATCCTCCCTCTACATTAAAGTCTAATGATAATGTGGGTTTTGACATTACTTCTCAAAAAGTTTATAGTGGAAAAGGTCTTCGTATTCATGAACAAGGTATAAAGGTCCCTACAGATACTTCTACACAAGTCACTAGAAATGGTATGAGACTTATACCTCAAGCCAACATTTGTCCTTCTTCTTTCAATCCTGTTGATCCTTCTTCCTCACAAAATAGATATCCTTGTTTAAGAATTCTCTTACCAACCCCATCAATTTTTACACCTCCTTTTGATGACCATTTGTCTTTGGCTAGGAGAATATTTTGAAGACTTAAAGATGATACTGCATTTCATTTTATTTTTAGAAACTTTGTAAAGAATTGTGTTATTCATTGTCTTTTTCATAAAATAAATAAACATTCTCTTGTTGATTGCATTGAATTTAGATAATTTCTTCAAGATTTTGTAGATGGATATCTTATTTTCTTGAATATGGATCTTATACTTTTTCTTGATATCAAAAAAATGCTTTAGCATTCCTTTTTCCTATTATTTTTCTCTACATCATGTGATCACAATGGCTTACTTCATTAGAGGTCCTTTTTTTTGCATGATTCTATGCTTTACTTTTCAAAGCTTCATTTTGAGAAACATAATAGGTCATTTTCCTTGTCTTTCCAATTGGGGGGCAAGGTTCCTCTCTTCCACCTATTCTCATTCTCAAAGGACCCATTTTTCCCTTTATGGATTTGTGTCTTTTATAATGGCATTTCCTTCCTTGAATGGAATCCTTTGTTTTACCTAAATCATTTCATCTTTGTTAACAATCCTTTTCATGTTTCAAAGTACATATCTATTATAAATGGTCTTTCACTTAAGGTTCATAGTGTATTGTCTTCTCTTCTTCAAAAAATTAATTATCTCTTTGTTTTTTGTATCAATTATAACCTGATGTCCTTCCTTGCATAGACTTGTTTTGCTTAGGATCTTTCTCTTTTTTGAAAATCGGTATCCTTGTTTACAATCTCTTCCTTTCTTGGAAGTGTATATCTACTGCAATTGAGAATTAGCTTAAAATTCATAATGTGTTATCTTTTCCCTTGCCTCTATGATTTAGGGGAAAGGTGTTTTATTTTCATCTCTTTCTCTTTTTCTAAGGATCCACTTTCCTTGGTAGAGTTGTGTTTGTTTATCATGTGATATCATTTCCTCATATGAAATTTTTTGTCTTGATTCAGGATTCTCTCTTATATAAGAGGTGTGTATCCTTGATCATAGCCTCTTTATTATTTGAAAAATCATGTTCAACCTAAACAAATGCCCTTACTTGGGGATTAAAGAGTGTCATCCTTCATCAAGAATCTTACTTTTTACCTATCAATGGTGGGTGGTGGTGTTAGGGTTTTTTCTTGCTGAACCTGCAACAGATGCTTGATAAACTCTATGATTCCGAATGTTTTAAAATACTGACTCGAGCAAGAGAAAACTCTAATTGACAAGGTTTATGATAATACCTAGGGAAACTATTATCACCTCCTTTTTAGGTTCCACAACACCCAGGTAGGTATTACCTATATATGTTGTTGTCTCACAGTATTAGTAAATGTGGATATTGATTTGCTGCTTGTTTATCGTACTACCTTATAAATTACTCTGCATGAAACTGAAAATAACTTAACACAGAGTTTAACCATGAAAACCATTTAAATGATAACAACAAATAGTAGTGCTTTAAGGACATTCATCCTTCTTCCTTTTATAGTTCTCTGAACTTAGGAGGGGTAACCTATTTTAATCCTTTCTCAAAGGGATTAGTAAAATGAATTGTATATCTTGATACAATTACTTGAATTTATATGTATATGACTATAAATGTAAGAGATTTGTATATTTTGAATTACTTGGATGATGATAAACCACTTGACAGATTCTAGACCAGTGCCTATCCTTGGGATTATAGAGTCAAAGATGCAAATTCATAGAAAAAGTAAATAAAGATACTATAGATTTCCTTACAACCTATATGCAACTCAAGTAAGATGCCTTACAAATCACCCTATCACTTCAACACTATTGTATCAAATCCTCAAATAATGTTATACTCTCTGAAACTACTCACAAAACTTAGTTCTTCCCTTGAAAGAAACTTGTAAGTAATTAGATAGCTACCTTGTAACCAATATGCTTAAAATGCCTTACAGATTAAACATAAAAGAGCATACACAATAAGTAAAGAGACAACAACAATATACAAGAGAAGTTGCACTGTATTTTATTTATATTCCTGCTTCATACATATAGAGACTAAAAGCTCAAAAACTCAGACAAAATTCTATAGTCTGGCTTACAATTATATATCACCACCTCTAAAATGTTACAAAATTGATCTATATATATATCTAAACCATCTTGGAATCCTTAAGAAAAGGATGCAACAAGCTTCGGATGGTTTTAGAAACCTAACCCTAAATATAGATAAAACAAAAGACAACATAAACCAAGCAGTGGAAAGACAAAATAGAGGATGAAATCCAATTTACTCTTTTGTTTTCATGTGATCTTCGACATCTTTGGTTGTGTATGTTCTGGATAGTTTATGATTTGACTTTGATGGTGACTAACCTGCTTGTCTTCCAAGAAATCTATATAAGGTGTTCTGACATTCCTTAGTCCTCATCAATTATATCAAGGTCAATTGTGGCAGGCTTCTTCTTCTTAGGCTTTGTCATCACATCCCATGCAGCCACATTATCCTCAGCAGGCCAACTAAAGCTTTGAATATCTTGCAATTGTGCTTTCTTCCTGTCCCACCTGGCATATGTAATTCCTTTGACATCTGCCATAAATTTATTTATATCATTTTCAGCCTTGAATGCTTCATCCAGGATTTTATTGCAACACTCCATATCTAATTCTTCATTTGTAATAAATGCCTCTTTATTAGGCAACTTGCTTTCA
Organism: Thuja plicata; assembly: GCA_018584345.1. Classification (NCBI taxonomy): domain Eukaryota; kingdom Viridiplantae; phylum Streptophyta; class Pinopsida; order Cupressales; family Cupressaceae; genus Thuja; species Thuja plicata. The sequence continues at coordinate 117,525 of MU223997.1, read as the reverse complement.
AATTCTCCCCTCCAGGCCGCCAAGGCCTTGATCTGATTGTCTTCTCCCTTGATTGGAGGAATGACTCTGTTGAAATCTATTCCAAATAGGCCCAATCTTGCCTCAATCTAATTTAACTTACCTTTGAAGAAAGGTAACGTCACATTTATCTTCGCTATCTCCTCCCCAACCTCAGTTACTATTTCTGGCCAATCCTGCCTATGTGGTTGTAAAGAAGCCAACCTCTCAAAAAATTGTGTCCTACTTGGGTAAAAGCACAATAATCTGTCACCCTTTTACAAAGGAAAAGGACAACACCAAAACTGTAAAACTTCAAGGGCATAAAAGTCACATTTCTATTGAGAATTTGAAGATGCTGTAAACTGATGAAATGTGTCAAATAGGATTAATTATATGCCTATAATTTTAAAAAAAAAAATTGAACCAAAATTAATATGTTTTTTGAAATTTTTAGGTCTATTTTTCATTTTCTAAAAAAACTGTAAATCAGGGAGTTTACTTCCCGCCAAATCATTATAAGTAAAACATTGTTTTTTTCTCCAATTTCATAATATGTTATAGATGACATGTATAGGTAGTGCAAGAAAAAAGAAAAAAATGTTTTCGATGTATAGTTTGCCCGTTATAAGTATTCAAAGTCGAACTTACTTGAAATCAACAGTTTTTGTCTCCCACCATTTTTGTCCTATCAAAACTATACCAAAAACCAAATAAATTACATATTA
>MU223997.1:97323-112696 GCA_018584345.1 Thuja plicata | reverse complement strand
CTCATAGTCTACAAGTGCGCGAAGTAGATAAATTCATGCAACGTCAACTTAAATAATATACGTTGTCATGAAAATATTCTATTAAATTCTTTCAAATCCCTGGATTTGATGAGCTAATGAAAGGTAACACATTCTGTCAATAATATAGACCGAAGAAAGAAAGAACCTATGATGGTCTCTTGAGCTGTTTTATCTTTAATGTGCATATCCGTCTGTTTTTTGACATTTCATAATTAATTTCTGACAGTAGTGTTATACCTTCGACAGATAAAATGTCAGAGAATCATAATTTACAACAATTCTTCCTACAGTAATGCTATACATTCGATACGACAACCTGTCGAAGAAATGTTGCACGACTGTCGCTATTCTGACAGTTACAGTGTCGCAAATACAAAATTTTTTGATAGAAACTTCGACAGTAATGCTATATATCCGACAGGTATATATGTCAGAATTAGGTGGAAACTATCGGTATGCCGACAGTTATAATGTCAAAAAGGATATTTTTTTGACAGTTATTTCTGACAAAGATTGTATATTTCTGATAGGTCGTGGTGTCAGAATCTCGATGGATGAACCGCAGGAAATGCCATAATGAAGTTGTTGTCATGTGCAAGTTTTCGACGTGATGTGGTGTCGGTAAACCAACAGATGTGTCTTCTGTCACAATTTCCTACGCAAAAATGGCGACGGACTCATATGTCAAAATACTGACAAATGAGCGTTGGAAATCTGACAAATGGCCATCAGAATTTGACCTCAAATGTACTAGTACGATATTGAAAAAAATCTATTTGTAAACCCTTACCCTGAACTGAAATGCATTGAAAATAATTCAAGAGCACTGAAAATCACACCAATTACCTTGAATTCTATAGAAAACTTTGCTCAATTCACTCTTCAAAAAGGCAACTATTCTCCCCTTTTCTTAGACATAGAAAACTTAGCAAATTCTCCGCTCTGAAATTCTGAATGCAAGGTAAGTGAAAATGAGCACGATATCAGCTATTTATGGAAAAAATGCTCAAGGTACGCAACTCATTATTGAAAAATCCATTATTTATGCCTTCAATTTTACATACTGTGCCATTAATATTAATTTCTAGCCATAGCCTCTGATCATGACAGGCAATCTAATTCGAATGAGTGACAAATTCATGAAAATTCTTATTAAATTTGATCAAAGGTTAAAAATGACATGATTGGCTCTTTTCAGCGACTTTTCCACTTTGTCATAACTATTCTGCATTCCTATTGGCTGGTGACTTTTCAACTGTAGCATGTCAGCATCAATTTTAACTTTTCTTCACTATATTCTTTATTTTCCTTATCTAGCGACCATGCTTTGTCTCCATGTCGCTTAAAATTTATTTTAACCCTGATTTCCTTTCAAGAACTAGCGACAACATGTGTTCCTTTACTTTAGTTTAACCTTAGCTTCTGGCGATCATGCAACTGAAGAAATCCAAGTTGCTGAAAGAAAATCCTAACTCTGAGTTTATCATGCGACATCCTGTCCACCGTAGTTTTATTTTTAATCGGACGCTTATCGTTAAGTCTCCAAATCATATCAGTGCTTTATGAGACTTCATGACTTAAGCCTATGTCGCTTAATCACTAGATTTTTATAACTTAATCATTTTATACTAGAGACTTAGCAACTAAGAATATGATACCTTTAATTTATCAACTTAATTCAATCTGGAGACTTGGCGACTATAGTGTAATGTAACATTTATTTCCTTCTATCTCTAAGTCGCTTAAAGAAATCACCTTTATCCTTTTTATCTGGAGACTTCCCGACAACCATTGATCTCTCATCTTTCAGCATCCAACGGCTCCACTAAGTCTCTGAATCTTTCATAAAAACCCTAATTCACTTGGAGACCTAGCGACAACAGTGTAATATTCCCTTTAGTCTCTTATTCGCTAGATGATAAATTTCACATTCTGAGGCTACACAACTGCATACTTTAGTCACTTAGACTTTGGAACACATGTCTCCTTATTACTTCTTATCTCCTAATCGCTGAATGAATATTGACTTGTCAAAATTGATCAGCGACTACGCGACAACCACGGATCTTCTTTTCATCCTGCGGTTGTCTCCAAGTCTCTTAATCCTTTATCTTAACTCACTTTCTATCCCAAGACTTGGCGACAATGTAATCTTTTAGACTCACCACGTAACTCTGATTTGATCCAGAGACACCGCGACCATAGTATATAAAAGTCACCAAACATTTTACTAACTGCAGGGTTTATTACGACACTTTCTGACCACCGTTAGATCCTTCACCAGATGGACAGTTGTCGCTTAATCTCGTAACCAAAGTGGCATATTATTTTTCACTTGGAGATAACGTGACAAAGGCATTCCGCTGAGTCTCTAAACATAATGGAATATTCTTATATCATTCAGAGACTTGGCGACCTGTCTAAAAAGGCACATGATTTATTTCATAACTTAAGTTTGAAAAAGGTAACTTTAAAACATAACCTTGACTTGGAAATTAGGGCTTTTTTCACATTTTGAATGAAAATGACCCAAGGGCTTTGGGTTTCTGGGCATTTCAAAGGGATTTTGAGGTCAAAATATTTATTTGTAGTAGGATATTACCATTTTTCAACTATGAACTCAACTTTCAGGGTACTGGAAAGGTAAGCATTCTTTAAAAATTGCAGGGCAAACTTCAAAATAGGAAATACAACCAATAGCTGGGATTAAAGGGTTAATTCTTGATCTCCTCCCCTTTTCTTTGCCTTGAAGATGTTATTTTTGTTCAATAACTCCTCTTGGAGGTAGATTTCTTGTAACCAATATCTCTTCCTTTCAAATATTTGTTCCCACTTGTTCCAAGATATCCTTTCACAATTATCTTTTCCTTGGCTAACAAGAGTTTTGCCTCTTTGCTAAGGCTACTGCATACATTGTTGTTTTAAGGATATCTCATTGTTGTTGGAAGTAGGTATCCTTGAACTCTCTTTTCCTTAAGTTTCCACCATAGCTTTATGTTTCCATCTTAAGGAGGGGGGCATACATGCGGCCTCCTTGTGCACTATTCAGTAGATTCCTTTGGAGACAATACTTTCCTTGAGCCTAATCCTCTTATGGAGGATTTCCTTGTGGAAAATGCTTCACTTGGTTATCCTTTTTGATGGGTCAACTAGTATAACACATCTTTCTAGACTATCAATTCCATCCTTGTGCGTAGTTTTGTAGTTTCCTTGGAGAAAATGATTTCCTTAGATTTTTTGTACTATTTAGAAGATTTCATCTAGATACAGTGCTTTCCTTGGGACAATCCTCTTTGGTGGATTTCCTTGCGAACAATTCTTTACTTGGTTATCCCTGGATTTGTTGAACTAGCATAACATAACTTTCTACACTATTTGACCTATTTCATTGCATTTTCAAGGTAGAATTGACTACCATAACACAACTAGATAGACCATCGATTCCAGCTTTGCGTCAAACTCTCTTTTGGGATGAGAGGAACTAGAAGAACACAACTAAGAACTTGATATCCTATTGGATTTACTCTCTCTCTCTCTCTCTCTCTCTCTCTCTCTGTCTACCATGACCATGAGGCAAACTCATACTCCCATTAAAGTGGGGGATAAAATTATTATCCTATAATTATATCACTATGCAATTTTCCATTTAGTCTGGGCCCATTTTAGCATGTATGGGCTACTGCATTGATTTTGCACATTCTACCCCTGAATCTATTTTTATTTCTAGTATCCCCTCTTCAATTGAGAGTCCCATGCCAATTTTTTGTTTTTTAGGGGGGAAGGAATAGGTCAACCATGCCGGCCTATTACCTTACGTTTCCTCCAATATTTGAATTGGAGGTTTCTCTTAATGGTTGAGCGGGAAACTCAATCTCCTGGCAGGCCTCTTTGAGTTTTGAGCTCCAAAATTTTTGTGAGGGGCTATATAAGAAACCTACCTCTCCTCATTTGTGGATCATATCATAAGTATTCTATCTCTCTCCTACACTTTTTCATCTCAAGCATTGTAAGGAAATTTTCAAGTATCCAAGGCATTTCTTAAAATCAATATTCTCCATTGTAGAAAGCTTTTCTCCAATGAAGGCCAAGTAGAGGAGATCGCCATCAAGGAAGAATATATTATCCATCTATTCAAGCTTTCAAGTCTTCAAGAATTCATTCCATCCTCCTTCATATCAAGAATTGTGGAAAACTACAATAATTCTTATGCAAGGCATGTCTTACATGATTTCCTTTTAGGATTTTGTGTAGACTCAATATATTGCATTAAAAATAATGATCACATTCAAAGAAGCATTTGCATTGCCAAAGTATAAGACACTTCATGTTTTAAATCTAGCATGTTCTCTATTTTAACACACATTCCTTTATTTCAATTAATTTTCAAGGTTGATTCGAAACTAAGGCTTGATTGAGGAAACCCCCTCTCTACACAATAATTTTCTTCTTTTTTATCTGCAGGAATGGGTGGTGCCAGTTTTGGGATCAGATCTAGGAAATACAAGAGCCAAACTACAATCTGCAACTAAAATCGTCTAAAATTGCAAGGAACAAGTTGACCAAGTTGACCTAGTCCTGAAAATAGGCAAACCTAGATGACCTAGTCATCCAAAACAACTTCAAACTTGATCTGTAGGTTAGTTATTATCTCAGAGTTATGTTTCTGACATCAAAATTGGTATGTCAAGTTTCCATCAGCTTGTGTCCATAGAAATTCAATATTTTCCTTCATGTAATCTTAGATCTTATATCACTCTATCAATTACCTTCTTTTACATTTAGTGAAGAACCACTTCACCCATTCAACGCTTGAGCTTTTTCAAGCTTAGTGGGTCATCTTCCCTTTGAATGTGACATAATAGATAAGGACATCCACACCCTATTAGCCTTATCCACATTTCCTTATGTTAGATTTATATTTCTCATCTATCACCTAGCTATCCACCTTAAAATTAGCCTTGAGGTTTATATTTTATAATTATTTCAAATTTGATAGACCTTAAGTTTTTATGAGATTTATTACTCTTTATCATTTATATTGTCCCATAATGGATATAGTCTTTCATTATTTTCAATCTTGTTTCTTAAGTTCAACTCTTTATGTTGATACATATTTTCTTACCTAAGCTATTGACATAGCAACTAAATTTGTATATGTACTTGATATGACTAGGCATATTAGATGAATGTTTTATCTTGTACCTACCAAGCATGAGATAATTTTCTAACATCTATAAATAATCCTCTACATTTACTTCTCTTAATTCACTATTTCTTGAGGATGGTAGTGTTGTGTGATTCATAAGTACACATTTAGAGATATCATACTAATACAAAAATGTTTACATGATTTTAATATAAAATCTCTCAAATCAATTACACATTTTGATTCACTCACATATTATATTGAGGCATCCTCTTCCATGTCTAATTATACACTTGTTTATTTGAGATTACTTATCTATGATTATTACCCTAATGATGAGCTTAATGATTATTGTACTTTCTTATCACTAATGATATGCCTACACATGATACATATTTTCACCATCACAGTTTCCTATTCCTTCCTTCTCTTATGGGTTAAGGTCTATTAATGATGTTTAATAATGAGCATGCACGGTGATAGCTCTTTACACGAAGAACATGATAACTCATTATATCTAACATATTTTTGAGTGACTTTTCCTTTTTTCAATAGAGGCCCACATGTAGATCCTCTCATATTTTCATTAGATGTATCTTTGAGTTATTTTTAAGCGTGTGTCTCTATACATATTATTGTACAAAGACATCATATAGAAATGCATAAGGATAAAAAAAAATATGAGGATAATATGCCACTATTTAATAACATGTCTTCTACTATAACACATGATATGCATACACAAATGATATGTGACATGTTGAGAATGGATTCCTCTTATTTGAACTAACTAATTATTGATATTTACTATCTAAGAAAGTGAGTTGGAAATCATGAAGAAACATCTCAATATAAGAATCCATGCAAAATGACAGTACGCACTCCCTTAAAGCACATAAAATTTTGACCTATCCTATAACAAGTGTATTTATGGTACCTTATAAATTACAAAGTATGATAGTAGAGTTGATCCTTATAACATATACAATCTTTGAAGATATATTCCTCCCTTAGTTTCATAAGGATAAATGTATCCATATTCAATGTTCCCACCAAGTTTGAGAGGTCATATGCTTGTACATATTTTATGTATCACCACATGCTTCTATCCTTTAAAAGATTTTGAGATTTGGCTAGCTCTTAAATGAAGCATTTTATTATAATATTAAGCCTAGAACATTTATCTCTCAACTGATCCAATGCAAACAAAAGGAACAAGAGACAATATAGGATTATATTTTCTAGCTAAATTTATGTTGTCGTAAGGTATGAAATGATAAGATTTTGCATATTTACTTTCCTCCCCTTAGAGGACATTTGCTTTTTTATATTTTCATTTATATTTGTGTTCCTTTTCATGTTTGTATCTTTAGTATTTTCTATGTTCTATCATGTGTTTGTTTATAATTTTTACTCTATTTTCTATTTTACCTACTTCAACATTGTGTATCCTTATGTTTGCTTTGTATTTTTTGTGATATTCGTTTACCAAATCAGCTTCTCATATTACCTTGGTACTTCTTGAGTGCATTTATATGCTCACTATGTTCTTTTACTTTTAATCCTCATGCTTTCCTACACATGATATCTTTCTTATAACATTTATTGTATCTAGACTATATGCTTATGATTCTTATACTTTATGTTATTACCATATATTATTTTCTACAATACTATTTTGTCATATGTTAATTTCAGAAAAATTACATATTGATCTCATACTATTATATTTTACTTTTGAGTAGTCTTACTTTATAGGGGGTCATCATGTCATGATATCACACTCTTAGAGTTATTTTTATGACAAGGACAACATCTCTTCTAAATAGTATTTGAGCTACATATTATCTTGTAGTGGGGATATTGTACCTTCTCTATTCACGTGTAAATCCATATACATATCATGTTTTTAGATATATCAATTTTGAGAGGACACATCTTGTTTTTCCCATTTTTCCCCTATTATATCATTTCTTTTTTCCCTTTCATGCCTAGATAAAAACTATATCTTCTTGGGCCCTTGCTATTAGCCCCACCATGACCTTAATATTAAATTCCTAAATCCATGTTACCACTAGGGATTTATTGCCTTACCTCAAACATTGTATGCAACTACATATGGAAAATGGTACAATTTGTACAAATTTAAGCTCCTCCTAGCCTTGACCTTATACTTATTTATACTTATTCACATACAATTATCCACAACCTATCTATTTTCGTATAATTTTTTGAGATGTTTCTATTTATTACACTCTCCGTGCTCAAATATGCATTCCTTACACAACCTTTATATTTTGTTATCCAAGGTCATTCTTACATGTGTGATATCAATCTTGTGATTATAAATTTTACTCTCAAATTTCCAAATTTTAAATTCAATTTTAGTGACTCTAACTTATTTCACAAGTCATTGTTAGTTGACTTAACACATGTTTACATGAATCATTTTTTGTCTTAGTATTTGAAGGCGTTAAATGACACGTCCTCTCTTACATCGATATAGTCTATTGTCCTAGAGCATTCATTATAAGCATATTTTAAATTGATGCACTTACAAGAATAATAATCTAAATAATCATTCTAAGAGCATTTGCACAATTAAAGCTTGTTGTCTTAGATCATTAGCATGATTATAAAATTGGTCTTCTCAAGAATTCAAAGTAGAACAACTTATCCCCTAACAATTTGGAAACCTTATAATGAATGGTTCATAAGGCACAACACTTGCTGAAGGTTTTGCAAATATGGTTGCAAGCAAAGTGGGCTTAACCTTGGAGGAAACTTCATTATTATGCACGCTTGAAATGGAGTAGTACTAGGATGGGTGGCCTCTTGCGAAGTCTTGATGGTTCACCTTTGTGGGCATCACCTAAACGCAATGAGTGCTAAGTGTTCCATTCATTCTCATAATAGATGGGTTCTTGTGAACCACAACTCATGAAACATGGGTCAATGAGTTTGACTAAAAAAACTCATGATAGCAATATCACAATTGACTTGTTGTGGAAAATATCTCCTACTTATCAATTGATGGGCTTAAGGGACTTTATAATGAATGGTTCATAAGGCACAACACTTGTTGAATGTTTTGCAAATGGGATTGCAAGCAAAGTGGGCTTAATCTTGGAGGAAACTCTGCAGTTAAGTGCACTTGAGTTGGAGTAGTCTAGGATGGGTCACCTCCCGGGAAGTCCTAGTGCTTCACCTTTGTGAGAATCACCTAGATGCAATGAATGCTAAGTGTTCCATTCATTCTCATGAGAGATGAGTTCTTGTGAACCACTACTCATGAAACATAGGTCAATGAGTTTGACTCAAAATCTACACAATTGAATCCTAATAGCAATATCAAATTTGACTTACTATAGAAAATATCTCCCACTTATCAATTTTATAAATATATTTTTAAATATCACCAATCCTTAAAACATGACAAACATTAGTAAATTCAATAAATTGAAGAACATAAAAAAATACAAATTATAAATATCAAATCCAAAAACTAACAAATCATATTCATAATTATAGCATCACATAATTTTAACTTGAAACTATTTACCCTATATATCACATTTACTTTCCCAAGAACATATTATTTATTCGAATTTTCATTTAATGATCATTTTCACATTGTATTTATTTGTTTATTGAATCACACTAAATGAAGCTTAAGTGAGATGAATTTTCTCTTACGATTATATTTATGAGAATAGCCTATAACATTCTAATTATATACCCACGCGTATAACATTGAGAAATATAGGATATTCGAAGATATTAAATAGTACCAACATTCATTGACGCACGCACGAGTATTTTAAAATGTTGTGATGATGAGATTAATGATTGTATACAGCAAAAGCTTCCAAATCAAGAAAGCTGTCGACATGTTAAAAACCCTAAAAGCATTGGACATTAGGAAGGCCTACAAAATTAGCTCGGGCACGAATCATGTGCCCTCACATGGTGGGAAACCAATTAAAGAGGTGAATCATGCTCATCATGGGTCCATTCACACTTCAGAATTTATTCTCTATACCCAAAGGGATTCACTTTAATTTATTGAAGTATTCCTTTAAACATTTGAGTTAAATTTTTAAAAAGTTATTTAATGTGTGAGACTTTTGGTTATCTATTATTAGGTTATTGGGTTGATGTGAAAGGTTGATCGTACGTAGTAATTCTTGGTTTTCTATTGTGGGTTTTGAGTGTGGTTGTTAGAAAGAAGTATGTACTAAGGTCATCATAACAAAAACATAACAGTTATTGGATGTCGATTACTTACGCTCTTTTCCTAGTGCTTGCAAACAATTTGTATTGGTCTCATGTTGTTTGCAAGAACAAAGTAGTTATAAATGAATTGAAATCATTCCAATTTATATTTTAATATTTTGGGCGATGGATCATTTTATATTTGTAACAATGAAATTGCATATCATATCAATTTCTATTTAGTTTTGGGTTTTGATTCGATGGAATACCATAATGTAATTATATATTAGCATGTGCCATAATTTTGTATTAGGTTTGATTTATGGTCTAATGTTTATCTTTATCTATATCACATTCATCTACTTCGATTGTTGTGATTTGACCTTATCTCCTTCCTATTTACACAAATCCCTATATATATTTTTATTTATACAACCTTCATTAGCCTCATTCACGCTTGTGTCACCACATTCATTTATAGCCTTGAATCTAGCACTTTCACATCATAGGTTAACATAAAGTGGCTTAGGATTGAACTACAAAATTTAAATTTAAAACTCTTTTTTATTCCTAATAGCTATTATAAGTTGACCTGGTACATGTTTATGTGAATTGGTGCTATGTTTTGTTATTTAAAGACATTCATTTGAGCAATTAAGACACGTAGATAGGGAGGGATTAGAGAATTCACATTATAAAGGAATATTTGGATTTGAAGCTTAAAAAAGAGCACATTTGGGTCAAAATCATATAGGTCATGTGTACAATTATGCATGTTATCTATGACTATTTGTTCACAACTGTGAAGTTAGTCTCATCTAGACACCCATTTTGAACCATCACCTAGTACCTTGTCCCATTCCCTAGTACCCTTCCAAATCACCCTTTCATTTACCCATCATTAATATCATGATTATCTCCATAAATCTCCTTTTCTATTAAATAGATATTAAAGTCATCATCCATTTATCCATATCTAATTAATATTAATTTTTTATTCCCCGTGATTCATGCATTTCTACTTAAGATTCCTTTGTAACTTTCCTCATCGTGTTATCTCTATTTTTATGTCATGTACATCTATTCATCCAAAGTAGATAAATATTTAAAGATAATTATCCTGACCTATTTGTAACCCCAATAACTATTCTTAGCCAGTAAATATTCATTATTTTCTCTCATTAAATTTCAATTGTCTATTGATATTGAATCTCCTTCATTCACGTTTTCCTCTCCAAATCTATAAATGAACTTCTTTCTTTGTCATTTCAAGCAGCAGTATTTTTAGTGGCAAATATTCGCCAATTGACAAAAAGTGGGGCCTAACAAGTTGACAAATTGGCGAATAGATTTGTTACGATGGGTGGTCGTATCGCCTAATTTACACTCAGAATTGGTGTCATGCACGATTAATTTGACACCTTTTGGTTGAAACAGTGGTTTGTAGTCGTGGTCTTTCGCTACCGGCTCCTACACAGTTTCAATAATTTCTAGAAGTAATTTTGCCCCAAAATTTTGGACGCATGCAAGAAACTATTGATGCACGCTGATGAATTCACCAATAGTGACACACTATTTTTAAATTTCGAGGGGCCATATCGCCAAAAATATTAATTATTTTGTTCTTGAGGCCAGATCCAATTGCCCCAACTATTATTAAACAGTATGTCAGGTTTATATTCACCTTCAAAATTGAAACTGCACCACCACAATCCTGCCCAAATTCACCAAATTTTGTTTGATATAACTACATGAGAAGGTGAGATTTTACACCTTTTGTTCAGTTCGGTCTGCACTTCCATAGGCTCTTGACACAAGTTTCTCAGGAATTGCTTCGATGTTTAGTCGCTGACGAACCCTTTGAAAAGTTAACGGTAAGTGACAAAGGTTATAAGATTGTTGTTAGTGTTTTCCATTTTTAGTTGTTGGTGTTTGTCATTTTGATTTCAAAATTTTCTTGTAGCTTAGCTGTTAGGACTTAGTTTTTTCCCATTTTTATCTACTATTGTTTACATGGTATGCATTGTTACAAGATAATTTATTTGCGTTATTTTCTCTTTTTTTACCTGTTACTGTATTCTGTAGGAATTAGATTCATTCTTGAAGCTTTTGTTAGTGAGAGATGTCAATTAGTAAGGTGAGATTTTACACCTTTTGTTCAGTTCGGTCTGCACTTCCAGAGGCTCTTGACACAAGTTTCTCAGGAATTGCTTCGATGTTTAGTCGCTGACGAACCCTTTGAAAAGTTAACGGTAAGTGACAAAGGTTATAAGATTGTTGTTAGTGTTTTCCATTTTTAGTTGTTGGTGTTTGTCATTTTGATTTCAAAATTTTCTTGTAGCTTAGCTGTTAGGACTTAGTTTTTTCCCATTTTTATCTACTATTGTTTACATGGTATGCATTGTTATAAGATAATTTATTTGCGTTATTTTCTCTTTTTTTACCTGTTACTGTATTCCGTAGGAATTAGATTCATTCTTGAAGCTTTTGTTAGTGAGAGATGTCAATTAGTAAGACTCTTGAAATTGTTGAAGGGAGACCATCGAAATGCAAAACACAAAATATAATGGCATACTTTTGCAGTCCAGTAGACGGAGCTACAACATCAGCACTTGCACCCGACGTTAGAATTGATTCAGAGTCCTCTGTCATAGAGAATGTTCCAATAGATACCCAATCTAGCCAGACTAAATCAATCGACTTGGATGACAATGTCAGTGATGCTATTGCTAACAATGTCACTGGTGCTGGAAATGTTGTTGATGATGTTGTTCAGAATGTCATAGATGTTAGTATAAATGTCGATGATGTTGTTGCTGACAATGTTGATGATGTTGTTGCTGAGAATGTCGCAGATGTTGTTGCTGAGAATGTCGCAGATGTTGTTGCAACAAGTGATGATGGTGGAATTACACATAAGAGGAGAAGAAAAGCAACAACAAATTTTGGGTGCAAGTGGGAAATGACAAGGACATTTCAGATGAATTTGGTTTCAAGGTACTCATTCATTGTTGAAGTGCCAAATCCAGAGAAAAACAAACTTGTAGCTGAAATTGGACACAATAGAAAAGCATGTCGGCAAAGTGTATGAGAAAAAAATCATAGATGGAAAGGAACAATCAGTGGTTAGATGGAAAATAAAGGAATAATTTAAGAATTTCAAGTATGCAGAGGAATATAAAGAGCATAAGAAAAGATTGGAGAAGACACCAAAATGGATAGGTTCACTTGAAGCTCAATCAAAGAAAAAATGGATGAAACATATAAGTCTAAAACTGATCAGTTGGCTACTCTTTTTAAACTTTTGATGAGAGGTCATACTATGAAAAATTACTCTGATATTGCTGAATTATTTAATTTTTTGAATGTTCCAAGATATCTTGTAACTTGTTGGTCACTAAACAGTGGATGGGACACATATGGCAAGTTGTCTTGCTGAAGTGGTAATAACTGATCTATAGGAAAAAGTAAAGGATTCAAACTATATTGTATTATCTTTAGATGAAGTTATAGTAGTGGAAAATACTTCTTGGATATGTATGCATGTGTATACTGTAGAGAGCCATGTCCTCCAACGTCATCTACTCGTGTTGTTAAGATGGAGAATTCCATAGTACAAAATATATATGAACTACTTATGAAATCTTTAAATGAAATTACTGGTATGGATGACTTTAAACTTGCCAAAAAGTTGGTAAGTGTCGGAGCAGATGGATTCATAGTGATGCAAGGTCAAAGGAACGGTATATGTGTAAAGCTACAAATGAGCATTGCACCATACATGGTTCTCATTCACTACATGGCGCATAAACTTATTTTAGCATTTAAAATTATGAGCAGTTATGATCAGGTAACCAGAGTTGAAGAACTAGTTCACGACCTCTATGCATACTTCTATCGAATTCCCAAACGTTTGGCAAAATTTCAAAAATTTAATAAGGGAATAATTGATGGAAACAAGTTACTTAAGGATGTTGACAGCAAATGGATCTCCTTGATGGACCCACGGAACAAGTTTTATCATAATATAAATCCCTAATTGGACTAATGTATGAACAATGTGATCAGACAGTAGACAAAGCTACTGAGCTTTTTCATAGGTTAAGTGATATAGAGAAATTTTTAACCTTGGTTGGTATTCTCCCCTTGTTGAGCCGAATGAACTCGCTAGTTAAATGAGCCCAAGAGATAACTATGTATATCCAACAATATGCTACACTACTTAGAATGTCTGTCATAGCCATCAATAATCAATATCTAAATACACAGTCATTCAATGATGAAGCATTTAGTAGTTGGAATCATATTAGAAATTTGGATTGTGCTGATATTTTTTATGATTTATTGATAGTGGGGAGTTATGTGTCTTTGTTCATGGACACTAGATACCAATGTTCCTCTATAGAACGTCTTCTAGCACACAATCTAGTAGATTGAGAGTACCTATTAGACTGGAAGATTTCAATAACATTGTGAGTTCTATGAAAACCAATTTATAGAATATTGCAAAAGATATTTCATCATGTATTTTAAATTGATTCCCTCGAGAGGAACTATTGGAAGCCATGTCTATTGTGTATCCTAATTATTGGAGAACTAGTGCAGAGCGCCCTAGGTTTTAGCTCCAAACCCTAGTAATTTGCAGAGTGATCAAAGGAGCAGGTCACGGTTAGCAGTTAGGTTTGTTTGGTTAACAGTTTTCTTTCATTGTCCTAAACCTTAACAGTTCTTAACTCCTAGCAAAAGAGCGGGTCAGTCGCGCAGTCGGTAGATAAGTAGCGGTTAACGAGAAATAGTCTGCGATTACATGACAAAGGCTAGTCGCGCAGTCGGGAGATGATCGGCGGTTAGCATCAAATAGGCTGCAATTACATGACGAAGGCTGGTCGCCAAGTCGGGAGATGATCAACGGTTAGATGAAACAGTCTGTGATTACGCGACAAAGGCTTATCGCACAGTCGGCAGATGCAAGACGGTTAACATGAAACAGTTAGCGATTAAGCGACAAGGGTTATCGCGAAGTCGGCAGATGCAAAGCGGTTAACTTGAGACAACTTGAGATGAAGTGACAACAGTGATCGCGAAGTCGGCAGATGCTCAGCGGTTAGCAGGAAACGGTTTGCGATGACGCGACAAGGCTTGTCGCACAGTCGGCAGAGATCGGCGGTTAAGTTACTAAGTGCTGCGATAACGCGACGACAGTGAATAGCAAGGTCGCGGGAGCACAGGCGGTTAAGTCACTTAGTGTGGCGATGAAGCGACAAGGTGTGTAGCAAGGTCACAGGATCACAGGCGGTTAAGTCAAAAAGTGCTGCGACAACGAGATGACTGTGAGTCGCGTGATCGCAGGATAACAAGCAGTGAAGTTTATCAGTATTGCGATATCGTGACAAAAGGAAAACAGGTTGACTTGTCAACATCACAGAGGGAATTGGAAAAGAGAATGACACAGAGGAAAATGCTGTCCACGTCGACGGCCATGCTGATGATGATCGATGACAGTTGCAGGAGAAGATGAAGAGCCGAGGCAGTTAAGAATCTTCAGACGGCAGGTAACCTAGAAACGGTTACAAATCAAGAAGAGGCCGAATATAAAATGGAGGAAGAAAACTTGTAGAAGGTTGTTGTTGTAGAATTTGGAGATGAGACAGACTAGGAGAGAAGATTTCAGTTGCATTGTAATTTTTGGTTTTCAATAAAGATATAGTTTCTTGTATTTTCTGTGTGTGTTTCTTTTTCGTGCAGACTTCTGTAGAGTAGGATTTTGATTTCAATTCAATTCAATGGATACCTTTTGACTCTCATGATCAGGCTTATGGGATGTGACTGTCAAAAGGTACCCATTATGTATTTCTATTATGTTCTTGTGTTTGTGTCTGAGAAGTGGCTAGTCAGAGTTGGAAACAAGTCCTAGGCGAGCTAAATGGTCCGGCTAGGGAACTTGTAGGAGAGAGATAGAAGGAGAAGGTGCATGACTGACTTTATTCAGTC
>MU223997.1:70427-91648 GCA_018584345.1 Thuja plicata | reverse complement strand
GAAGAGCCGAGGCAGTTAAGAATCTTCAGACGGCAGGTAACCTAGAAACGGTTACAAATCAAGAAGAGGCCGAATATAAAATGGAGGAAGAAAACTTGTAGAAGGTTGTTGTTGTAGAATTTGGAGACGAGACAGACTAGCAGAGAAGATTTCAGTTGCATTGTAATTTCTGGTTTTCAATAAAGATATAGTTTCCTGTATTTTCTGTGTGTGTTTCTTTTGCGTGCAGACTTCTGTAGAGTAGGATTTTGATTTCAATTCAATTCAATGGATACCTTTTGACTCTCATGATCAGGCTTATGGGATGTGACTGTCAAAAGGTACCCATTATGTATTTCTTTTCTGTTCTTGTGTTTGTGTCTGGGAAGTGGCTAGTCAGATTTGGAAACAAGTCCTAGGCGAGCTAAATGGTCCGGCTAGGGAACTTGTAGGAGAGAGATAGAAGGAGAAGGTGCATGACTGACTTTATTCAGTCATGAAGAGCAGGAGGAGGTAAAGAGTGAAAACTTTCGGTGGGTAGGAAACCTGAGAGAGAGGGAGAATAGAAATCCTTCTAGTTAGGGTATGCGAGTAACCCTAAGAGACTCATGTGTGAGTCTAGAGGATCCTGAAGTGAATAGGGTCCAAGGTGAGATTCCTAAGAGAAGAATAGGAGTCTAGGATAGTAAGGTGACCTCCCCATCAAGAATGTTTGATGCAAAATATTTTCATAAGAGGCTTCTCGAATTGGTGACTTATTTAGGTAAGAGTGCCAATTTCAAAGTTGATGGAAAGGAAGTAGTAGGAGCTATAAGTAAAAATAAGCTTGCAGAACAATCAACCCATTTTGCACCAACAATGTATGAACAGGTTCAAGATATGGATAGTTCATACCTACCAGGATCAATTGCACGACTTTGGGAAAAAATAAGTCAGAGCCCAATGTTGCATGATGAACTCTCATAATTCTTAAAACTTTTGACTTGTGTCAAACCATGATATTGGGTTTTTTTTAGGATGAGAGAGTTTTCAGTGCATTGGAGTTCTTGAAATTAAAGACAAGAAAAAAACTCAAGAAGAACCTAGAAGTTTGTTTGAGGATTTATACCGGTCGGTATAATATTGAAACTTTTCCTTATGATAGAGCACTCACATACTGGACTTCCATATGTGAAAGAAGAGGGTTAGGCAATATTTTGAATAATAATGACATTGTTAAAATGATGAGCACATGAAGTACCCGTTCTAAGATGAACACAAGCAGATCATTGAGCGAACAATTAAATGAAGACCATAATGAAAAACAAAGTGAAGTATTGTTCGATGAGATGAATTGGCAATTGGATTTGGGTCAATCGTGACAAGTCATTCAGTGATATTTAGCATTTTCTAGGACTCTCGAGTCTCAAACTATTACTAGGTATTTGTACTTTTTATTGTAATTCATGAATCGTATTGCAAAATCCAAATTGATTTCTTTATACCAGTAAAAATTCACGTGCACTTTTTAATTTTTAATTTATAAATTATTTATTAATGTGTTCCATTATTCATTGTATAATTTTTGTAAACATTGTCTTCATTTTTTATTTGCTAATTTTTTAATTTCTCTTTATGAAATTTGAATATCAAAAAATTGTAAACATTGTCTTCAATTTTGATTTATTAATTTTTTTTAATACAAATAAAAAAATGAAAACATTTGTTAGAAATAACTGAGAGGGGGGAGAGGTGAATCAGTGGCCTCAACAATATTCCAATAAATCAACCCAAAAACTTAGTACCACAATATTAAGCCTCTAGTTATCTTCAGTCCTACAAGATGTATGCCTTCAAGTATACTTATCAAATAACTAATGCTCGGAGTACTCTGTTAAACCTTATTCTTAATGTTTACCAAATAGCAGTCTTTCATTTACCAAAAAATAATAAATTGCTTAGTATATACCGATCAATCTAGATTAGTTATGTGTAATGCAAAACACTAAAGTAATGACTCATAAACACATTGACACATGGATTTTTAAAGTAGAAACCCTGTTAAGGGAAAAATCACTTGGGACTGGTAACCTAAAATTTTCACTCTTCTGAAGTGAGCTCGGTGAAGATCCAACCTTGTTAAAGGTTACAAACACACTGTTAGGTGTGACCTTGTTAGAGGATTTAAAAGATTAGTTTGTCACTTGATATCGGGCATCTCTATGCTACCTTCTATGACCAAACCCAGTGTAGTTTGTCAAATGGTATCTGGCATCTCATGCTATCTTCATGATCAAACTTTTTTATACTCCTTGGGATGTATCTAAATATAGAAAGGATTGTTAAGTCCTGTTCAGTTAAGAGACTTTCTGAATCAATGGTTAAACTGAAACAGTAAATGATATGTTCACACATACAACTTATACTTGCAGTTTTTTAGATCTATTGTAAGCTCATTACACCATTCTGATCAATATATATTTTCAATACCTTTGCTCCACTTCTTTCTACTCGGTGATGTTGTGCTTCTCTATTGCTCGGTGTTCGCAGAAATCTTTAGCTCTTTCCTCATCTTGATTGATCAGGACTGTATGAAGTTGTTCTTCATCGGTTCTCTTCAGCATCCTTCTTTTCCATTCACTCCCCTTAATTCATAATGAATTAAATTGTCTCTTTATAGACATGATATCATTGTTTGTTACTTCTTGATTTTCTTGTTCTTGTCGTGATCCATAATCTTAGCCAATCTTGATTTAAAGAATAACTCTTGTTTTATCTCGTAGAAATCTTCTTGCCAACTGGGTAAAATAGCTTTAAATATTTTACTTATCTCTGGCTTGAACTTGTTGATTAAAACAATGTCAACAACTAGTTAAGTCTATCTTTAGCTCTGCCAACTAAGTATTTTGTCATTTTTGAACTCCAGTTAACTTTGGTGTTTTAACTCTTTGATAGCTTCGATCAACACTTTAGTTCTCCTCGAGCTTCTCCGTCGGTGTTGTCTATCCGTCGGGGTTGTCTGTCAATTGGTTAACATTGTAATTCTAGCCATCGGTAATGCTTGTGATTCTGCTTGTCGGTAATTCTCATTGGTTTCTTTGCTCGGGCATCACTGTGACTCTACTTTCAGTTTTCTCTATCCTTCAATTTCCACTAGCCGTTGGTGTTTGAATTCACTTAGTGAATGTTGGTCTTTTATGCATTACTAAAAGCATAATCTTTATCTCTCTGATTCTCTGAAGTCTTTGAATACTTGAATATAACCGATCAGATTATATCAAGTTGACATCAATGACAATACAATTCATTAACTGATTTAATGTCTTGTATTATCTTTCTACATTTCGGTGATCAACTTAACATCTTCAAACATTCAATCAGTTACATGTCATCAAACATTAACAATTTCAGATAATAGGTTGTTAAAGTTATTATGTAATAGTAATGTTTATTGTGTATACTATATTAATGTGTATTGTGTATACTTTACTTATACAGGTTTCCAAATTGAAATCATTTTTAATATTTTTTAATTTGTGAATTAGCTTTAAACTATTAATTGGGTCTTCAATTGGTGGGTCATACTATCAATATGCGATGATGTAAAATAATGCCATGTGGGTTTTGGTACAAGATGACTGGTTAGGCCTATCGCACAACATCGCATGTTGTGCAAGGTGGGCCTACCACCAAAAATGCGACAAAGCCATAGCTTGTCATGTATCTTTGTAGGACTGTCTCAATCTTTAAATGGTGGATTGTACCACTTTGATTTTGTTTATTGCATGTTGTGCAACACAGACCTACCACCAAAATGTGAGGAAGCCATAGATTGCCATGTACCTTTGTGGGACCGTCTTGTAAATAAATAAATTATTATTCAATATTTAAATGGTGGGTCCTACCACCAATATGTGATTATCTAGGTGTCTCATTTTATTATGAATAGATAAAATTGATTAGTAATCGATTTACTACTACTGACGATCTTTGTGACCGATGAAGATCAATGACCCAAGTTCAAAACTACAGGCTAGGGTTTGTTTTATTTTGTTGGTTTGCAGGTATGGTCCTTAATGACAGTTTCCACTAATTCTTGTCGAACAACCACTTTTTCACTTCATAATTGTATTCAATTTTAGATAATTCAATATCTATGAAGAGTCATAGTTGACAAATTTGTGTAATTCAGGCAGTGCGAGCAACTAACAAAACCGGAAGGGTTTCAACTTTGACTTTTCTTAGTGTGATATCAAGTACAAGTAAGTTGGTGTCATGTTGTTTTCTATCTACGAAAGGGTTTTATTAGTATTTTACGGCTTAGTTTTGGAAAAAAAAAAGTACTCTAATTGAGACAATAAATTTTGAATATTCAATTTTATTTTGGAAGCATTGTTTTTACATATCTTAAATACCCTAAGTTTAAATACAATGAGTGGAAATTCAAGAAGAGGTTCATCTAATGCTAAGAGGCACCTGCATGAATATATTATTGCTTAATTGCCCAAATCTTTGAAAAGGGGAAGGAATGCCCAAGGTACAGGTATTCTATCTAATACAGTTGTGGACAGGGGAGCATCATTTAGGGATCCTTACACCCAAATCAGCGGAAGGGGTTTGATCATGTATTCCTAAAAAAAGAGTAGAGCTCCAATACCAGTGAACAATGCATGGAGATTGGATTTGGGGAGGCTTTTCATCCCATTTTTTTTTGTCAATGTAGACCTAATTAGAGATAAGGCAAAAAATATGATCCAGACAACATGTATGTCTCCATAAAAAAGGATGTTTTGTTGGCCATGTTTGACAAGGAATCTATTTGTGAAACATTTAAATTAAACCCTAATACCCATGTGCCCATTGATTTTTTATCTCTAAGGAGGGAATACGACAGGGACAAAAGTAGCTTCAAGGTTAAATGACTTCCATTTCATAGAAGGGAGAAGAAGGACGAGAATCCTATTGCATTTTGGAAGACAAATATTGAGCCCTTTGATTATGAAATTTTTGAGGATTATTTCATATACACTTACTTTGCATTTTTCCAAGTGTTGGGAATCGATGTACAGTCCAAGATGCCTATGCATCTTATGATGTTGGCTGCCGAAATTTAGCACACATATAGCAACACTTTCTTTGACTTTTCCTTGTACATTTCTAATGATATTCACGAAGCCCTTTTGGATATCAAAAAGGGTAGCCCTGTTATTATATTTAGGTGGTATTCTCCACTGTGTCACATTCTTTTGTATGGTGGAAGTAAGGTTTGTCCTATCCCTTGAGCCCCAGAGCTAAATGTGAGAAATGTAGATGAAAAAAACCAAAGGTTTCCTATTCAATAATGGATGTATTTATAGGACATGCACTGTGGCAACTCCAAATATGTCATATTTGAGAAATTCTTTGTCAAAGTTGTGATGCAAAATTTGAGGTACCCAATCAATTATAGATTATCAAATAGGGTGACGCTATTTTTGAGGCCCCTTGAGCTAGAACCCCCGCTAGGAATCTACCATAACTGGGGAGATTGGTTTTTAAAGGCTTTTCTAATGAACATTTTGATAGTGCACATTATTTATTTGGGCAACCTACATTCCATCTAAGTTCAAATCTATGGCATCACCATGGATGTTTTAACTTCGATTTTGTTTTGCATTCCATTTTTTCTTTTTCTTTCATTGTTTCTATTATGGAGAATAAATAGTTCACTGACCCAACTCCATTTAAAGTACTGAGGGATAAGCTCTCCCTTGCACCACCTAAATTCTACTAGCACTCTGCTGAGCTAGGGGATCAAGACACTAATGTAATAAGGGGGTTTAATGATTTAAAGGATAACTATGAGAGAAACTTAAATAGATAATAGTTGCTAAAAAAAATGATACTTTGTCTATAGAAATTAAAAATTACTCTACAAAGACCAAACATTGAACTTCACAAGCTCACTGCCTAGGACGCATCCCAGGTCTAGGATGTCAACATAGTGCACATATTTCTTGTATGGATAGAGTACGAAGGACAACTCAAAAAACAAGAAAGACAACATAATAATTGAATAAAATAATTAATAACAAAATGCAACTCAAATAACTAAACTAGTAGCTCAATGGAAATACAATGACAAGGATAATGAAGAACTTACATCTTACAAAAGTTGAAGAATCCAAGAAGATACTCTACATTATTTTCCTTTCAATGAACCTGCGTGCATGCAAACAAGGAAAAGGAAAAGTTTTGGGATTGTTTGGAGTTAGATCCCTCATTTGGTCTTTCCACCTCCATAATAGCTAGATAGACAATCGGTGATAGATAACCAAGGATAATAATAGACAAGAAATATGCAATAGCTTGTTGATCATCTGGTATACTGAGAGGGGAGGGGTGAATAAGTATACCCCTAAAAAATTAAAATATTTAAGTAGTTGTCCACATAACATATTTCACACTTTGTAGAAAATAATAAAATAGAAAGTACATAACACAACAACACATAACACCAGATTTTTTCATGGAAGCCCAAGATGGGAAAAAAATGAAGAAGGTTAACTCTCAAGTATTAAGTAATTAATACAGAGGGTGGCTCACTGCCAGTTGGCTCATTTCCAGTTTGGGCACACTACCGTAAATACAAAAGTGTATAATAGTGTGAAGTAAAAAATGAACTAATAGGAGTGAATCAGAGTATGCACAAAGCACAATTCTCGCTAAGGTGTCGAAATCCTTTTTTACCAATAGTAAATCATATACAATAGTTCATTATTTACATCAACAGTTTGCATATATAGATCATTATACATTTTCATACTAGCAACAAACATCTAATAAACTGTTGAGATTGCCAAAGATATATATTGCCATCAGTATGCCTTCCTATTATGTCGACTAAAGAAATTAGTGTTGGTTGAGACCCAAAAGATAAAACAATGTGGTCAACTAAGATCAACTGACCTATCTGAAGCTTTTGTTAAGGGGTAACCTTCTTGAAATCAATATACAATTTGGAAGTAGTAATAGATTGAATCATGAGAGGTGAAAGAATAAAATTCCTCAAAAATTTACCAGAGCTGGTACTAGTGTCCTCTTTTCGGTTAATCGCCTCTATCTCAGGCTCTTTATCCGCCTTCTTGTCTGAAGTAGTGTGCACAATGTTTTTAGTAGAAACCATTTATGAGACAATTTCTTTTTTTTGACTATTTCTTCTTTTACTTCCTCTTCTGCTCTTTTTTCCTTTTCTTCTCTGCATGCTTTTTCTTCCAATTTGACTTCTCTATATTCCTCAACCTTTTCTTTGTATTTTCCTCTAATTTCTTGTACTTTTTCCTCTTGAACCTCCTCAATGACCATAGATGGTCTTACCAGAGTGACATCTTTCACCAAAGAGCTAGATGGTTCTACATCCTAAGGATTTTGATCCAAGTTATATACATCTTCATCGTTATACTTAGGAATGGGATCTTGTTTTAACTGAACTACTTCAGATTTCCTATCCATGAGTATATGTTTTATTTTCCTTATTCTTCTAGCAGTGTCATTTGTAATTGAATAAAATGATATGATAAATATTATTTACCTACAATGGTGCACACTTCATCAGAAGCAACTTTGAAGATGTCATCATCAATCTATTTTGCTTCGATCCTTATTTTATGCAACTCATTCCATAATGATTCAAGTATTTCACTTATATAAATGTCAATATATACATCTAATTTATCTCCATAATGCATGAATGCTTAAACAATAACTTTCTTTCTTAAGGGGAAATAGGATCATACAACTTTCCTACTTCACTTCTACTACTATCTGCTAAAATATCAAACAATATTTTTGGATCAAGGGGATCTGAACTTACCTCTTTTCCTTTTTCCTTATCTTTTTTCTAACTCACACTGATCCAAAATTGTTCTTTGTGTGAGTCACCATAAGATTCAATTTGTTAATGGATTCATTTCTTGAATCCACGAGAACTATATCAACTTTGGTGTTCGTTTCTTTAGTTGTCTTCACCTTCTTAGATGTTGTGGGAGAAAAGATGCTCTTCTTTCTTTTCCTAGAGGGACTCTCCTTTTTAGTCCTTTCTATCTTTATAGTCGAAGGAGAGGCAAAAGTTGAAGTTGTAGCAGAGGGGTTGTCAATAGAGTTGCATGTGATTATCCTAATATCAACATATTCTTCTTTCTTAAGACTTGCTTGAGTTCTAGCCTCCTTTATAATCTTATCAACATTCTTCTGAGCATTATTTTCTATTTTCTTGCTATAAATATCCATTGATTTTTCTTGTGCAGTGTCGAATATGTCCTCTGAGGTGTCAATAGGACAAAAAAGTACCTTTGCATAGTTCTCAATCAATTCTTTAGAAACTTCATAACCAAGCATGAATACCCATTGAATTTTGTGTTGGACCACTTGTATTATGCAATTGTCAGTCGTGACAATGAAAGTAATGTAATCTGTGTACTTCTCAATAACTGATTTAGGGATCTTTTCCCTGTTATGCATCTTATGTTGTAGAACTATGAAAAACTTAGTGAAATGCACATCTCTATCAAGATCATCATCTTTTTAACTATTTTTCAATTTAATGAGCCACCAGAGTGTCCAGAGACCAGAGAACACATCCATGTACAATGTTAGAGAAATAAAATAGTAAACATATTTCCATTGTTCCAAATCAAAATAGAATATTCTTTTTTCTTGTCTTAACTAATTGTAGGTTCTCAATAAATTGATCCTTGATGAGCTTGCCAAAATTGTAGTCAGTTTTGTTCACAACCATGTCATGAGCTAAAAAGGCTTCCATAGTGAGTAACAAACCTTATTCCCAATTAATTGAGTTGCATACCTTACTATTGGGTCTAGTATCAAATTGACTACAAGTGATCTTTCATTAGATACTACCTTTGTAAGTTCTTGAATATATTTCACCTTCACTGATTTAAATTTTGGTACAATATCGATATCATTCAATCCTTTTACAATGTTCATTACCTCCTTTGTAAAAAAGTGATAATCATCCAACCACAGGAGTGTTTCATGGAATCGTCTCATCGTCATTCTTACACATTTGTCATCATCATAAAAATTAGGGAAATCATTCAAAACATTCAACTTTTTATCGACCAAAACCCTAAACTTTGGTTTGACCTTTCCATCTTTCGTAGCTAATTATTTGTACCACAATTCATCCAATTTGAAGTGATCAAATTCATCCTTCTTACACTTCAAGTGATTTCTTACATCTTCGGTGGGAACAACACCATATGGAATTTGTTACAAACATCCTAGCATGTCATTCTTAGTGGAAATGTTTGGACAAGGTTTGAACTCGGGAAGAGGTTTGATGGACTCATCAACTAAAACTAGAGTGGATGGAACAACCATTGCAGAAAAAGGTAAATTAAAGATACTGGGAGAAATACCTCTGAAAACTGGTTGAAAACCCTAGCTCACAATTGATCTTCTTTTTCCAACTTATGTCTTTTGAGAATTCTTTTCGCATTGTGAGGTAAAATGACCTGATAATGTCGTATTTGAAGTATAACCTTGAAAAAGATATCCTTTACTCGCATTTAATGCACTGTAGACCCACTATGACCACTTTCACCCAATAAAATATTACTTTATTTTCCTTTTACCGAAGAACTCCTTGTTGGAGTAGATATGACATGTTCATAACTCTTTCACATCTAGTAGGATGAGAGACAAATATAGGAACTTTCTCCCCTTGAAAAGCAGTTGTGAGGCTACTGATTACCGAAACCTATTTCATTACTAGAACCAGAGAAACAATCACTCTTCTTTATCTAGATCTTTCTCATTTCTTCTTTGACATCTTCTTTATTTATCCTCTTTGTCAGTTCGGACTACTTAGCATAAGTTGATCTACAAAATTTTGTTATATGTCCAAATTTGTTGCATTTAAAGCATCGGTTGGCATGCTTCTCTTATCTTGACATGCACTAGTTAGCCTTGTGTCCATATGCATAACATGTATAAAAATATCCAAAAATTTATTGCTTTTATTAGGTTTCCTACATTGATTTTCCTTAAATGACCATAAATATTATAGTTAAAAAATCTACCAGTAAATGATCTATTATTTTGATTTGATCTATTTCTACAATTTACTGCTTTATATCCTAACTTATAGAAACTAAAATAATAACCATTAAAAGTATGAGATTTCATACTTACCAGGGGTTTATTGGAACTTTATCTTTATCCATTTGATCAGGTTGAGTTTGATTTTTGCATAGCAGAATCGGTTCTTCTTCCTTAGATTTATTGTGAGAGAATTCACCAGTTTCACATCCAAGTCCCTTCTTAACTCTCAGAGATCTTTGAAGATTTCAGTTTTTCATTTAAATTCTCCGAACTAGATTTGATTCTTTCTTCACTCTTCTTGGTTTCTTCTTGATTTGACTTTAGAGTCTTGACTTCTTGTTCCAACTTTTTTTATACATCAGATTTTCACTTGATCACATTATTCAGATGTGTTTTGGTATTTTCATCTTCTTCACTTTTGGAGATTAGATCAGTGATGGTTTCATTTTCTAGCTTGAGTTCATTTCTTACTTGTATCTTGTCTTGAACTTCCAGATCTGCTCTTTTAACTTCCAAATACAATCATTTACCATTTGAAGGTTTTATGATAATACTTTGTTCTCATCTTCAACTAATTACAGATATTTATAAACAGATAAAAATATATTCTCATCCATGGTGGATGTAGATATAAAATGTTCAACCTCTTAGATCTCCTTTGAGTGGTTAGACTCTTCCAATGGAACTAGTTCTGATACTAATTGTGGAACATCTGGTACACTGAGAGGGGAGGGGTGAATCAGTATACCATTGAAAATTTTTGAACATTTCAGTAATTGTCCAAACAACATATTTCACACTTTGTAGAAAATAATAAAATAGAAAGTAAATAACACAAAAACACATAACACTAGATTTTTTCATGGAAACCCAAGATTGGAAAAACCACATAGAGGGAACTAACTCTCAAGTGTAATGTAACTGGTTAATTAATACAGAGGGTGGCTCACTCTGGTGTGGCTCACTATCGGTTGGCTCACTACCAGTTTGGGCACACTATCCAAAATACAAAAGTGTATAATAGTGTGACGTACAAAATTGAACTGATAGGTGTGCATCAGAGTATGCACAAAGAACAATTCTCAATGAGGTGCCAAAATTATTCTTTATCGATAGTAAATCATATACGAAAATTCACTATTTACATCAATGATACGCTTATACATATCATTATATGTTTTCATACTAACAAAAAACATCTAATAAACTACTAAGATCATTATATATATATATATATATATATATATATATATATATATATATACACTATCATTGGTATGCCTTCCTATTATGACATCTGAAGCAATCAGTGTCGGCTTAGACCCAAAAGATAAAATAATGTGATCAACCGAGACGTGTGAAATGTAGTCGGCCATAAAAAAATGTTTCTTGCACTCGACCAATTAAATGTCTGGACCAAAAAACCCATATACCATGGTGATCTTGAGTACCTATTGGTAATATCGTTAATGCCACTTTTGGTGAACTATAGAATTGAACCAATAGATGTAACGGTAAGAAGACTTGTATCGAAAAGTATAGAGTGTTGTCATCAATGATATTTAGATAATTAGGGTAAACTAACGTAGCTAAACAATAAGAATATGATAATATAATGTAATATGATACTAAACACAAATAGGGATTCAATGCAAGACTCCTCTTCTCAATCAAGAAGTCAAGCCTTGAAAAAGTGAAGGTAAGAAGCACTGAGAGATTGGGAACAAATTGTGCAACCTTGGTATGAGGATCAAGAATGCAATGAATAATCTGTATGTATGTGTAGGATCAAGAATATGGAATTGGAGAGCAAAAAGTGAGCCCAGAAGTGTGCCAACATTACCAAAAAGACCAAGAAGGCCCAATTAATGTTAAAAATAGGATTATAATAGCTAGAAGTTGAATCTAGTTGTCGGTAGGTGAAGGAATCAGGCACTAGACTGTAGTTTGGTAGTTTGTAATGCCCCAACAACACTCTGCATGTCTCTAGATTTGTAGATGAGTGTGCATTATGTAGACATTTCTACAGCGTACACGCATCTTGGGTTATCCAAGCCATGTGGTCTATATTTTTAGAAGGCGGTAACAAGGAAGGATCAATGGATGTGGAGGGATTATGTGGATTTTTGTGTTTTAGGCTAAAGTAGAGGCATTTTGTAATGGTAAATTACACAAGGGTGCAAATTTATGGTATTACATTTTTCCTCCACTTTAGTGGGCATATCGTGACAAGAGATGGAAGCTAAAGTAAAGAGAGCTTACCTAACTTACCTACGGGGATTTTGTTCACATAGGGTTTCCCCCAGCTAGAAATCTTTAAATTATTGTTGAGACACATCCAACACACAAGATACAAACAAGAATGCTATATGATGAAGACAACTTGTAGAAAAATACCATAGATGATACACTTGCATGGGTAGAAAGTTGTGTTATACCAAATAGCCATACGATAGGGTGATTTTGATACTATGTTGATGTGAGTAACAAAAGCTAGATAGTCTCATGATAGGTCAGCTTTAGACAATGTGCCAATATTCATAAAAAATGCTAGATATGCATGTGATAGGGTGGCTTAGACATGTGTCGACACACATCAAAAAAGATAGATAAGCATCTGATAGGGTGACTTTATTCATGCCAATAGGCGTAGCAAAATCTAGATAGGTGTACGAAAGAGTAAGATGTGATGAGATAGTGGATTCGCTGGGCCATAAAGGAAAAAATAGAGATAAAAAATTAAATTAAATTTTGTGAGAAAAACCTATGATATAGAGACAATATGTTGGTTAGATAATACGATAATACGATAACACAGATATAACAACCCCTTCTTAGAATGGACCATGTGTCTTAGAGGGGATCATGAGACATTCTAAGAAGAGAAATGACATTGTGGCATGTCAACATACAAGATATTTCCATGGAATGTCACTCCACAATAGGTGACACATGATCTCCACAACATCCAAACAAAGACAGGAGGATTCAATGGATTGGCATTAGAACCAAGAAGAGTGATATACATCCTCTTGGGGGATATTTCATCACTGCCAACCATGGTTTAGATATTAAGAAAAGTACATTAAAAAAAAAGAAAAATATAAAAATGGGTCAACATGTAAGGGGATCCCGAATGGCCCCAACAGTTTTCATCATCTCCAAATGTGAAAACCCAAGATTTGATAAATATAAGAATAAGATAACAAATAAAAGAAGATGGATGACAAATAACCTTTTGTTTCCAAGTACCCATGAAGTACAAGGGCCCTATAGGATGGGAAAACAATAAAATTCAACCACTAGGGAACAAAACCAAACACATTCTAATCTAAAGATGTAGAAGAAGGTTCTACGTTCACATGTTTTCCACTAACAGATCATCGACCTCCCAATATTGATCATATGGGGAGGGAGGTTGAGATTGCAATGGTACAACCATGATGGAAGCCCTAGGCGCCCCACTAGAAATAAGAGACATAGGTGAATTAGCCTCAAAATTATCATCCAAAAGATCCATTGAGGAGAGTGAGAAGGATCGTGTAAAGATTGTCATCAACACTAGAATCTCTTCGAGTGCATTGAAAAGGAAATCCTCATAGCTTATAGGCACCAATACTAAGGTGAATATAAAAAATGTGCCCCACACGACCTCTACAAAAGGGGCAGATAAAATCTTGGGAGAATTTGGAGCTTTCTCTACTATGAGGACTGACACAGAAAGAGGATCCACCAAAGGGGACTTGTGATGATAGTACTCTGGCAGAGGGCCCTACTTGAACTTTCTTTTGAAGGATCGAGGTGAAACCCTTGAATCCATTTAAGTATCCTTAAGGACATAAGGGAAGCTGAGATCAAGATAATGGAATGGAGTTGGCATGGGTTGGGTGGACACCACTACATTGGATACCACCTAGGTATGCAACATGTTCACAAATGTAGGATATTAGACAAAGTGGTGAGAAGTGACGACTCCTACGATGGAAAAAAGAAGACTTGTACCTACTTGGGATGAGGCCTAATTGTCACTCTTAGTGTAGGGGGGAGCGAGATGGAAGAGGTGACAAGTTAGAAGGGTAGAGTAGCTGAGAGGGATGCAGAAGGAGGGCTAGGAGCAAAAGTGGAAATAGTAGACACAGGCTTGAAATATGCACTTTATGCCCTCACGATAGCCTCATGTACCAAGTCCCTCTCCTGACAGTGATGCTTATACTCGAGTGCAAGTTGGTTTTGATGTAGATGTGGGCTAGACTAAGAATCCTACGAGGTCCAATGACATCCTATTCCATGTGAAAGGTTGTCAATGTAATTGCCAACAAAGAGGAGGGGCCCACTGATGGAGTAGGAGGTGACATTTTCATAGCAACAAATAGCTCAATCATGGGTTCCCTTCCTCTTTTTTCCTTGTACGCAATAGGAGTGATGCAGTCATAGTTGGACTTCCCCAATGGAGATGGTCCAGCCATGCAACAAGAGTCAACACAGAAGAAACAATCAACACTGGGTCATTAAGAACTCAGAAATGAACAAGCAACATGCCTTGTGAGCCGTCTTATTATCTAGAATCAAATATTTACATCATACATGCCCAAAAACATGCCAGCTTACATTCCAAGCACACATTTCTGCTTACAATTAGAATTCCAGATCCATGTTGGATGCTAAGCTACTACACTACTCTATCCCTTCGAATCTCTAACTAAGGACCCAAGACTACAAATATATACAAGATTACAAGCCACAAGTCGGCCATAAAAGATCACATTTTCCAAGAAGAGGAAAACATATTACAACATATAGGTCTGGACATAAATCCATAAGAACACCTCCAAATAAATATGGAATGAAGTTCAAACACACAAGGAGGTCATCCATGAGCATAAGATCATCGCAAAATGCACCAATTACCATCGTCGATCGTGAAACACCATCACAAGCCAAATCATACCAACCTAGTCATTAGAACGGGAAGAACAATATAGAACTAGGCCAATATTAGGATAAGTTCTCCAAGAAATAATGAAACATTATGCAAAGGTAGACAAAGGTTCATCATGATGTCTAGAACACACCAATAGGATCGCATAAGAAAACAAGCCAACTAGACTGATTGCTACCTAAAACATAGAAACTTCCCAACTGGAACAAAACAACACATAAATAAGAGGGAAATATTTTTGGGTCATGCAATATTGCCAATGACCCAAGGATGCTCTTGCATCAGACACCCCAGGTGAAAATAAAATATTCCATAAGAGACACTTATGAACATTTGACAAGACATGGAACATAAATCCCATTCTTGTTTTTGATCCAAACATCCTCCTTATCTACTGCACTTTGTCTCTATACCTACGCACTCTCTTTTGTCTTATCCATCAACTTCCTCTTCTTTGTGCTCCCATTGTCATATATTCTATCAACATTAGAACTCAGACCACTTCCTCCTTTCTTTTTCATAACTAATCTACCTCTGATACAAATCTTCACCTGATCAACAACCAAGGTCTTCTACTGTTCCTTCTTACAGTCTGATGCCAACTTTCCCTCATCAGATCAACCTTCAATATCCTTCTTCTGATCCACACTAACCTCTATATTCTGATTCTCAAAATAATAACTCTGCACCATGCTCATATTCCTTTCACTCCTCCCCTCTGCTTCCCTCATAGGAGCTAGAGTAAACCTTTGTCCATCCATCTCTATTCTAACCAAGTTTCTTTTGCAATCATGAATAGCTCCTCTATCAAATTGCCAAGGTCCTCCCAATAGAATATGAAAAGTACTCATAGACACCACATCACATAACACCTCATCTCTATAAGGTCCAATGTTAAAATTGACCAAACACTTTTCTTTTACCTCCACCAAGTGATCATTAGAAAACCAACTTATCCCATAAGGACAAGGATGTTTAAGCCTCTTCAATCCAAGCTTCTACACCATCTCTTCTGAGACCAAATTATTGATACTACCATAGTCCATAAAAACCTTACATTATTTACCTCATGATTTGTAAAAAATCCTAAAAAATTTCCTCCTTTGTATAGGTCCAAATTCCTTCTTATTCAACATGATTCTCCTAAGCATAAGAGATTCTCCTATCTTAGGTTCTGCCATATTTTCTACAAGTTCATCAGTAGTCTGTCCCTTATGTGCTACCAGGTTCTATTTTCCCATATTCTTACTGGATCCTTAAGAACATTGAAAATCTCTATGTCCTAATCCACCACATTTGAAACAAGTACCTTTGAACTCCTTGCTACCATTCTGTCTTCTAGGTGTCCTTTGATTAGGTTCAACTTTAATGGTTTTCTTCTCTTTGTCATTTCTGCTAGCTTGTTTCTCCTTTCCTCTAGGGTTTCTCTGTCTTCTCTTCAACTTATCTTCTACCTTCAATGTATAATGATAAGCATCCTCAACTGTACTAATCCTCAACATACTCAACTCATCCTGAATGCTAAATCTCAGATTATTAACATACCTACTCACCTTCTCCTTAGATGCTTCTCAGTGTCCATATCTAATAGTCATCTTATATAATTATTCGGTGTATTCTTTCACACTCATGTCTTTCTGCTTAAAGTTCTATAGCTTCTTTAACAACTCTAATTCATAATCCTCAGGGATTAATTTATCTTTTCATCTAGAAACCATCACCCTCCATCTAGTGATTTTCATTTCACCATGTTTATGTGTTTTAGGTAGTGATTGGTCCAGTTGGTACCTTTTTTAATGTGATCCTATTAGTGTGTTCTAGACATCATGGTAAACCTTTGTCTATATTTTCATAATGTTTCATTCTTTCTTGGAGAAGATATCCTAAGATTGGTCTGGTCCTATAGTGTTCTTCCTGTTCTAACAACCAAGTTGGTATGATTTGGCTTGCGATGGAATTTTAGAATCAACGATGATAATTGGAAATTTTTTTGATGATCTTATGCTTGTGGACACCTCCTTGTGTGTTCGCACTTCATTCCATATATATTTGGAGGTGTTATTATAGATGTAGGTCTTGACCTATATGTTGTAATACGTTTTCTCCTTCTTGGAAAATGTGATCTTTTATGGTTGACTTGTGTCTTGTGATCTTGTATATATTTGTATTCTCGGGTCCTTAGTTAGAGAGTCGAGGGGATAGAGTAGTGTAGTAGCTTAGCATCTAGCATGGATCTGGAATTCTAATTGTAAGCAGACATGTGTGCTTGGAATGTAAGCTAGCATGTTGTTGGGAAAGTATGATGTAAATCTTTGATTCTGGATAATAAGAAGGCATGTGAGGCATGTTTCTTATTCATTATTGAGTTCTTAACGATCCGGTGTTGATTTTTTCCATTGTTTTGACTCTTGTTGCATGGTTGTACCATCTCCATTGGGGAAACTTTGACTATGACTTCATCAGAGAGGAACTAATGATACCCTTTGGGCCTAAGGGGAAGGTGCTAAGGGGGAAGGTACAATCCTAGGTGACCCATTTCCCTTACCATAGAGGGTAGGGAGAGGTATTTCTATGATGATGGGGATAGGGAAAGACAAGTGCACCTTAAGTTTGCATAGCATATGTGCCTTTCCTTTATCGACACTCAGTGCAAACGCTGGAACAAGAGGCATTGTCGAAGGCTGCAAAATCCAAGGCAGACAAGGAGGCTTCTCATGAGGCATGTGCTTTCCCTAAGCCCCTGATGAGGAAGGGATAGAGGTCAAAGGATTTTGAGCCTCATGGGAGGGTTGGATATGAGGAGAAAGGATAGGTGTTACATATTTGAAGATCAATTCCCTGACCTTATACTTGTGATAAGAAAGGAACGATGCATCCCACTAGGTATGTAGGGGTCTTATTGGAGTAGGCCAGAAATGACCAAGGAGAAAAACCCCATAGGAAACCAAAGGGTGATAACGAGTATCCTAGACTATATGAATGGTGTCATCATGAGGAAACTTTAGGCACTTGCGCATGACCAAAGGGATGACTCCCATAGATGTTAGCGAGGAGATACCTTACTTGACCCTAAAGAGGTCACAATCAGGGATGAGGAAAAATTGCAAAAAGACTACCTTAGGTCGTATCTGGACTATCAACATGGTGGAACCCAAAGGATGAAGTGGCAATCCATAATGCATCCTGATGGTGGTGGAAAACTAATCATATCTTGCATGATTCAGGTCATTGATAAAGAGGACCTCCTTAGTGATAAGGTCGATTCAGAATGTCGCATCAACCAAGATGCCCCTAATAGAGATGTCATTAGTTAATGTTTATATCTAGAGGGGATAAGGCTCTCTACTAAAAAATGCATCCAGAGGGGTAAAGGTGATATTCATCTTGGGTCCCCTCTAGGTAGGTGGCAAGATATGAGTGATAGTCACTGTCCCTATGAACTGATTGCAACTCAGAAAAGGGAAGGATTTGATATAGAGGTTTCTAGTTCCCAACGGGTTCACTAATGTGTGGAGAAGAAAAATTCACCAACCTCTAGACCATTTAAAGACTTGAGGGATAAACTATCCCTTGTACCATCTCACTTCTATTAGCACTTTGGTGAGCTTTGGGATAAAGAAACTAATGTAATAATGAGGTTTAATGATTTAAAGACTAGCTACAAGAGAAAATTAAATATCTACTAGCTACTGATAGGAACAATATTATCTCTACATAAATTGAAAAAGTACACTATAAATACCAAACATTTAACTCTACAAGCTCACTGCCCAGGATGCACGAACAGGTCTAGGATGCTAGCGTGACCCACATACATCCTGCATCAACAGAGTAAAAAGGATGACTCAAAAAATAAAAAAGATAACAAAATAATAGAATAAAATAACTAATAACAACATATGATTGAAATAACTAAACCATTAGCTCAATATAAATGCAAGGACAAGGATAGTGAAGAAATTACAGCCTCCTACAAAAGTTGACAAAGCCAAGAAGCCTCTCTACAATCTTCTCCTTTCAAAAACCTACATACATGAAAATGAGGAAAAGTGTTGAGGTTGTTTGGAGACCTACCTCAGTAAGATCTCTTCTTTGGTGTTTCTACGTCCACAACATCCAGATAGATGATCAGTGATAGATAATCGAGAATGATAATAGACAAGGAATATGCAATAGCTAATAACGAGAATATGATGAAGATAATGTATTATGCTACTAAACATGAATAGGGATTAAATAAGAGACTTCCCTTCTTAATCAAGAAGCCAAGGCCTGACAAAGTGAAGGCAAGAACCACCAAGAGTTCATGAACAAGTTGTACAACCTTGGTATGAAGTTCAAGATCATAGTGAATAATGTGTGTGTGTAGGATCAAGAAGATAGAATTGGAGAGCAAAAAGTGAGCTCATAAGTGTGCCAAGATTACCAAAAAGACCAAGAAGGCCCAATGAATGTTCACAATGGAATTATAATGATTGGAAATCAAATCTGGGCATCAGGTGGAGGAATCGGGCGCTACACTACAGCTTGGTAGTTTGTAATGCCTCAACAACTCTCTAAGCCTCTGCATATTCACAAATGAGTGTATGCCACGTGGAAATCTTCATGATATGCACATGTCTTGGGTCATCCAGGTCGCATGGCTAAGATTATGTGTGTGGTGACAAGACGGGATGAATGGACTTGGAGGGATTATGTGGATTTTTGAGTTTTAGGCTAAAGTAGAGGCATGGCATAATGGTAAATTACACAGGGGTGCAAATTTACAGCATTATAGCTATATCTTAGGGTAGTCACTTATTTCAATTTTTGAGTTTTTTATTGAGCCAACTTGGTTTTTGTAACTTAGAATGAGAGTTTAAAAGTCCACAAGAGGGGTTAACCTAAGTGAATCTGATCATATATACCTAACAATATCCCCTAAGGTGTTTGTAAAGAACACCTTGATGTAATTAAACACAGGGATGACGAATGTAAAGAGATCTTTGTTGAAACTTTTCATCTGATTATTCCTACATGTTATAATTCATTCCTATACATTAGATCATTCCAATGACACTTAGGTTTATTGCTAAATGACCCATATTTGAGCCATATAGATATTCAATATTAAACAAAACTTTAAAAATTTGTTAAACAATGATAATATACTTTATATACCTTGATTACTAAAGTTTTCACAACATCAACAATAACTCTTCATATAATTATTCCTAAAGTCAAGTACTTTGGAATCCTTCTTATTTGATTTTAGAATGTTTATTGCAAGTTTATTAAACAACAATAAAATTAATAAAAGTTGATTGTGTGTTTGTGTGTGTATATTTATTAGCCTAAATATCTAATGGAAAGGGTTGTTTGTTTGTGCAAAAGGAAGAAAATTGATTTCTTTTTTATATTTTGATTGGTTAGGTTTGAAATGTGTTGTATTTCCTTAACCTTTACATTTAATTGTAATTTATGATGTGTGTTGTAAAGTGATTAAGTATATAGGGGGAAGGAAGATAAGATGTTCCTCTTTTATCCCCAAATGCACAAATGAAAGATCCAAATTGATTAACCCAAAAGAAGGATCAATGCACAGATGAAGAAACCATTTGGAAATGAGAGTAAGGAAAAAGATCTTAAATTTTGCTTCATGATTAAGAAGATATGATATATAACAGTAATTGAAAAGGATGAGAGGAAGTACCAACCTTAAAGAATTGTAGATTTGAAGAATGCTATTTGTAAGAATTGATCAAACTCAATTCTGCACAACCCAAGAAGAACCTGTTAGCCAATAACCTATTACAAGAAAAGAAGAAAATGGAGACAGAAGGAAAATACTCTCAGAATGTGAAAAATGCATAAGAGATTAACCAAAAAGTACAAAGCTCAACCTTATAAAAGGTGAGAAAGAAACCCTAAAGGAAAACTAGGTTGCACATTATTAATTAATAATTAATTAATAATGTACCTAAGTGAAGCTTAAGTAACTAGAGTAATATAAACTTATATAATTAAATCGATATGATTTAATTAATAAGTATAAAGTCATAATACTCTAACACCCCCCCTTAAGCTGAACGCAGGGAGAAAGCTGACCTAGCAAAAACTATGAAAGCAAGAAATGGGTCCCGGCAACAAGGCCTGATCAGGTACCCAGAACAAGGAAATCTCTGTAAACCGGAGACAAAGGAGAAAACCCAGTGGGAAAAACTCCTCTCCAAAAAGAGAT
>MU223997.1:54247-69384 GCA_018584345.1 Thuja plicata | reverse complement strand
GCTTGCAAATCTGCAATCTGTTTCTCATAGCCATCAAATCTCTTCTGAAAACACTGGGACTCATCATGGGACCCCTTCTGACAATAAGAACAAGTGGGGTTCTGAGTCTTCTGTTTCTCCTTTTTAGGAGAAGGTGGTGGGCCAGAAGAGTGCTAAGAAGAGGAATCAGATATCTTCTTCGGCTTCAGCTTCCGTGTATCTTGAGATGACTTGGCAAGCAATGCCTATGACTGTGAACCTGTAAGAGAGTCCATCTGACTAAGTTTGGACTGCTCACGAGTTAACCTGTCACAGAAGGTCTCAAAAGAGGGCATAACATGTCGTGCACCCAGTGCATCCATAGTGGAGTAGAAGGTAGAAGTGAAAATCTGATAAGGACCACGAAGCTTGGAGAGTATCAGGAAGATACACTCATCATCAGACTTCGACTTTCCAGCAACCTGTAAAATCGAGCGAAGAGACTTGAACTTCATCAGGAAGTCCTCAATGTTGGTGAAGGAGTCAGGTGCCAAGGAGGTGAACTCTGCATCTATCTGGAGAATCCTGAACTGATCCATGGTGCCAAACAAGGTGGAGAACTTGTCCCACATCTCCCTAGGTGTAGTCATACCATCCAGGTGGAACAACAATCCATCTGAAATGTTCATGGCAATGAGGCCCATCGCCTCATTTATCCTGTTTCTGTGCATAAGAGCCTCATAAGGCCTCTGAAGAACTGGCTGAACCGCATCTATGCAGGACCATAAACCTCGTGACATGAGGAGTCTGGTCATGTGTGGCTTCCATGTGTGGTAGTTGTGGGGTGTCAGTCGGGCCACAGAGGGTTCTGACATTGAAAAAAGAGTAAGACGGAAGTAGAATGGTCTTTCTGAATGAAATGACAGAAAGTAAAATGCACCCTCCACAATGTATAATACTAACCCCTATACACCCCAAATTACTATGAAAGCACAAGAAATGAGAAAAAAATGTGAGTTCCAGAAGCAGAATAAGAGCACAAAGGAAGGTATGACTTTGACTGAAAAAACCAGCAAACAAATGGAAAAATCAGGAAGTGAGACCTACACCAATGCGACGGGCTCAGAAACACCTTTCTGGCGATATTTTGTTTTCCAAAAATGGACACCGTATGCCCACGTTATGGCCAAAACTATGACAGGAGGTCCAAACACTGAGCTCCCTGGAAAAAACCAGAGACGGGAAAAAAATTGACGGTCGTATGACCGTCACTGGGCCGTCGCTGACGTCAGCATGATGTCATCACCGGAAAAACTATGCAGCAACCGGAAAAATTGAACTCGCCAAAAAAAATTTGAAAAAACCACCGAAAAAAAATTCTGGTCGCTGACGTCAGCCCTGCGGTGGCGAGAGGTGAGCCGGTGGCGGCTGCTCCTGGGCGGCGCCGCTGGTGGCGCTGCCAGCTCCGCCGGCGGATGGCGGCCGGTGAGCTGCGCGCTGTCGGTGGGCTGAGCGCGGGCCGAGCCAAGGCGGCGCCGGGGTGGCGGGGTGGTGGCGTGCCTCGGTTTGCCCAAAAAAATGCCCTTTTTAAATTTTTTTTGCATTTTTTCCTCAAAAACTGTGTCGTACGACCCTAAATGGGCAAAAAAAAATTTCCAGATGCTCCAGAGGCCAAATAGGTCAAATTTTATATCAAAATTCACCGGATCGATCCTCTGAATTCATTGGAGAGGTCTGTTTTGGCCCAAGATGCCTCTAAAAAATATTTTTTTCCAAATCCAACCAAAAACTATGGCTGAAAGATGAAACCCTTGAAACTCCAAGAAAAATCTTCAAATCAGGAACAGGCGGCCACAGATCTGAGCTCTGATACCATGTAAGAATTGATCAAACTTAATTCTGCACAACCCAAGAAGAACCTATTAGCCAATAACCTGTTACAAGAAAAGAAGAAAATGGAGACAGAAGGAAAATACTCTCAGAATGTGAAAAATGCATAAGAGATTAACCAAAAAGTACAAAGCTCAACCTTATAAAAGGTGAGAAAGAAACCCTAAAGGAAAACTAGGTTGCACATTATTAATTAATAATTAATTAATAATGTACCTAAGTGAAGCTTAAGTAACTAGAGTAATATAAACTTATATAATTAAATCGATATGATTTAATTAATAAGTATAAAGTAATAATACTCTAACACTATTTTTTGAGGTCTATACTCAGTTTCCGAAAAATCTAAAGTATGATCCGGAACAAAAATGCAGAGACGAACAAAACCCAAAAATCTTTTTCCAATCTGACACCATCTTGTGAAAAAGGTCAACCTTGACCCACAAATGTCACCCCTGACCCAATAATCTCGACCCTGACCTGTGCAGGTTCGACATAAAATATGTTGGCGGATCCCGATAGTTCGCTGAAAAGGGTATCCAGATCTGAGTTCAAATCCACAGTCCTGAACCTGTATCTGCAAGAAAAAGAGATTTGTTTGTTGGGGGGGAGGGGTTTGCCTTGGTCAAACCCCAGTTTTGGAATTAACCTCAAATATATAATTGAAACTACAGAAGTAAACAAAGTAAATGAAACAATTCACCTTGCTCATGTAAAAGTCCTTGTGGAGGATTCGAATCCTTGAATTCACAAGTATGTATGCACCAATGGATCTAGAATTTAGAATGTAGGATGTCTTCAATCAATTTATTATAGATCTCCAACACCAAATATTGAATGGGTTCTTGAATAGGAAGAGGCTTGGAAGAAGGTGGATGGAGAGATCACCAAAATGGGTACTATGTAGCTTGAATCCTTCAATGGCCTCCCATGGATCTCCTTGATGAATGCTTGAATGCTTGAATGCTTGATGATGGATAGATACTTACTTTGAATCTTTCTCCTTAGCTTGCTTGAACTTTGCTTGATAATGCTTCTCAATTGTTCAATGATGCTTAGGCTTGGATCGAGGACTTAGAGAAAATGAGAGGAGAAAGGCTCCCTTTTATATGAAATTAGGATACAATCTTCTAAGGAGGCCGACATAGGAGAATTAAATTCCCATTAAAGCCTTTACCCCTAGGAGAGGACCTATATTAAATATAATTTAGGAATCATCTCTTCGGAACCCGAAACAACCGACTCGAAAGCGGGAATTAACTTTTTCAAAGACTGACATCCGAAAACTATGAGATCCTGAAATCTGGACCCTGGGTC
This sequence comes from Thuja plicata, assembly GCA_018584345.1. Taxonomy (NCBI): domain Eukaryota; kingdom Viridiplantae; phylum Streptophyta; class Pinopsida; order Cupressales; family Cupressaceae; genus Thuja; species Thuja plicata. The sequence continues at coordinate 66,219 of MU223997.1, read as the reverse complement.
AAGGTCAAGGTTGACCTTGACCTAGGTTAGGGGTGAGGTTAACCTTGACCTAGGTCAGGGTTGAGGTCAACATAGACCTAAAAGGTCAACCTTGACCCTGAGGTCAAAGATCTCAAATCTGCAGTCTAGAATGCCAAAAACTGGCTAGAGAGAGGTGGAAAATGGGGCAGAACAGGGGGAAAGCCAGGTCTAAACCAGGAACCCATTCAAGGTGCTTGAAATGACCCCAAACCACTTACTCAGAAGGCTAAACCAGTCTATCATGGAAGTGCTTCCATTTTCCTTCTATACATTTAGCCCCAACTTTAGCAAGAGTACGGACTCAACACAAACTCTTGGTAAAGGAGATCATAAAGAGAAGACAATATTATTGGAATCAAAAAGGGACAAAGAAATCCTCAAGCCCCCAAGGGACTTAATTCTTTATCAACCCTAACATCACAATAAGAGAGACATCACTAGTTAAGGAGAGAGAGAGAGAGAGGGTGTGATTATCTTGTCCAATGAGAACTTATATCCCATTGTGAACCACACAAGTAAACAACATAACTAGAAAGATGGAGTTGAACCGCGTAGTGAATGTGGCTACTCACTAGTCAACCCATAAGGGAGATCCATTCTTAAGGACACCTTCCGACCTTAAGGGATCAAAACATTGAAAACTGGAGGGATCGAGAGATCCGTGTAAATTTAAACTAGAGGGATCAAGAGATCCTAAAAAGTAAAATGTCCATGCTTTAAAGATTAGTTTTTAATCCATAAAGGGAAAAATTTTAAGTATTTGAAAATATTTCGAACGTGTGTGTGTGTGTGTGAAAAAAGTGAGTGGAGCGTATGCCCCCACGTTAAAGTCATTGCTAACACTTTAATAGGAGCAATGGTTTTAACGGAAACATAAACAACTCTACAAATTACATTTCCACTACGAGGTGCCCCCAAATGAAGACAAATCAAGGGAAATAAACATAAACATACAAAAGAACACATAAGGGATCTACCTACTATGGGGTCAGTATGATCATAAGATAACATGTACATATATAGATATGATATTATTGCAAATGAAGTGACACCATTCCCCAAAGAAAGTAGAACTACAATCACAATAGAGGAAAGAATACTTAAGAGTTGCAAAGAAGAATCTTTTCGGACCACAACCTAGAGACCAAAAAGAATCAGTGCTACCATGTCGCAGAGCCAAGCAGACTATAAAAGGGAAACATTTACGAACAGTAGCACAAGTACAACATAACATAAGAACAACATATAGAATAATAAAGATACATATAGAGGAATTGTACGACAGGTTTGAGTCTTTTATCACCTTGCACCAACAAAGTAACAAGGGTCATATAAAAGAATCTAGAAAACATTTAGCAAACACATTACAGGAGAAGCACAATACAACATGCAAACACAAAAAGGGCTACCATGAAGGATAGGCCAATCAGGTGCATCGCCTACTCTCCCTATCTTGGTTTATATCAATTAGGGAAGGTGGGCAACTCGCAAGAGGGACTATATCCAATACAATAGGAATGATAGCTAGTTCCAAACAAGGATCCTCTTGAGAATCACGTTGCTCAATACTAGGTGTAATTGTGAATTGAGTTGAAAGCATACGAGGTAAGTCAGTGTCAAGATCAATGGTCTCATATTCATCACTAAGATCAATAGGATCATCTAAAGTATCCTCCTCATCAAGATTAATTGAAATGTGATCTAAGGTGCGAATAGGATCATCATACTCATTCATCTTAACATCATTATGAATATTAACCTCTTTTGACACATCAGCCATAGGTTGGTTAAAAGTAGGTAAAGAGTTTTGAAGAAGAGAAGCCCGGGCCCTAGCATTAGCTCTATGCTTCTTATGACGTTCATTAGCAAATTTATTGCATTTTTCTTTGTTTAACACATTTTAAGAACTAGGAGGAATGACCACAGATTCCTTCATAGGTTCTATAGGAGGATTTTCAATGGGTTGTAATGAAACAGTAGAAGTTTGATTATTAGAATTAGAATTAATGGCTAAAGGAGCTATGGAAGGAGTAGGCAAAAGACCACGGTTGAGATCTATCCAAGGCATGCTTAACTCAGTAATTTTATGATTTTTGTAAGCTTGGTATGAGCAAAAGAGATGATCAGGGCAAGGAGGACATGAGTTAGGTAATGAAGGCTAGAAGAAATCAAGAGTAGCACAATCTCTAGGCCTAGAAGGTTGATACAAACTATGATTAATCATTTTGACTTCTCCATTATGAATGAACTTAAGACATTTATGAATAGGAGAAGAAATAGCATGCATAACAGTTATCCATGGTAAACAAAATTTGATTTGAAATTGATCAGAAGTAGGAATAACAATGAAGGTAGTATCTACAACTTTACCACAAAGTTCAACCGGTAAGTTGATAGAACCAAGTGCAGGATAAAGAAAACCATTACAAGTTTTGATCCATGCATCAGATGGATCATAACAATCATGTTGTAATTTTTTCATAAAAAGATTTTCCTCAGTAATAACACTTATTAAAGATGTGGGATCAACAAGACAACCACGAGTAGGTATCTTAGCAATCCTAGCATAGATATAAAGGGGACCATCAGGAGCTTTAATCATTTCAAAATCATCAAAGGTGATTAAAAGTTCCCTAGGTCACTTATCCTTAGTTTGTTTGTGAGGTTTAGGTGGAACTGGAGGTTGAAGTAGAGGTGAAGGATCTTGAACAGTAGGTTGAGACAAAACAACACACTCCACATGATTAACAATCTGATTAAGATCATCCATCTTTGAATCATAGACAATATTCACAGAAGATGGTTGAGCTATGGTATTAGTATCATATGTAGGTAAAGGATTTGTATAGATTTGAAGGTTTTGATTAGGAGGAGAAATAGATTTATTCCCACTATCATCAAAATTTATCAACAGACAAAGCCTTAGAATCAATTAAATCTTGAATTTTATGCTTTAGAGGATAACATTTTTCAGTATCATGGCCATTCTGGCGATGGTATTGACAAAAAGCTTTAGAATTGAAGGATTTGGATGCTATCATGGTAGGGAGAAGAGGTTGAATGGGAGGAAAGGTAATCATATTAGCGCTTAACAACCTACTCATTATAGAATGCAAAGTTTCAGAGAGAGGAGTAAACGTACGATGCATACAAAAAGCAGTGGATGCAGAAGTGGCCTTATTGGATGTAACAACAACTTGATCAGCAACCGCATTCATCTGTTTATTAATCTTGACATAGTTGTTAGGTTTTTGAAACTTATTAGGATTAGGAGCAGTATCACTCTTATCAACTGGAACAGGAGCCATTGGAGTGTTGCTCTCAAATTGACTCACTTGTAACTGATAATGGTGAAGTGCTGCACAAAGTTGTTAAAAAGAGGTAAATTCAGTAAGCAGAATCTTATCTCTAATATCCTTTTGTAAATTTGAAATAAATATGTGTTGAATATCAGTATCAGGAACAGGATAAGAAATCCGAGCATACAAATGCTTAAATCTACCAATGAAATCAGTCAATTTTTCCTTAATGTTTTGTTTACAATGCATTAAATCAGTTAAGGAAACTTGTGGACTGATGTTATTTTGAAATTGTTGGATAAAGGTATTAGCAAGTTTAGGAAAAGAATCAATTGAATAAGGAGGTAAAGAACAGTACCATTGCAAAGCCTTATCATGAAAATTTATAGCAAACAATTTAGCTAAAATCCTATGGTCATCAACATAGTCACTACAAAGGATTTGAAATGTTTTAACATGAGTGACGGGATCGCCTTTACCATTGTAATTCTCAAGATGAGTCATATCGGCTTGTTGAGGGACAACAACACGAATGATGTCTAAGGATAAAGGACTACCCATGTCACATGTAGGAATGCTAAACTTGGATTGGGTTAAGGATGCAAGTTGTTGTTGTAAAGATGACATAGTTTGAGACAAACTAATGATTGTGGAATCATTAGAGGAAACAGGTGGCATAGAAATGTTAGGAACACTAGGAAAAGTGTAGGAAGCAACATGAATACAAGAAACAACTGGTGGAACATTAGGAACCATAGTTGGAAGGGGATTAGAATAAGTAAAAGGTACACTATGATATGAAGGTTGTGAGGTAGGTAGAGATACCAGTGGAGCACTCACAGGAATATATGCAATTGGGAGAGATGTATTCATCAAAGGAGGAGTATAAGTAGGAATGCTAGGACCACAAGAAGGTCCTTGAATAGTGATAGGAGGTGTATATCCTAACTCTTGAGCCTCTTGAGCTAAAGGTTTAACATTCGAATGCACAAGATGAGTAAGACCACGCAAAAATTTAACACCTTGATCATTATCACGGAGGAATTTATTAAGAGCCTCTATAGCTTGGATGAAATCTTGATTAGGGTTTTCTTGGATAAGCCAATTTCCCATTTTATCAAGTTCGGTTGAGAGTTTTTGCACTTGTTCAGGAGGAACTCTTAAGGCATCATCCTCATCATGAGATGAGTGAGAAGAGTTATGCTCCATAGAAGGATTGGAATCATGAGTTATCAAATTATCATCCGGGATCCTAAGGAAAGGAGAGGAAGACTCGGGATCAAAGGAACCCATAAGTCTATGGCTTCGTCTAACCGGGATACTATATGTAGGACTAGAAGTGGTAAAGCTTATACACAATTGCAATGCAAATGATCTAACACAAGATTTTGATTTATTAATTTTAAATTTAATTGAAAGATCATGCAAGATATAGAATAAACATGTAAATCTAACACCAAAAAGAAAGAGTTGTCTATTGCGGGTTCACCAAAATGTAAAGGAAGAAAATTGATTTCTTTTTTATATTTTGATTGGTTAGGTTTGAAATGTGTTGTATTTCCTTAACCTTTACATTTAATTGTAATTTATGATGTGTGTTGTAATTTGATTAAGTATATAGGGGGAAGGAAGATAAGATGTTCCTCTTTTATCCCCAAATGCACAAATGAAATATCCAAATTGATTAACCCAAAAGAAGGATCAATGCACAAATGAAGCAACCATTTGGAAATGAGAGTAAGGAAGAAGATCTTAAATTCTGCTTTATGATTAAGAAGATATGATATATAATAGTAATTGAAAAGGATGAGAGGAAGTACCAACCTTAAAGAATTGTAGATCTGAAGAATGCTATTTTCTGAGGTCTGTACTCAGTTTTTCGAAAATCTAAAGTATGATCCGGAACAGAAACGCAAAGATGAACAAAACCCAGAAATATTTTTATGATTTGACACCGTCTTGTGAAAAAGGTTGACCTTGACCCACAAATGTCACCCCTGACCCAATAATATCGACCCTAACCTATGCAGGTCCGACAGAAAATCTGTTCGCGAATCTTGATAGTTCACTGAAAAGGGTATCCAGATCTGAGTTCAAATCCACTGTCCTGAACCTGTATCTGCAAGAAAAAGAGATTTTTTTGTTGGGGGGGGGAGGGGTTTGCCTTGGTCAAACCCTTGTTTAGGAATTAACCTCAAATATATAATTGAAATTGCATAAGTAAACAAAGTAAATGAAACAATTCACCTTGCTCATGTGAAAGTCCTTATGGAGGATTTGAATCCTTGAATCCACAAGTATGTATGCACCAATGGATCTAGAATTTAGAATGTAGGATGTCTTCAATCAATTTCTTGTATATCTCCAACACCAAATCTTGAATGGGTTCTTGAATAGGAAGAGGCTTGGAAGAAGGTGGATGGAGAGATCACCAAAAAGGGCACTATGTAGCTTGAATCCTTCAATGGCCTCCCATGGATCTCTTTGATGAATGCTTGAATGCTTGATGATGGATAGATGCTTGCTTTAAATCTTTCTCCTTAGCTTTCTTGAACTTCGCTTGATAATGCTTCTCAATTGTTCAATGATGCTTAGGCTTGGATCAAGGACTTAGAGAAAATGAGAGGAGAAAGGCTCCCTTTTATATGAAATTAGGGCACAATCTTCTAAGGAGGCCGACATAGGAGAATTAAATTCCCATTAAAGCCTTTACCCCTAGGAGAGGACCTATATAAATATAATTTAGGAATCATCGCTTCGGAACCCAAAATAGCCGACCCGGAAGCGGGAATTAACTTTTTCAAAGACCAACATCTGGAAACTATGAGATCCTAAAACCTGGACCCTGGGTCAAGGTCGAGGTCGACCTTGACCTAGGCCAGGGGTGACGTCAACCTTGAACTAGGTCAAGGTCGAGCTTGACATAGACCTAAAAGGTCGACCTTGATCCTGAGGTCAAAGATCTCAAATCTACAGTCCAGAATGTCAAAAATTGGCTAGAGAGAGGTGGAAAATGGGGCAGAACAGGGGGAAAGCCAGGTCTAAATCAGGAACCCATTCAAGACGCTTGACATGACCCCAAACCACTTACTCAGAAGGCTAAACCAGTCTATCATGGAAGTGCTTCCATTTTCCGACTATACAGTTTGTTAACATTAAATTAGTGAAGATATTCATTCTCACATCCCCTAGAGTTTAGTCTTAAGTTTTATACTCCTTTATAATTAGGGTTTTCCCACTCTTAAATTTGAAAAAAAAGTGAATTTGAAGATGTGTTATGATTCATGTCCTTCTCCTTATGATTTGTATATAATTTATTCTTGGACATTTTTTGTATGTCATGTATGTTTGATTTCACTTATTCCATCTATTTACCCCACGTGTCCTTACAATTTGACTTCTTGATTATACTTTGTCTTTTTTTTTTTCTTATTGACTTCTATATTAGGATTCACACTTCATATTTTCACTTGAGGAATCTTTAATATTTTTTACATCTTTATTAATCACAATCTACGTTTTATATATTTTATTCTCATGTTTGCTTCTTTGTGTGTATGGTTTGTTTTTAATCGTGTTCCCACTTTATGTTTTTACGTGTTTCTTGTTTACATATACCTACTGATTTTTGCTACACATATTTGATGTCTTCTATATGTAATAACCACTAAGCTTTCTACTATTCTCTTCATCATAATCTATGTGTACAATTATCTTATGATTCTCTTGTTTCTATTACATGTGTTTGTATTGTTGTATATTGCTTCTAAAGCTATCTTATTATATTTATTGCATGTATCGCATCCTACTTATTTACACTAACATGACTATTTCTTGATTTGGTTACATATTTGAGATGCTTACATGGTTAGTATTCATCCTTTTAGGTCATCCTTGCCTCATGATTTGTCAATGCTAGGGGAAACAATGTGCCTTGATGCTCATTATTAGTTTATATGATCTTGTATACTTATCATATGATGTTGCATATGTGTGTCCTTTATTTGTTCACACAGTTACTTTTCCATTTTCATCATCTACTTGTCACATAGTTATACTTATTACATTTAAAGTGCCTACACTCATACTTTTTACATGATGTGCTTGCATTCTTACTATTTTGCCAATTTTACTAATTTATAATGAATCATTTATCATTTTTCAATTCCTTGTGTATATTGAATGAAACCAATTCAAAGGGGTTACATATTATTGCAAAAATAATCACTATTGAGTTTTTAGGTAGTGAGTTTTTCAATATAGAGACTCATCACTACATCTAGATTGATCTTGCTCATATCACATGTTTACAATTGAGTGGAGTTCTATCCCATTTTCTACTTTGAGTGGAATCGCATAGTTGTATAAAACATGTATGTCGAAGTTTTTAGGTTATATTGAGAGTGTCATGTCACATTTTTTTCACACTGAGTGGAGTCTTATAGTCATATCAAATCTGTCATAAAAATTTCCACAAGTAGTGATATCACTATTTTGATTGTGTCATATCACATTGTTACACCAAGTGGAGCATTTATAAATCACCTTGTGTACAAATGAAATTTCTAACTCTTGTCTTGAATTATTTATCCTCATTTTCATTGATAATATAAGTAATATGTTATTTGTATGCATTCACTTGCATGACATTATCTAGTCATGGCATATTTTTTCTCTATTATGTACATCCTATGAGGCACTCGTGCCAAAGAGGAACACAAAGAATCCAAAAATGGTCCATTACCTTACATGGACCAAATATCCTTTTGAAATGTTTAAATATTTTATTTTCATGTTGGTTGAGATGTTTAATACTTTGACATCCACATGCATTTTAGAATCACATGCACCTCAATGTGGGGACAAAATGCGATAACAAAATTTGCATGCCTGTGTTAATTCTCATTTGTTTTGGGCCCATGTTGATGAAATGTCTTAATATAATTACATATCAACAATGAAGACTCTTGTACTAAGTTTGGCTCATGATCCAATATTCATCCCTATCCATTTCACATTCATTTAAACTTATTTCATGCATTTGACCTTATCTTGAATCATTTGCATGCCATTTAGTATCTTACATTCACACCTGTGTCCCCATCATTACATGTAGAGCACCGGTAATGATGATGTTATATGCTCCCAACAATTGCAAATGAGCATGTTTCAACATGTCAACACATGTGCATGAGGAGAGAGGCTTTAACAACAAATTGCCATAATGAAAATAATGAAGAGTAAAGGGAGGGTCTTTGCATAGTAAAAGTTAGGTTTAGGGCTAACCTTGTAATATGTAATGGCATGATGGTGTAAAAAAAGTAGACTACAAATACACTAAAAATATAGCATAAAATAGAGTAAAATGTGACATATCAATTCAATAAGGTGGCATTTCAATTGTATAAATTTGCATTAGAAACTTGTTTATAATATTCCAAATATATATTTTCATCTTATAAACATGTGATATTGATGTTTCAACATAAATATGTAATTTTATAATCGTTAATTAGAAAATTTACAAAACTTTATTGATGATCATAAAACACAATCATTAAGACTATCTATAAATTTTAGATAACACTTTAATACAACCACTTCAAAGCATGACACACATAATGATTCACCTTAACCATTAATATATGCAATTTAAAATCTTAACTTACCCAAATTTAAATTTAAATTTAAAGTGTGTTGTTTTGAGATCCTCTCTCAAATGAAAGAATAATAAAAAACAAACAAATATCAAAACTGATAACTTTCCGTAAGGTATAGGTTGATTTTTCTTTTATTTGGTATAGTATTAACGACATTTTCTTTTGTTCCCATCTACGTGCCTTGTGCTGCACTTTGTCTTTTATTGTCTGGATACCTTGATTGCATTTTACTTAATCATAAACAAACTCTTCTAAATAATAATAGGCCTTGTGAATTACTTCACTCTAGATTAAAAAACACCTCGAGAATCATTTTATTGGTGCTATGGGTTTCTCCAAGATGGATATATATTTTTCTTTATTTTTATTTTTTAAAATTATCTAGAACTAATTGATTAGAATTTCAACCTATAGTGTATTCATGGATTTTACTTTTTTGTCTAAGAAGGTGTCTATGAGTGTTTTTAATATTGTATAAACGTTTAATGGTAAATAATTATGCTGGAATTGTCATTTCTATGAATAAGATTTTAATGTGTATGTTTGAATTTATAAGTCATTAAATGCTAGCATATTTATATTTTTAAAATATATGTAAAATATAGTGAGAAATATCAATTTAAATTATGAAGAGAAATACAAATATAAGAATAGTAATACTAAATATAAATCTCATTAATAAAATTTCTCACTAAAAAATAAAATAAAATAAAAATAGGAAAAATTAAAGCTCACTAAAAAAATTGAAAATATATATCACTATAGCAAATTTGTAATTTTTTATATCTAATTTTTTTATAAATTTAATTGAAACATACAAAAACTATCAAGATAATTAAATTCAAACATATTTTTACATATTTTTTTATAAAAATAAAAGTGGCAAGCCATTAAACTATTTATTTATTAATTATAAGAAGTTTACATCAGTCTTGGTTCAAGAAAGCATACTGGTAGGAAAGAACTAGGAAGAAAACATTCGGTTGTAGCTTAGATAAAAAATCTAAAATCTAAACATGATTACATCAAAATGACACATTGCCAAACCCAGATACAAAAACACTAGCTAGAAGTCCACCAAGAGTTAGAGCCTGGATCAAATGGATGCATAGATGATGATGATTATTATTATTATTATTACTATTTTTTATTTATTTATTTATTTTTAAAAATGATCAGTAAAGGCCTAGGCCAAATAATTTTATTACTTAGAATAAAAGGTTACATCTCCGTTCAATGCGAGCACTGGTAGGAAAGAACGGAGGAAAGATTATTATTATTATTATTATTATTGAATCCCAACCATAGTATGTAGAATCTTGGGAAAAGGACAAAAAACCACCATACTAGCTTGCAAACACTGGAAACAAGTGTATCAACCAATATGCCATGACATAGAAGAAGAGGCAATATTTGTGTGTGCATCAGCATTCCAAACTCTTCAACAATAATCTTCAAACCACCATCCTACACAACACTCTTAACCACAACCAAAACAGCTTGAATATGATTGTTAGCCATAAAATATGGAAAATCAATATAATAAGCAATAGGAAAGGAGCCATTCTCAAGCTTATGCGAACACAAAAGAATCATCAACACATCTTCCTCAAATAATTCAGAATTTAACAATATTGTACAATTTATATCAAGCATACAAGAAGGATTGAATACAATGACAATAGAGTCTCAATCCCAACAATTGAATAGTAAAAGGACCATCAAGAAAGGACAATGCAGATAAACTTGAGGGCCATATACATATTTGCAATGTGATTCCATAATAAGGATAAAAACTGAAATAACAATGGGAATGTAAAGCCATATCTTGCACAAGGCACCCAATATGACGAAGGATCCACCAAACATACATATGCAACATTGACCATACCAAGGGAATACAACCAGGATATGATGAATGAAAAACATACCTAAGACCCATAGCAACACCCAAGAATATGGGAGGTGGGACACAATCATAAAGATGCCAATGTATCGTACAACCCTCAAAGCTTCATTTATAAGAAATGAAACCTCTAGTTTGAAGAATGAAACCTCTAGTTTGAAGAATGAAAACAAACAAAGCATGGATAATGTGATACCATTTCTGCAAAACCATTAATAAAAATAACATTGTAGATGAAGATGGTGCTAGCCTAATGATGTGAATAAATATGAACAAGAAAACTAGTATAAATTCTCTTCACTACCATAGAGAAACCTCAATAACTGAAACCAGACATATGAGAAGGATGGAATGAAAAGACAATAGAATCTCAAACCCAACTATCAAATAGCCAAGAGACTTTCAAGAAAGGATAATAAAGTGTCGATAAACTAAAATATTAAATTTTTAATATATAACATTTTTAAAAAATTAGGATTAGTTATTGTAGGATTAGTTATTGAGCATTAATTGAAAATTTTTGCATTACCTTCATAAGCATATTATGTGACAGGCAACATAAATTATAGAGTTAATTTAAATAGTATATCAATTCTTCACAATTTCTTTGTAATTGGGCTTCAAGGTCATGGACTGATGCACACATACTCCTTTCACAAATGACAAGGGGGCCTCCCATAGCGTTTCAATCTTGCAAAACTAAATTGATAGAGTGAGAAGAAAGTTCATGCAATCGATGGACATCTTTGAATCTAGGACAAGTGCAAAATTGATCTAGTGTTGTGCCTACCACATGTAGACATCTTTCAACCCAAGACAAGTGCAAAATTGATCTAGAGTTATGTCCTTTGCTCCACCTATAGCCAAATTGAATGCCATAGATATGCTCGACAAAGAGAAAACAACATTCTCGTCTACACTTACTTTGTATTGCTTCCTTTGAAAACCGAATGGAGAGATTTGTTTGACTATGAATTGAAGACTTGATATTTGTTGCTCCTCAATTCAATGTATACTATTTCTGCAAAATATAACTGTGCATTAACAATTTGACCCAACTCTAATTGCAAGCATTATATATATATA
>MU223997.1:41613-54162 GCA_018584345.1 Thuja plicata | reverse complement strand
TATATATATAAAATTTGAAAGAAGAAGATGAAAACCAAATTAAAATCCTAATCCAAGATGCAAAGACTCACTTTGATTTTATTGCATGATTCTATAAATATATTGAATACTTGATCTTATTTATAGATTTTTCTAGGGAAAATCAAATGAAAGATAAAGATGAAGATGAGGATGAGGATGAGGATGAGGATGAGATCAAGGATCTAGTAGAAAAATGAAAAATTATCATTTCAAAGTGATAGGAGATAATGATGAATTATATAATTCAACTAGTGATAATTATGAGGATATTTTTAGAAAAAATATTAGAAGTTAATAATATAATAATTTAATTGTCTACTATTCCACTTAAGTAATATAATATTATAATTTATAATTGTAATATATATTATTTTATAATATTTATTATAAAATAATTTAAATTTAAATTTTTCAAAGATAAAATTTTTAAAAAATTGTCATACATATTTTTTTAATAAAACCTAGAAACTTACTTTAAATTGACTTTTAGGAAGGATGTCATTATCCATTGAATGATAATTTATTATGTAATATTTTTAAGATATTTTAAAGAAAACTATATTTTTTTGTAAGGATGTCTTTATCTATATCTTTCTGAAGCTTTTGAAATATAACACAACTTTTTAATATTGGTAAAAATTTAGAGTTAAAAATTAAAATTAATTTTTTTAATATTTAAATTGTCTCCTTTAGTCGGGGTGTTCTTCATTTGGAATTGCACTAACCCTTTATTATTCTCACGGTCATTATATGGTAGCTTTCCCTAATAGTCACATCTTTTCATGGGTGCCTCTAGACCTCTCCCTCCTTTCTATTTCTCATCCCCTTAGTGCCTAACTCCCTTTCACAGAGTATATGTTAAGATGACATATTTGTAGCTTATTGTATTTGTTTCATCATCTTCTTTGTTAAGGTCTTGTCATTGAAACTAATGTTAGCAACAAATATGAGGGACATAAATTGGAGTTCTAACCCTAAGTGATCTCTTGGTGTTGTAGTCTTTATACCCCAAACTTAATACTATTGAGTGTACAAGGAATTATATTCGAACCTAAGATTAGCTATAAATTAGAATAAGAATATCATACAACACAATATACTAGAACTCAAAAGTATTTGTAGTTATCATATTTAATTAGTATATAGTAGACATCTTTATAATTCCTTATATTCACATATACATTCCTTATAATCTTCACCATTCTATTCACTTCTCACTCTTTTGGTGAGTAGATCTGACTATATACTTACATTTACAATATGAGACATGACATATAGTATCCTTAGAGCACATTCTATACTTCGAATCTCATTTTCTAGGGACTTCTTGAAGTGAGATGCAAAAACTTCTCTAGATCTATCTTTGTGTTGTGTCTCCCCACCAACAAGGGGCTTGGTTGACGTAATCTCCCAATTGTGTTGTTAACATGTCCTTTTCCCTGCTTTATAGACATGACAACCAACCGACACAAAGAATTGATAGTTATAATTTTTTTCTTAGTAGGTGCAATGGACTTAGAAGTATATGACAATAACACACCCTCGACTAGAATAGCACAAGTTTGATTAGAAGAAACTATCATGCTAAACAAGACAAATGAGCCTTAAGGATATTAACACCCTATAAGACACTATTGACTATTCTACTTCCAAAAAGTAGTGATCTTGGAATTTGACAATCTCTCGGGCCCCATTTGGTTAGTGGAATTGGGGCGGAATTGGGTGCAAAACTTTCACTTTTTTGCCAAATCCGCCGTTTGGGACACTAAACTGCAATTCGGGTTTCGGAGATCAAAATCTAGTTTAGGCAGCAAAATCGGCGACACTATCTTCCCACCCAATAGGTGGAATTTGAAATCATCTTCTGGGTTTTGGGTTTTTGTGAACCCCATTTAATTGGCTGTCGGGTCCGTTTAATCTATTAGAATCACGTCTAGAGCCAGGTGATCTATTAGAATACCAACATTAAAATGGCAGGCACGGATTGGGTCTGTGAGTCATTGTACAAATTGTTTTCAAAAGATTATGGTCTGACGGGATGCATTGACTCTACCTGCGCCAAAATGGTGATTGCGAATGGACTATGTGCATCCACCAAAGCACAGTGGTTTGGAAATTTTTGACAGATATTGTGAATGAAATATTTCGATAGATATGTTTGCAAAGTACCAATGCATAGCCAAGGCACGTGAAGTGCAGTTTGTAGGGTATGCACCAAAAGCAGAGTGTGGAAGCACAAGCAAGACACGTAAGCTGTTGATAGCTCCCTCAAGGGCCATGGACTGCATATAGACACCCATAAAAGCATAGTCGCAAGGGTTGCAGGAATGGCTAGTGATTTGTGTGTGGTCTCACAAACTCCCAAGCAAATGCACTCTAGGTAATGCACAAAATAGGTTTGTTGATGGTTTTCAAATCTTCAAGAAAATGCAACTGGCAAGGTGTAAAGCCAAATTCATTGATGGGTCTGCACCACACATGGATGAGAAATGGTCTCATGACTTCTCAGTTCCAATTCTAATTTCAAAATTGGCAACCAAACGCAGAAGATGGATTCTCTCAGTCATCTTCCGGGTCAACCAAACGGTCCAAACTATCTTTTGAATACACAAAACCAGAATTTCAAAACCTTATTTTGAGATAATCAGGTTTTGAGTCAAATTCTAATTCCTCAACCAAACGGGGCCCTAAATAAGTAGGAGATATTTTCCACAACAAGTTAAATGGTGATATTGCTATGAGGATTCAACTCCGTATAATTGTCACTCGGAACTTTAGGTTGAAACTTTCAACTTCATAAAAAATCCAAGAACCCACTACAACTTGATTTGTGGCAGACTCATTAAGAAACTTTCAACTTCATAAAAAAACCAAGAATCCATTGACAAATTTTCATATGTTTTAAAAAATGACTTTTCGAAAATAAAAAAATAAAAAAATGAAAATTAAGTTCAGCGATACCTAGGGAAAGAAAGGGCACGCTGAAAGCTAGTTGGAAATCACGAGAAATATAGAAAATAAAATATTTAACTAATAATGTCAATCAAGTTAGACCTAATAGTTGCGACTAGTGGTGGGCCATCTGCACGCGTCAAGTTACTGTTGGTCACGCTGATTCACGCGGATTCGAAACAACAACCAAAAAGTGAAAAGCGAAAGTTCTGGTCCTCTCGTCAACTAACATGATTAATCATCTAATCCGCGTCCCAGTTAATCCCGCAACTGGCGCCCTTCTTTTCTTGTAATAAACATTTTTTTCTGTACCACGGTAACTACTCACGCAATAAAACAGGACGAAGCCAACGAACAAAAACGCCCAATTTCTGGTTTTTTGGTTCCGGAGATTTGTGTTTTTTCTGTTTTTCTGTTGATAGAGATAATCTCGTCTGGAATTTCTGCATAGATGAGGATTCTGAAGGGGTGAAGAGATTGAGAGGGAAAAAAATGGCTCTGTTTACTCTGCAACAGCGGCTGTGGATGAAGGTTTCAAAGATTGGGCATGTGGCTTTGATGGGTGGAAACCATACCTCTGCAAGATTTTGCTCACGGTAACAAGCGCGGAAGGATTCTTTGTGTTTTAACAGATTCAAGATTTATTCGTTTTCTTTATTCTTTGTAAAAAGATTCTGTATTTTGTGTAAATGGTGGACGGATTGGGTTTGAGAAAGGGGTCTGGCGAGGGCTACGATAAATTCTGCGGTGAAATGGAGGCCAAGGAAAATCACAGTGGCTCGGGAAAGAGTCACAGGAGACTGGGTTTGCTGATTCGTGTTCTGCTGTTTGCAATGGCGGTCACGCTGCTGAGATTTGTTTATGTGATGGTTGAAGAAGGGGCCTGCGATGAGGGGGAGAGCTATTGTTTTCTGGATTTGAATCCATTAGGGTATGGGAAAAAGCCCTCGAAAATGCCTCGTCAGGCGTTCAAATCCCATGAGGTCTATATTCAGATGCAGCTGAATAAGAGCGTGAATCCGGAGCTCCAGAGGCTGTGGACGACAAAGGAATGGAGGCAAAAGGTGGATGAGTTTTCTGTCTTCTTTCAGGGTTTCATGGAGGAAGGTCTGCTTAAATCTGAGAGCAAGGCTCTGTGTGTCGGAGCAAAGGAAGGGCAACAGGTGCTTGCTTTGAGGGAAATTGGGGTTTCTGACGCGGTGGGAATCGACCCCGTGCCCTCTCCGCCGCTTGTAATGGAGGCCGATTTTCAGAATCAGCCTTTTGAGGACTTTACCTTTGATTTTGTGTATTCCGACATCTTTGATGCGAAATTTGCTGAGGAAATCTCACGCATTCTGAAGCCAGGAGGAATCGCTGTTCTGCGGATACAGGAGATGTATAGTATTGATTCTTTCATTCTTTCATTTTTTAGAAATTTTAGCGTTGTTCGTTCTGCAAAGTGGGAGGGATTTGCTGAGATTGTACTAAAGAAAAATGTAAATACTGTTGAGTTTGAGGTTGGGGAAAGGGGAAAATGTTCTGCGAAGGGATGGAAAAGGACTGTAATGGAGCAGGCGGAGCCGCTGATTCAGACGGAGCCATTAAAGCCCTGGATTACGCTCAAAGCAAATGTGAAAAACATAAAGTATCTTCCGACGCTTGAAGACATTGGGAGCAGAAGAAATTATCACTATGTAGATGTTGGCGCTAGGTCGTATGGTTCCAGCATAGGCAGCTGGTTCAAGAAAAGGTATCCAAAGCAAAACAAGACATTCAATGTGTACGCCATTGAAGCAGATGAGTCCTTCTATGGCGATTACCAGAAGAGAAAGGGGGTTAAGCTTTTGCCGTATGCGGCCTGGGTGAGAAACGAGAGCCTGAGCTTTGAGATCAACAGGGATGCAGGCAGTGCCATTGAAGCTAAAGGAATGGGCAGAATCCAGCCCAGCGGCACCAACAATTTCAATGTTTTTGCAGCCAACAAGAGTGTTAAAACAGTCCAGGGGCTCGATTTTGCAGAGTGGCTGAAAAACACAGTCTCTGCGGATGATTTTGTAGTGATGAAGATGGACGTGGAGGGCACCGAGTTCGATTTGGTGCCGAGGCTGATGGAAACAGGGGCTATTTGCTTGATTGACGAGCTGTTTCTGGAGTGCCACTATAATCGATGGCAGAAATGCTGCCCTGAAAGGAGCCCCAAATATCAGAGAACTTATGGGGAATGTTTGGATTTGTTTAATTCCCTCCGGAGTAATGGAGTCCTTGTTCATCAATGGTGGTGATTGCCTACAGTACGTCAAACAGAGTGATTTTCTCTTGATTCCCAAATGTTTTTCCTTAAACTTCGACTTTTTTTGGGTCGATAAAATTGTACTTCGACATTATGTATGAATTTAGTAAGTAGAAGAATATGACTCTAAACTGTTCTCTGTCATTCCTGAATTTCTTCTGTTTTTTTGCATGATTTTTTGGATTGTTTTCCGGGAAGAATATGAGTTTTAACCGCCAATTGATCTGTGAAATGCTACTGTAACTTCGAAATTTTTGGTGATAATTAGGGAAAAAATTTATGTTTATCAGATTGAATCGAAAAAAATTTCTGCTCTTACAGCGTGGAATTGAGCTGTGAACAGAGAACTTGGCTCATCTCCAAAAATGTGTGCTGTTTGTTTATCATGTGTAGTAAATATAGTGGGGTCCAAGTTATCGTCTTCTCTGTTAGATTTATTTGTTGGTAGCTAAAAAATTAAGGAAGCGGTCCTCATGCCGTGTGGATTTTATGTTGTGGATTTCTATACTTGAAAAATAGGATAATCAATGGTTTAAATTTTTAGTTGACTTAATTCATATTTCCTACCAAATGCCCGCAGTGAACAGGGAATTTATTTAATCGCATTTATTTAAATTTATGAATTCAATACAATTTTCAATAGTTCAGATTTATTGAGAATTTTTAAGATAAATGAATATAGTTTGGCATCATATTATGGTTTATGTATTTCATTAAATAAATGATATAAAAAATTGTATTTTAAATATTGTAAATTTTATATATGTATAATGATAAGTTAGTGTCTTAAATACATATATCTAGAGTTAAATTGTATAATATATATTTTTTAAAATGAAAAAATTAAAAAAATATTTTAATAATAATTGTTTTTGAGAATAATTCATGATACTTTTCAATCCATTTTTTTTTCTAAATCTTGTTTTTATAATATTATTTTAAAATTAATTATTATGATTAAACATGCTTATATGTAGTTTGTGTAACATTTTAAATTTTAAATGCTAAATCAATCAAAACTAAAAAAAATTGTAATATAGGATTTATGAACTTTGAAAATGAATTTCAATTGAACAATTTCAAATTGTGAAATTTTTTGAGGGTGACTCCATCTTCACTTTTAGATTCTATGAAGTTTTAGAGATAAAAAATGAGTTTGTATTTTCTCTTTCAATTATTTCAACTTACATATATATAGTGCTATAATGTTTAACTATAATTCTATTATTGTTACCCTTAGATGATTGAAACAAAAGCTTTGTCTATCTACAAGTATAGAAGGAAAATTGTTAAAAAAATGTTTATAACAAATTAAAAGAATTCACTTATAAAATTTGAAGTTTAATGTACAAATAGTCAAATACAAATAGTAATTGTCTTTATTTGACATCAATCTTATTTAATCTCTTCTTCAAATTGAAATGAAAAACTTTATGTATATAAACTCTTCCTCCCACTCAACTATGTTTATAAAAAGCCTTTCAACATAATTAATTTAATAATTGCTTAAAATAAATAGGAAAAAGAAATATGAATAGGTTGAAATCAAATATTTGTTTTTCCCTTTTAAGTGTATATTTTATTTTAATAAAAGTACAGATCCACGTTAAATATCTCTTTTTCCTCAAGATGTCAAATTTCCTGAGACTAATTGTTGTTATTTGAGGAAAATAATTTAAAAAGAAAGTTGTTATTTGAGGAAAATAATTTAAAAAGAAAGTTGTTATTTGAGAGGAAGAAATGTAGGCGGGGCTCATGAAAGCGAGAGCTTTGTTTGCATGGAGAGAGGGACGGTCAAAGCCATGTGAAGCTCACAACTAACAACCAAAAGTGGCCAATCAAATTCATTTTTAAAAAAAATGGCATATCTTCAGTACCAAGAAATTCGTGATGTAATTGGGAATATATTGGATTTTCTATTGTTTTCTTTTCCTAGTCTTATTCTTGACAGAAACGCCAATTCATTTCATTGCCATTTTAGCCCATAGGAATAAGTCAGTCAAGTAACAGAAAAAACGAATTCGAGGCCTTGAAACGTTAGTTGTAGAGGACAACAAAAAAAAATTGTCGAAATCCAACAGATACACGAAATTAAGATGTATGGATAGTGGGTCCTTTCCCTAGACGTTATCTGTAAATAGTGAATCTCTTTTAACGTGTTAAACGGCTACAAGCAGAGTTGAAGGGAACAGTCTGACATATACGCTAGTGGCCGCAGCTTTAATAGCCATGTTGTGGTCCTTGGATAATGTCGAATTGAGGCTTTAGCTATCAAACAAATTGTATTTCCACGTGTCAATTATTAGGAAGTTGATAAGCTCGCGTTAATGAGAAAGGCAATGAATTTATATGCTGACGTGGATTTTGTAATGTAGGTGGAGACATCCAGCTGTGAGATGTGGACGGTGATCGCGTGACTGAATATGATTTGCTGGTAATTCGTCTTCTTCTCTTAATTAGATGTTGGTGGGCCCATTGACAACTAGATAATTAAATGTTCGTGGCCAATTTAAAAATAAATTCAAAATTAAAATAGTGAAGATAGATAGAATCTTTCAAGCTTTTTGGGTGTTGCTTTGCGTGTAGATGAAGAAAATACGGGATATGGGACTTTCCAGAATTTTATTTTATTTTTTATTTAGAGAAATTTTGTGAATTTTGGGAGTTTCCTTTGTGGTACCGTTGCGGGGATTAAGTTTTATTTATTTTGTTTAGTTTCTTTAAATAACTTTTACTTCAATTAAAATATATATAATATAGGAAGGTACTTAAAGAACAAATGTAATTC
This sequence comes from Thuja plicata, assembly GCA_018584345.1. NCBI lineage: Eukaryota > Viridiplantae > Streptophyta > Pinopsida > Cupressales > Cupressaceae > Thuja > Thuja plicata. Next base: position 46,129 of record MU223997.1, on the reverse strand, counting down.
AACAAACATTTGAATGCAATTAAATTTCAATACTTTTAACTTCATAAAGAATCTTCAAAGCACAATAGAAAATATTAACATCATGTACTATATTGATTAATAATTCAAAGGTATAATTTGAGATCATCACAAATTGAGTTTGTAATAATAGAACAAGTTCATCTATGTGATTTAGATATGTATCTATAATGTTGATTTGACACATAGTAAAAAATTATATTTTAATTTTGATCTAAACATACATGACTATCTAGAGTAGCTACAAATTCTAAGGTACATCACCTTCATTATTTACATCAATTAATCCTTGATTGAATTTATGTGATATCACCCTTTACTTAATATAACTTTTAGTGTGCTTCTATTTACTATCTAAAATTAATTGATCCATTCTATTCAAATTTATCCACCTTCCTTTAGGTTAATTTATGCTTGACTATGTTAATTTGTCTACTTAGCTATAAAATTCTATTAGAGCCTAATAAAATTATCCTACTTAGAACCCTAATTATTTCAAATGTACACTTATTTTGATTTTCACTGATACATATATCTCCTAAAATTAGATGTCTCTTTATATACTTTATCATTTTTCCACCCTATTGCCTTGACCTAGAGTTTACATCCTTATCATATTTTTAGATATGATTTAGGACTACTTTCTTTTGGGCTATAATAAATTATAGCTCTCTTTGATGCCATTTCAAATTCTTTCTCTATTGTTTGTACATTCTTTCATTTACATATATTTAAAAAGTCATGGATCTTTAGATACTTTTCGTTGTTTACACTATGAATTCTCTTTAATATGAAATTCTTGCATGATGATTTATGTTCATAATAATCTTTTATGGATTTTCTTACTATATTTCCTTATAAAACTGATAATCTTATTTTACTTATTCATGATTTTAAAATTTATCTCTTTCAATTAGTTCAATCCACATATAGTGCTATAATATTCGATCATAATTCTATTGTTACTATTCTTAGATGATTGTAAGACATACAACATTTTCTTAGTGTTGCTCCAATTTAATCATGTAATGTAAGTTGGTTTTTGCATTCTGCTATAACTTTATTGTTCACTATATCTTTCTACATTTAATATACATACCATTTACTCATCCATCCTCATTCAATGCTTCTTTCTTGTCTCATCCATTTACCTATTTAGCATGAATACCTCAAGAGTAATGCTTGTGAGAGTCCAAAGAAGACATTACCTAGTATCTAGAGAAAATGTCATATAATTATCCAAATTGTATGAAGATCTATCTTTTTTATTGATCAAAACAAATATTACAAAGAAAATAAATAGCAATCAACAAGAAAAGCACAAACTGCAATCATGAAGAACAAATTAGGCAATCATCATGAAAAACAAATATGCAATAATAAAGAACAAATGCTAAAAATTTAATCTTATATTTTCAGAAGAAGAAAGGCAGACAGGTGCATATAAAAGTTAGAGTTTTGTTTACGAAAGAACAACTAAAGTGCCCAATCATTTTTCAAATGGCATATATTTAGCACCAAGAAATTAGTGATTTGGGAACATACTGGAATATATTTGATTTTTAATTGTTTGCTTTTCTTTTCTCTTATTCTTGACATAACCGCCAATTTATTTTTAGTTAAGAAAATTCCTGGCCTTTTGGAGTAGGCGTAGCGAATCTCATAATCTATCTCTATGTTTTGACTGTTGGACTAGCTAGGCCTCTCCTCTATTATTTACACGTTTGGAGTAAATGGTGTACCTGTTTAACGACTACAATTAGAGTTGAAGGGGAACATTCTGACACATACGGTTGTGGCCGCACCTTTTGACTAATCCTCGAATAATGTCAAATTAGGCTTATGCTGCAAACACATAATTTATTGCAACGTGTCAATTATTAGGAAGTTGATAAGGTGGCGTTAATGAGAAAGGCCATGGAATTATATGCTGACGTGGACCTAGTAGGGTAGGTGGAGGCATCCAGCTGTGAGATGTGGACGGTGATTGCGTGACTCAAAATGGTCGTCGTTTTCTCTTTATTCGAGATGTTGGTGGGCCCATTGAAAACAAAATAATTGAAGTTGGTGGGCCCTTTAAAATAAATTATGAATTAAAATTAAATTAATTGGGTGCAGCTTGCGTGTTGATGAAGAAAAGACGCGATAATGGGACTTTTCCAGAATTTTATTTTATTTTTTTATTCGGGGAAATTTTGTGAGTTTCCTTTGTGGGTACCATTGCGCAGATTAAGTTTTCTTCACCAAGTATGGTAATTGTTACGAATAATTATTGTGAGACCCATTCCCATTCCCATTCCCATATGAGGTGCGTACGTGCACAATAACTTTATTTTTCTGCCACAACTGATTCGTTTTGTTTATTTTCTTCCATAACTTTACTTTAATTAAAATAAATCTTAGGTTTGTCTTTTGAAATATATATATGTGTGTGTTATGCTTAAGTTTTATTTTCATATAGTTTCAAATTATATTTTTTTCTTACACATTTTTGATTGGAAGAGGTATTATATATTTGAGATTGGAAGAAGTATTTAAAGAACAATTGAAGTCCATCAAATCAACTTTCAAGTTTATGAAAATGCTATTATATATATTCCACACAAAGAATCTTCAAACTGGAATAGAAAATATTAACACTATGTAATATATTGATTAATAATTCAAAAGTAGAATTTAAAGAGACCCTCACAAATTGAGTTTGTAGTTATAAAACAAGTTCGTAGTTATGATTTAGATCTATAATTATAATCTTGGTATGACACAAAGTAAAAGAAAAATATTTTTATTTTGATTTGGAGACACATAGCTACAAACAAGGTGCATCAACTTTGTTATTTACACCAATTAACATTATGAATCCACCACCATATTTATGTGATATCACCCTTAACATTATTTTCGGTCTACTTGTATTTACTATCTACCATTAACTAATCCATTCCATTAGAATCCATCTATCTACCCTTAGACTAATTTATGCTTGAGAATGTTAATTTGCCTAGTCAAATATAGAATCATATTATTTTTCCTTTTGATTTTATGGAGCCCAACAAAATTATCCAACCTAGAACCCTAATTAAATTTCAAATCTCCACTTATTTTGATTTTATACTACTTTCAAATTTGATTTCATCCTACCCTACTTGCTCTTGTCTTGACCTAGATTTTACATCCTTACCATATTTTTAGATGTAATTTATGAGTAATTTCTTCACTTATAATAAATTATACTATCTTTTCATGTCATTTGATTCATTCATGTAGTGTTTATACACATTAATTCAGATATATTTAAAAAATGATGGATCCTTGGAAAACTTTTTCCTATTTACATTATGGATATTTTTATATAATTTATGATGTGTGACTCTATTATTCTTAAAACATATGACATTTTAAGATGGATGAGATCAATTGAATATGAAATTCTTTTATGATTATTATTGTTCATAATAATCTTTTATAGAATTTTTTACTATGTTTCCTTTTTAGTGGAGAATTGTATTTCACTTATTCATGATTATCATAACTTATGTCCTTAGTATGTGTGTGCATGTGGATGGCTATGCGTGTGTGAAGATTTTTAATCTCATTTCACTTACTTATGAGTTTGAAATTTCTCTCATTCATATTCTATGAAATTTTAGAGATAAAAAAATGAGTGTGAAATTTCTCTCTATCATATTTGTGAAATTTTAGAGACAAAAAAAAAGTTTAAAATTTCTCATTTTCAATTAGTTCAACTCACATATAGTGATATCAATTTTGACCATAATTATATTATTACTCTTCTTAGATGAGTGAAACACATACGACCTACATGTTTAGAGAAAAAATGCAGACAAATATTTACAACAAATTAAAAGAATCCAATTGTAAGTGTGTACAGTGAATTCTTCAATATGTTGGGAGCAAGCTCAAACATGAAAACATTAGTGGGTTAACACATAAATCATTTCAAGATCACATGAAAGAGCAAGCAAGCAACAAAAGACTCAACATAACATCAGATTGAGCTAAAAATAAGTAACAATGCACCAGACTATTTTACTCATTTTGATTTGCTCTTCTTGATAGGATGTAGGTGTGCTCTCTCAAACACACAAGAATGCAATGGATCCCAATGCAAATGCAAGATTGACAAAATGAAGGAATTCAAGAACTAGTATAAGGAACTAGTCTCAAATCTTTCAGAAGGATGATATTCTAAGCTAGTTATGAAGATGATATGCATATACTAGATGGAAACTAAGATTCATTTGCCAATTTGAAACCTAGCATGTGATATCTATGTGAATTAAGCATAAAAAGACTAAGAGCATATTGAAAACATTAAATCTAGAGCTATGCTAACATAATAACAATGCGAATATGAGAGATGGAAAATGAAGAGGAGAAGGCCTCTATTTATAGAGTTTTTGGAGAGAGGAAGAGGCTTGGATGAAGTGGCACCTATGTGGCATCCACATAAGAGCCACATAAGGGACACATAGAC
>MU223997.1:11806-32179 GCA_018584345.1 Thuja plicata | reverse complement strand
ATGATATTCTATATAAATTTAAAATATAATCTAATAATTAGTAAAAATGAGATCAACATATATTTTTATGAGCATAAGCATGAAAAAATTGCAAGCAAGTGAGCTATCCTTTCCAAGTTTTATCCGCCAATATAGAAGCACATGTATGATCAGAAGCGCAATTTAAAAAAAAAAAAAAAATGGACAAAATAAATCACAATATAAATTAAACATTATTCAATAATAATAAAAAATAAAAAATAAAAAAAAATAAAAAAATGGACAAAATAAATCACAATATAAATTAAACACTATTCAATAATAATAAAAAATATAAAGTCTTTGTCGAATTCCAATTCCAATTCGAAATGTAGAACCAAACATAGAACATGGAGTGTCTAATTCCAATTCCAATTCGAAATTGTGAACCAAACGCAGAAGTTGGAATTTGTCAATTCCAATTCCAATTTCGAAATTGACAACCAAACGCAGAAGATGGATTGACTAATCCATCTTCCAGGTCAACCAAACGGTCCAAATTATAACCCGAAGATGGAAAACCAAAATTTCAAAACCTGGTTTTGTGATAATAAGGTTTTGAGTCAATTCCACTTCTGCGAAACAAACGGGGCCTAAAGGAAAGGAGAATTCAAGGTTCTGTAACATTAGTTGTAGATAGGACTATAGAATCTCATAATCCATCTTTTTGACTTTTTAAACTCGGCCCTTTTGAGAGTTTGATACCAAATATTTGATTTTTCCTTTTAGCGTATATTTTATTTTAATAAAAGTATAGATTGACGTTAAATATCTCACACCTATAGATCCTAAATCTTATGTTGGATTTCACAATTGTTTCAATATGTCTTTATATGTGAGTTGACTACTTAAACCTAAGGTTTTAGCTTCTGGGTATTAGGACACAGAGTGGTCAAAACATGACCATTTCAAAGTTTCGCCTCATACCTGCTATGTTCTTGCACCAATAGTCGTTCACTAAAAAATGCCAATAGTTGTGACCAAATGTCTTAATAGTGATTATAAAATGTCACAATATAAAAGCGAGAGTTTTGTTTGAGTGAAAGGAGGGACAAACCCATGTGAAGCTCACAGCTAACAAGCAAAGTGCCCAATCAAATGAAAGCACACAATAATTTTTTCCTTCAATACCAACAAATTCGTGATGTAAACGGGAATATATTGGATTTTTAATTGTTTTCTTTTCCTTCTCGTTCTTCACAGAATCACCAATTTATTGCCATTTCAGTTTCAGTTTAAAAATCTCCGCCATCTCAATAAGTCAGTCAAGTAACACAAAATTTTTGTTCGTAATAAACGGCTACAAAGTAGAGTTGAACGGGAATACTCTGACACATACGATAGTGGTCGTGTTGTGGTCCTCCAACAATGTCATTTTAAGGCTAAGGCTGTCAAAGACAAAATGTATTTCCACGTGTCAATTATTAGGAAGTTGATAAGGTTGCGTTAATGAGAAAGGCTATGGATTTATATACTGACGTGGATTTTGTAATGTGGGTGGAGGCATCCAGCTGTGAGATATGGACGGTGATTGCGTGACTGAAAACCGACTCCTCTTCTTCTCTTTATTAGATGTTGGTGGGCCCATTCACAACTAGATAAGCTTATTGTAAAATAAACTAGCAATTGCATCTTGGTGTATGGGTAGTGGAAGATATGTGAAACGGGAGCATAAAATATGAATTTCTTTTCTAATTTTTTTGAGTTCACAAATTTATCATTTATTTCACTTGTCATTAGTTATTCAATATATTTCTAACGTTTCATTTTGGTGGATTTTTGTTTAAAATAATTATTAATAGTTAGTTTTGAAATAGTATGTTAGTCCATATCCTAATTTCCTTTTCAAAGAAAATTACCACTATTTTGCTTAGAGAATTAAACATTAGTTTTCCAAGCTGATATGAGTCATTTTTTGGCACGTGGAAGATTGTCCACATTCTATCAGATAGTCCACGTTCCTAGTAGAGAGAGAGAGAGAGAGAGAGAGAGAGAGAGAGAGATGAACAAGGAGATATAGAGATTGTTGGCAAGAGACATGGATACGATGATGTTGTATGTTGTCATTGATGGCAACTACACACTACTCTGGAGATAGCTTGTCATACTTTGATGATACCGAAGGTTTAGCTACAGATTTGGCTAAGTATGAAATAGCAGACCCAGTATACAGGTTTATATATATGGATCAGTATAGACACATTTGATCGAGTTTTGATGTGTGAAGCTAGGAGATGATTCACAAAGATATTATGTATCTATGTCTAAGATCACAACAATTTATATTATCATTCAATGAAGTTATGATCTTCTGAGTATCGGGTTAGCAGAGTTCAGTAAGAGACTGAGACAGTTATATGTTGGATCAATCAACGATCCTATCGGGTCAATGATTAGATCGGTTTGATCGTTGGAGATGTTAGATCTGACACTAGTGATGACTTCTATGTTTGAGTCGAGGCTAGGAACATGTTTTGATGGGAGATTTGGTCGACACTTCACATGACATCTATTTTGTTCTTGAGGCTAACAATGAACTTGAAAAGTGTTGATGATCGGTATATAAGCTCGAGTTTATGTATTGATTGATATATGCGATGGTTGGATATGATTGTTATATGGTGTACATGATTGATGGATCAGTGATCAGAGGATCGACAATCAGATAAGTAAATTTGTTTTGTACTTCATTAGAACTGTACGTGCATTTTTTATGTTGTTTCTCAGTTCACTTTTTGTGGATGAATCTTTTTGTATGGCAGTGACCCTCTGAAGGTTGTATACCTATTTCTATAATTTTGCAGTGAGCTCTAGGCTGTAAACATGAATGCATGTGCATTCCATATTGTACTTACACCCCTAATAGTGTAACTTATTTATGGAGAAGTAATACTTGTGGGTTCCGTCCCCACTATGGTTTTTCCCTTAACCGGACTTCCACACAAAAATCATGGTGTTATGATGTTGTGGATTCTTTTCTTTTCTTTTAGTTGTTTATTGTTTATTGCTTTCAATTTATGGTTGTGTAATCAAGTAAAAATTTTATTAAAATTTATAATATTGATTCACCCCCCCTCTCAGTATTACTAAATCCTAACAGAGATATGCATAGAAAGATGAACAAAGAGATAGAGATATAAAATAAAAGAGATGGACTAGGTAAGGGAGAGGTATAGAGGGTATGAGAGAAATAGGGAGATATATAAGTATATAGATATAGAAAGATGGAAGGAGAAAGAAAGAGGGACAACAAGAAATGGTGATAGAAAGAAGGAGAAATGAGAGGGGGAGATGGAAAAGTAGAAAGATAAAGATATAAGAAGTGATAACTAGAGAGAGTTAGAGAGGGATATATATAGAGAGAGAGTGGATCAAATACATATTGAGACAATTAGATATCAATAGAGAGAGGGGGAGATGGGAAGGTAGAGATAGACATGTCAATATTGAGATTTAAAGGAGGTGTTGGCAAAATGGCCAGTGCTCCCCTCGAGATTCATGACAAGGGACTAACCGCCTCCTGTGGATTCTATAAGTCTAAAGAGAAGAAATAGAACTATCCCAGCCACGGATAGAATTATGATAATTGAAGGCGAAGTTTCACAAATCTATTGGAGAGAAGTAGGTAGCACTACAGTCTATACATTGAAGCAAGTTCAAATCAAGCAAGACACTGGTAAGAAACTTTATGAACTATGGTATGGTCATGTTCGTACAGTGAAATACTTTTGATTTTTTGGAAGCAAATGTTATATCACAAGAGATGAAGACTTAGGAATTTGATCCTAGATGTGATGAAGGAATTTTTATTGGTTATTCTACAAAAATCAAAGCATATAAGTGTTATAAAAATATATTGAAAAATGTAATTGAAAGTGCAAATGTCAAAGTGGATGATAATTTTCAGAAACATATCAGATCTTCTAGATATGAATCAAACGATGAAGAAGACAATCAAATTGTGCAAGCACAAAATCAGAATTATAATAAGAATAGTTGGTAGAATAGAATGAAGAAGTTGCAAATGAAGAAGAAGTGGAAACACAGGAGTCTGCTACAAATGCTAATATGAAGAATCCAAGGTATGTAAAGTTAAATCATTCAGAAAAATAGATAATTGGTGATAAGAATCATGTTGTTTAGACTAGAGGAAGAATTTCTAGGAATGAAATTTGTTTGATTTCTAAGATTGAACCTAAAGATGTTGATGAAACATGCAAACATGAAAGTTTGGTTAAAGTGATCCAGAGAAGAGTTAGAACAGATTAAGAAGAATAAGACATGGATGTTAAAATACATTCTTAAATGAAGAGTTGGAAGAGGAAGTCGACATTAAGCAACCTGATGGTTTTCCTTTGACCAATGAAGATGACATGGTTTTCCGATTGAAGAAAGCATTATATGGGTTGAAACAACCACCTAGAGCCTGGTATGCAAGGTTAGATAAATATTTATCGACACTTGGTTTCAGTAAAGGTACTATTGACAATAACTTATACTTCAAAGTTGATCATGATAATATTTTGATTGTTGAGTTCTTTGTGGATGATATTATTTTTGGTGGAAATGACAAGTTGAGTAAGGAATTTTTTGATGAGATGCAGAAAGAGTTTGAGATGTCCATGATAGGTGAGATGAAATTTTTTATTGGCTTACAAATTACACAAACTAATAAAGGTAAATTTTCATTTCTTAGTCCAAGTATGTGAAAGAATTATTGTAGAAATTTGGTATGGATGATTCAAAACCTGTTGGTACTCTTATGATTATTGGTTGGAAATTGACAAAAGATGATGATTCACCTTAAGAAAATCAAACAAGATGAAAATCAATGATCAGAGGTTTACTATACTTGACACAAACTAGACCAGATATTATGAATGGTGTTTGCATTGTTGCCATCTTTCAAGCAGAACCAGAGGAATTGCATGTTGGTGTTGTTAAAAGGATATTCAAATGCTTGAAAGGGATAGTTGATTATGGCTTATGGTATGAAAAGGATGATGATTTTATATTGAGTGCATTTACTAATGCAGATTGGGCAGGTAATGTGGATTACAGAAAAAACACAATTGGTAGAGCATTCTTTTTGGGTAAGAGATTACTTTCATGGGCAAATCAGAAACAAAATTGTATTTTACTTGAAAGGGATAGTTGATTATGGCTTATGGTATGAAAAGGATGATGATTTTATACTGAGTGCATTTACTGATGCAGATTAGGCAGGTAATGTGGATTACAGAAAAAACACAATTGGTAGATCATTCTTTTTGGGTAAGAGATTACTTTCATGGGCAAATAAGAAACAAAATTGTATTAGTTTCATGGCCAAATACTTGAAAGGGATAGTTGATTATGGCTTATGGTATGAAAAGGATGATGATTTTATATTGAGTGCATTTACTGATGCAGATTGGGCAGGTAATGTGGATTACAGAAAAAACACAATTGGTAGAGCATTCTTTTTGGGTAAGAGATTACTTTCATGGGCAAATAAGAAACAAAATTGTATTTTACAATCGACTGCTGAAGTTGAATATGTTGATGTTGTTTTTAATTGTACACAAGTAATTTGGATGAAGCTAATGTTGAAAGATATTAGAGTATGTATTGATGAGCCTATTTCTATTCATTGTGACAATTTAAGTGTTATCAATATTTTAAACAACCCTGTGTTACATTCAAAGCCAAAGCATATTTCTATTAAATATCATTTCTTGATAGACAAAGTCAGTGAGAAAGAAGTCATATTGGAGTATGTGTCTAGAAAAGAGAAGATTGCAGATATTATCATGAAGCCCTTGCCAAAGGATACTTTTGAGTATCTCTGAGGTAAGCTTGGGTTGATTGCCCCTCTTGATCAGAGATAGAGATGCATTAACAACAAAAATATGACACAATCATTTGTCAAACCACGCTTGTAACATGAGGTAATATAAACAAGTGATTGAATAGTGGGAGAGAGTGAATAAATATACTGAGATAGAAATGGATAGGGAGGGTGAAATGAGGAATTTATGTGCAAGTGCAAGAGAGAGATAGAGATAGAAATAGTGAGGGATAAATTGTGTGTGTGTGTGTGTAATACAAAAAATAGAGTTAGAGAGGGACACACACACACACACACACACACACACACACACATACAAGGAGAGAAACATAGAGGGAGCAATTGCACAATAAATATAAATCAATATGAAAGAAACAAACAATATATATCTTTAGACCAAATGTTCTACCTCTTACCTTTTTACTTAATTGAAGAAGGTTGATTTCATAATCTAACGTTATTGACCGTAAATTATTTATATAGTATTATTGACCTATGTTGACAATAGCTCTCATATTTTTTGATCTTATGAAGGTTTTTGTATAGTATTTTTTTAATGTATATAAGGCTGTATATTCATGTTTATTATATAGATGAAATATTTCTAATTATTTATTTTACAATATATGAGTTATATGTACAATATTTTGGTATTAAAAGAAGCAACGATTTCAAAATCATATAGATGTGAAGATTTTTCATAGTTAAGAAGCGATTTAAAAGTATCATACCATTTTTACTATGCTGCTATTTGTTTTCTTTAAGGATTGTATATATTGGATTATATGTGTTGCTTCAATTCTAATCAATGTGGATATATTTAGGTGTAGTTATGAGGATCAAACTATAGAGGGAAAAAATACATTTTTTTTCCTCTTACCCTATTATTCATAATGATATAAATGATGCATAATCCCCTTCGTCAAAAAATTAGTTATTCACTATTTCATAAATATACATGTATATCCAATGTACCTTCTTAGGCATCCACATATTATAACAATGTTGGTAGAAAAGACAAATTATTGAAAGGCCTACCACTTGAAACCTACTAACAATGAAAGTCACAAACCTTTCCACAAAGGGTTTTTATAGTGATTAAATTTAAAGTCGATCATATACATGGGGTTCAACAATGATATGATAGATCATTTTTGTCTTTACCTTATACATTCTCTACTGATACTTCTTACACATTGTTCCTTAAATAATCAACATACTAATAATTGAATACACATATTCCTAAAAAGTGAGCGCACAAGATCAATCCAATTACACCCAAATGATTATTGCAGAGTGTCAAACACAAAGCTTCATTAAGTTTGTCCTAATGGATTCTCCTTTGCAACAATTTCATAGGCACCTTGATACAAGCACTAAAGCTACCATTCTTGTAATAACACTAGTTTCCAAAGAGATGCAACAAGTTTTGTTAAGAAAAAACATGTTTCAATTATTCTTCCAGACTTGCAATTATGCAACCTTCCAATAGAAGGAATGAGTTTTGCATTGAAAACATACCAACAAGAGCCTAAACAATTGAAACACATCACAACTTTGAATTCTAAACATATAAAATGAACACAACACAAAATCTAAATTTCCAAGAGTGCATATGAGCTTTCCTGTGATCAAATTTCATAGTACGAAGATGTACACAAAAAATTAACACACCCAATCGATTCACTAGGAAATAATTTGTTCGAAATATAAAGTTTAAAATATTGCATCTAAATTTTATAAAACATGAAATTTAGTTGAAAATGTGAAATTCAAAATCCTAAATACAAAACTAATACAAGTAAACATGTTGTATATTTTCTATAATATAAATTATTTTATATAAACGTATTTTACTATATTGTAGACTCAATTATCTTATTATAAATAAATAATTTTTTTGATATTATATAATTAATTGTATATAAAATAAATAATAAATAAAAGTATTATAAATATTTATTATATTAAATAAAAAATATAATTGAATAAATATTATAAATATACAATTATGATAGCAATACCACAATTTGACTTGTGGAAAATATCTCCTACTTATCAATTGATGAGCTTAAGGGGCTTTCTAATTAATGGTTCATAAGGCACAACACTTGCTGAAGGTTTTGCAAATGGGGTTGCAAGTAGAGTGGGTTTAACCATGGATGAAACATTTTTAGTTAAGCGTTCTCAAGTTGGAGTTGTACTGGGATGGGTGACCTAGATGCAATGGGTGCTAAGTCTTCTATTCATTCTCATGAGAGATGGGTTCTTGTGAACCACTACTCATGAAACATGGGTCAATGAGTTTGACTCAAAAAATTACATAGTTGAATCTTGATAGCAATATCACAATTTGACTTGCTATGGAAAAAATTTGACTTTATTGTTTTGCAAAATAATTTTATCCACATTTTAGCCACAAATGATTCATTTTGTCTTCCTTCAATTAAAACAAATATTAGATTTATGTTGTGAAGTGTGTATATATGTGTGTGAAGGGGCATCTAAAAAATAAATGCAATTTAATAAATATTTGAAGGCAATTAAATTTTAAGATTAAATTTGGTCCATTCTTATAAAATATTATGTTTTGAATTAATATTTGGTTATAAATATTGAAATAAAGCCAAGATAAAAATTAAAAAATATATTATACTCATCTTAACACATGTAAATTAACTAGCCATCATTCTAAAATTCACGTGCATGTTGGAAACTTGTTGATTGCCAATGTGAATTTCAATACTTCTAACTTGACAAAGAATCTTCAAAGTGGAATAGAAAATATTAACATCATGCATATATTGATTAATAATTCAAAGGTAGAATTTCAAGATCATCACAAGTTCATAATTGTGATTTAGATCTATATCTATAATGTTGATTTGACACAAAGTAGAAGAAGAATATTTTTATTTTGATATGAAGTTACATGACTATCTAGAGCACAGCTACAAATTCTAAAGTGCATCAACTTCATTATTTAAATCAATTAACATTATGAATCCATGGCTATATTTATGTGATATATTCTTTTCGATGGGCTTCTATTTACTATCTAACATTAATTAATGCACACCATCCAATTCCATCCATCTTCCCTTGGATTAATTTAGTTCAAAAACTGCTAACTGGTCTGAAAGAAGAAAGAAATGCTGCTATTTTTTTCTTTTTTTTTTGGGTGATAATTGGGGATTGTAATTTATGTTTATCAGAAATTAGAATTAATATAGCGTACTTGATTTATAAAACTGCATTTTGACTTTTAAAAATAAAGTTCAGAGGACCTCTTAGTTAAAAAAGTTTCAATTTTTTAACACCATCTTGAAACTTTAACAATTAAGGGAAGAGCCTATAACACAAGGGTAAATTGTGAGCCTCTAATTAATCTAGGCTAACTAAATATGACTCTATACTTACAAAAATAATCTATATTTATATAATTTATGAAAAAATTCAATATAATTTTTATAAATTGAGATTTATTAAAAATTTATAAAATAAATTAATACAATTATATATATCATATACACACATATTATCATAAATCAGTACCTCAGATATATATAATAAGAATTCAATTATATAATATATATTTTATTAAATGAAATATTTTTGAAGTTACTTTTATACTATTGTCTTATCATAATAATTCATGATCTAGAAGTTCTATTGTTTATACTTTTCAAAAAAAAATTTAAATTTAATAAAATATTATTTTAAAATTAATTGTTATGATCAAACATATTTATTTGTGTTTTATAAAATATTTTATAAATGCTAAAATCTATCGAAACTACAAAACAAAACATAAATTGTAATTTAGGATATATAAACACGAAAATATATTTCAATTGAGCAATCTAAAATTATCAAACTCTTGGATGACTTTACATCTTGACTTTTAGATTCTATGAAGGTTTAGAAATAACAAAATGAGTTTGAACTTTCTCTTTTTCAATTATTTCAACTCATATATATAGTTCTATCTTGTTTAACTATAATTCTATTGTTGCTACTTTAAGATTATTGAAATAAATACTATGGTCTACCTACATGTTTAGAGATTAATACTTCAATTGATTCTATCTCCTCTTGCTATGAAAGTGAAAAAAAAAAATTATTGATAATTTTTAATGTACAAAGACTCTTTGCTTCTATAAACTATGATTATAGGAAGCCTCTAGACACAATTGCAAATATATATATTTTAATATTTATTAAATAATTAAAAATCCATAATTTTGTGAAAAGTAGAGAGAGAAATTTGATTTTTTTTAAAATAAAAGAAAAAAACAAATTTAGTTTAAAAAATTAATTAAATTATCATGGCAGATGGGTCATAATATTTGCACCTTTGTTAATACAATATGTTGTTAACAATATATGTTAATAACACATATGTTAGCCTATTGTGTTTGTTTGCAAATTACTAACACATGTTAACACAATAGGCTAACATACATGTTAACGTATTTTGTTAAGAACATATTGTGTTAACAAAGGTGCAAATATTCTGCCCCATAGACACAGCCTCACGTTAAATCTCTTTTTACCTAAATTCATCTTTTGACTTTTGAATTTTGCAGTAGGCTTATCCAGTACATGTTTACACGTTTGTTGTAATTTGTAAATGTTGAATATTTTTTGTACGTGTTTAACGGCTACACTCCGACACATACGCTAGTGGCCGCAATTTTAATAATTTTATAATATCGAATTACGGCTTAAGCTGTAAAACAAATTATATTTCCACGTATCAATTATTAGGAAGTTGATAAGCTGGCACTAATGAGAAAGGCCATGGAAATATATGCTGACGTTGACTTTGTAGTATAGGTGGAGGCATCCAGCTGTGAGATGTGGACGTGATCGCGTGGATGAAAATTCCTCTTTATTAAATGTTGGTGGGCCCATTGACAGGTGATTAATTTAATGTTGGCGGGCCCACTAAAAAAATAAAATAGTTATGATATTCCAAGAATCTTTCAAGGTCTTTTTGGGTGCAGCTTGGGTGTGGATACAGTAAAGACGGGATATTGGACTTCTCCAATATTTTATTTTATTTTTTATTTCGAGAAATTTTGTGAATTTTGGGAGTTTTCTTTAGGGTATCATTGGAGACTAGCAATTGTACTTTAGTGTGCAATGGGTACGCCGAAGAGGTGTGGAAGGTCAACTTCGAAAAAATTAGTCTATTTTTTTGCATACATTAGAGAGATATCTATAGAGATGATGATAACAAAAATATAGGAAGAGGGAGACAAATAGATATAGAGAGATAATGGGAGAGAAAGAAAAATAGATACAAAGATGACAATAGAGCCATATAGGAAGAGTGAGACAAAGATAGAGAGATAGATATAGAGATATAAGGAGATAGAGAGGGATAGATAGAGTAAGGGATAAAGAGATTAGAGGAAGATAGAGATGGAGAGATATTTGAATATATAGATGGTGAGATGGAGTGATAGAGATATAGATATATAAGGAGATATGTAGATAGGGAGAGAGGGGATAAAGAAATAAACAAAGAGTGATAAGTAGATATAAATAAAAAAATATGGAGAGGAGATATATATGGAAAGAGAAAGAAAGAGATATAAATGTATGAAATGAGAGAGAGAGAGATAGAGAGAGAGAGAGAGATGAATGGAAAGAGAAAGAGATAGATAGGGTGATAAGGAGGGAGACGTGAAAGAGATGGAGGGATGGGGAGATAGAGAGGGAGGAGGTGAAAAGGAGAGAAGATTTTGTTCATGATATTATCTTGGACAAACAAACGAGCTTTGTTCCTAGTAGGTCTAGTCTTGATGGAGTGATCATAGCATGGGAAGCTATTTATTCAATCCAACAATCTAAGATACAGAGCATGGTGATGAAACTAGACATTAAGAAATCTTATGATGAAGTAGATTGGAGCTTTTTTTTAATAAAAGTAATGGAAGCATTTGGTTTAATAGGAGATGGCTGAAATGGGTATTCAATTGCATTTCCACCCTTTGATTTTTGTATCCTTGTGAATGGCTTCCAAGCAGGATTGTTTGAAGTTTCAAGGGAGCTCCACTAGGGGGCATCTCCTATCTCCCTTCTTGTTTATCATCATGGCAGAGGCCTTTGGTTCCTCTAGAAAGAGATGAGTCATGGGAAAATCGCAGGCATTTCAGTGCTATCTCTCCCATTTCTCATTAACAGTTTGCCAATGATAACATGCTCTTTGGTGAAAAAAAGAAGAGTGGAAGCTTTTAACCCGAACACAATCTTAAATCAATATTCTCAAACATTCGATTAGAAAGTAAACAAAAATGGGTCTAGAGCTTTCTTCTTTAGCACTTTCGTGCACAAGGAAAATGAGATTTTAAGAATCTTCAATTTCAAGCGAGGGTAATTGTCATGTATTTATTTGAGCCTCTTATTTGAGCCTCCCTTTGGCTAAGGGTCTTATGTTGGAGGTAAGATGTAGGATCCAGATAAACAAAAGCTGAGTTTTAAATCAGCTTCTTGGAGAGGACGGTTTCTTTCTTGGGCTGGAAGAATAACTATGATTAAAGAGGTACTCTCAACCATTCCCGTCTGCTAGAAGAATAACTATGATCAAAGAGGTACTCTTAACCATTCCCATCTATCTCCTCTCTTGTTTGGCTTTACTTGTTGGGGTCAAGAGTAGCCTCATACAACAATCGAGAAAATTCTTTTGACAGGGCTATGAGGACAAGAATAAAATAGCTTTGATCGTGTGGTAAAAAATATACAAGGCAAACGAGGATGGGGGCATGGAGATTATAAATTCGTTCTTTCATAAAAAGGCTCTTGGAGCAAAATTAGTTTGGCATATGTATAAGGAGTCAAATAAGAAGTGTGCACAAATTTGTCATAGCAAGTAAAATGTAGGTGATGAAGATCTTGAAGTTATCCTATCCACTTGTAACCCACGTAGGGTATCAAGGATATGGAATTTCATTCAAATTTGCCCGTCGATTGTTGCAAACTTCTTATCCTGGGACATTCATGATGGGAGTAAAGCTCGATTCTGGGAGGAATCCTTGGCAGATCTCTCAAGTCTTGATAGCCTTTTTAGATTGGATGAGACCATGGATACCTTGAAGCTCCAATAGTGAAATCATGTCAATGATTATGTTTCCTTTATAGAGGGAGATATAACTCTTGGATGGAAACAGAAAGATTACTCCTCTCTTGGTCTTCCCATAGTCGAGGTCAAATAACTTTCTTTGGGCTTAGAGCAGAGAATATTTTTTTCAGACAAGGGAAGATGTATTAATTTGGGGAGGATCCAAAACAGGGCAATACAAAGTGAAGGACGATTATCTTTGACTGTCAAAGGATCTAGACCAGACATGAATAGTTATTCCCTTGCATCTTTATTGGAGTAAACATTGTTTGTCAAAGGATGGTGACACTTTATCATGGGCTGCGCTTTAGGGTAAAATTATTACCGCAAACAAATTTTGCCAGATGGCCTTCCATGGGCCCTCAAGGTATGCTTTATGTAAGAGCCATGAGGAAACTACTAATCATCTTCTATTGGGGTGCCCTTATGGAGTGTTGGCGATGACTATGTCCTAAATTGGGATGGACAAGTACCCTACCAAATGATATTCTTCGCCTATTTGGGTATTGACCTACTATCAAGAAATCAACATCCTTTGGCATGATGTGGACCTCTAGGGAATTGTGGAAGGTGAAGAACGTGAAGTTATTTCAGGATCAAGAAATGTGTTATGCATCACTATTAACCAAGATTGAGGTTGTGATCATTGAAGTTGTGAATTCAAGGACTTGACAACTATGTGTGAAGAATGTCTCCTTTAGAGCGGGATGCCAAATCAAGATTGAACTGGCTAAGTCTTAAAGGTGTCCCTTTGGATTTAGAAAGGTGGCTCAATTTCTTCCTCTATTAGGGAGGCTACGAGGTGGAAGCCTACATAATTTGGATGGTTCAAATTGAATTTTGATGGCTTTATGAGGGGCAATGCAGGAAAGTTTGGTGTTGAGTGTATTCTAAGGAACTGGGAGGGGAATGTCATTTGGGGATCCTCCAAAAACTTCCAAATGAGACCAACAACAAAGCATAACTCTTAGCAATAATATGGATGGTTCAGTCTTGGGTAGGAATGTTGGGGTTTGAAAATTAGAAGTTGAAAGAGGGACCCTTACCGAGTTTTTACTATTTTTATTTTCTATTCTCTCAATGTCGTCTTATCTTATGTAAGGGATAAGGGCCATTTCCTTGCTTATCTAATGAAAAAAGTAGTGGTTAATGCTCTGAGATTAGGGTCCATGCCTAATTGGAAACTTCAAATGCTCTTGGACTAGACCAAGGAGTTTCTCTTTTCATTCAACTACATTACCATAAATCATATTTTTAGAGAATGGAATAAGGAAGGTGACTAATAGCTACTAAGAGTGCAACTGACATAGATAAAGTCTAGATGGATGTCAGTCCAATTGGTGAAGGACTTTAATTTGATGTCATCTCATAGAGTTGTATTCGTTGTTGACATAATAATTTGGGTCCTTTTCTAACAAAAGGAATGAGCTCATATTTTGAGTATAAGGTAGAGTTATCTTTGTGGTTGATTTCCTTAAAAATTGGAGATCATGTCTTTCCATAGGTAGCTTGGAAGCCTATTCAAAATGTAAATAACAAGGTATTTATTTTGGAATTTAATGAGCTAGGCTAGACGGTTGGGAATGGATGTGACCTTTCTTTAAATTGGCTCTTGCATCCTTGGATGGGCATTGCATTTTATGTGCCTAGTTTATTAATGGATTCCCCTATCTGACTTGGGTGTGATAGAAGACAAATGCCTTGCATGAGTAAATATGTACCTTAGATTATAGTCGGTATGTATGTATGAAACCTAGAATATGGCAATGGAGTCAATTAGGATGGTGTTGGGTAAGGACTTCTTGTCTTTAGTTTTAATATATAACAAGTTAATATTGACATTTCCTCATTTTCAACATCACTTTTGGGTATGAAAGACACAAAAGTGGATATTCTTCTGCTTCTCTGAAAGGTTTCCAAAGTTGATTTTTTAGTTGATGATATTAATATGGTAGTTTATACAAAATTAGATGTTAGAATTACGGGGCCGGGGGATCTTTCTAAAATTTTGCAACTTGGAATGGAGGTGGCGAAGTAACCCTTCATCACAAATCTGAATGCGACCAAGTTGATGCGACATGGACATTGAGCCATGGTTGGAAGGGATTTCCTAAGGAAGAGGGTGTGCATTGATGTGGAGAGAAACTTGGAATGGTTGAACCAATTTGCTAACATGGTCTATTTGGAAGCGTTCTATGAAGATGAGTGACGAGTTGGTGAGGCCCTTTTTTTTGGTTTTTTCTTGATACTAGTTTTCCACGTCGTGATGGCTTGGAGGACAATGATGACGGTGACATGGATGATGGATGTGGTTTTTGGGGATGTGGTTTTTGGGGTGACATAATATTGAGCATGAATAATAGTTTACTAAAGTTGGCTTTTGACAGTTTGACAACATTCATAGTGGTACGTGATGGGTCTTTGGTCCCTAAGTTTCTAAAGTTAATAATAAATTGATTAAAAAATGAAACTAAGTTTTCAATTTATTAGAATTAAAACATTAATAAAATATGTAACTAAAAGATATAATTGATATATTACAAATAATATTAACATAAATTGAAAGATAAACTCTTAACAAAAGAAATATAAAATTGAGCCTAAATATAATTAAATTCTTAAATAAATTAAAGAAGGGAAATCACAATCCTTCTTGAAATGTCTCTTATGATCACACTTGAAATAGTGAAATGACACCCCTTCATAATCAATATATTGTATAAAAGGGGTAGAAGCTAATTTAACACAAATGAAATGTAGAAGGGATTTAGATAGGTCATTATATTTAAAGGTTTCTGGATTTTAATTGTATTTATTTGTTCAAATCAGTATTTTGGATCACGCTCCATGATCTATCATCAAGACAGTGAACTAGAAAAAAATAAATAAAGATTACATTATTTGAATCGATAGAAAAGTCAACAAAAATTCACTTTTATATAATTATGAAAATGATGGCACATAGGAAGATACCAAACTTCCCAAAAGAACTCTGGACGGCTGGCCCAAACAAAATCACGATCTGCCTGAGACTGAATTCTAATTGAAAAAAACCATTAGAGGAATTATATTAAAAGAAAAGATTAAAAGTGAAGATTCCTGAGTGCATTTGTGAAAAATCCAAACAAAGATAATCTCTTATAGTTATCTATGATTCTGAAAATGATTAGGGAGCTTTCCAAAACTTCAATGACAAGGCTGTTTTGCTTTTCTAGAAAGTAGCATTATGCATTGGAGGAAAGTGAAAACGGGATATTCCCCACAAGGGCAGATTCCACGTAAAAAAGAAATAGCGGACTAGAGGATGGTAATGAAAAGCTGCTCAGAGGGCCGAAAGGGAAAATAAAAGCCTCCTTTTACTGTGGAAGAGAATGGAGAACAGGAGGAAGTGGAATGCTGAGCAATCACAAAAGAAATTTACTTTGCCCTTCTTATCTACGAGAATCAATACAAAGTAAACAGACAGCTCATAAAGAGTTATTCCTTCCAAAAGCACAAAAATAAAGGAGAACAACATTAGCACAGGAGAATGGGAAGAAGAAGGAGAGGAGGAGGAGGACTATGGAAGGCAGGAGTAATCAGCCATGGGGAAATGGTGCTTCTTTCTCTTCATCTGCAAAAGTAGAGCCTTCAAATAAGCCTACTAATCCAAATTTTGATCACCTCTTTGAAGGATTGCAGGCCACCAAAGAAGAGAAAGGTGGACGAACATTTTATATGCAGAATCCCAATATGAATAATGAACATGGAGAATCCACAAACCCATTTGATTCTCCTCCTCCAGTTGAGTCAGCTTCTCCCACCAACAGGCAGACACAAAAACAAGAGAAAACCAGAACCAGAACCCTTTGTAGTAGCTTTGTGGAGGTTGTTTTTAGAGTAATGGTGATTGTTCTGCTTTTCCTGGCATTTATTCTCATTGCCTCTGATTCCAAGAGTACCAGGGTACCCAATACTCTTGGCCAAGTCCAACTCAAGTTCACTTGCTTTAATGCATTCAAGTAAGTTTTACTCTGATTTGAATTGGTCTTTGTATTAAAAAGGGAGAGATTATAATATTAGAAAAATACAACAGAAGTAAATATAGAGAAAAGAACTTGCAGCTTATTATTCATTATTGGAGAATACAAATTAAGAGATTCATCTAACTTCAACAAGATCTTGAAATTATGTCAGTTGAAATAACAACAAACTAGATATTGAAATTATGTCAGTAGAAATAACAACAAACTAGATATGATGACAACTAGTTGAAGACTCTTGACGGTTAACTGAAACAGATTTACATTTATTATTTGATTTCTATTCAAACTCCAATGACACCCAAAATTCTGACAAACTATTGAAAAGTTATATACAATGGATTTGTTTCAGATGTGTATGTATTAGACCTGGTGCAGAATGCTTATCTCATTACTTCTATGAAAAAATTATGTAGACTACATCATCAATTTTGTTTAGTTGCAGATGCAGCTGCTTCTATCAGACACTAAATTTCAGAAAGTAAATGCTTGCGGAAACTTAGAAGTGTTTGTATCCTGTGTAGTTAAATACTACGAAGGAATGTAGAGCAACATTATACTTTTTAAGAGCAATACTTGAATACAATGTAAGATGAAAACTAGATTATCAGAGGAAGAGAAGAAAGCATATTAATCGAAAACTTAATACACTCTAAAGCCATATTTTTTACTGGGATTCACAAAGCATCCACTAAAGTCAGGCTTTTGGGTAGTGTCTTATATATTACTTATAATTTTCCAATCTTCTTTCACTCTAAAGCCATATTTTTTATTGGGATTCACAAAGACTCCACGAAAGACAGCTTTTTGGGTAGTGTCTTATATATTACTTATAATTTTCCAATAGGTTTTGATTAAACATTAATAACAACAATTCTAAAACTTTCAAAAATATCGATTTATTTGTTTTACATTACTTTATCATTTATGCGTTTTCTTTTTCTTTTTGTTCTTTGGTCTTTCAGCATATCATTCTTTCTGTATCTTTGACTCCTTTTTATATTTTCTGAGTTTCTAAGTGCTTATGTTTTCATTTTCTGTTATACTTCTCTCATTCTAATAGGAAATCATGAAATATGATCTAAAATATCACATTTTAATAATTAACATAATTTAATAAACAAATTATTAAAAATTATTATTCACTGTAAGTGTAAAATCATCATATTTCTGAATACTAGAAACATCATATTTCTGATCAGTATATATATAATTAATCTATTAAAGAGAGTACTTTTCTACAATCCATGGAATTGTATGTTGCTACTTCTGGAAAGAATTGTGTCCTTTTTTTCATCACCGTTTCAGAATGAGAGTCAAAGGCGATCACTCACTAATGATAGATCACTAAGTGTGATCCAACAATTTGATGGAAAAAAAAAGGACACACAATCATTTCCACAAATAACAACATACAAATCAACCTATTTTCAAAAAAAAGAAATACTAACAACTGCTGAACAGCTTGACCTTCAAGATAGCCTTGTAAATGCATTCCAATGAAATGGATAATAATCACAAATTTGATTGGCAATGATCTTATTAATCATATTATTTATCTTACATTAAGTTTTTTATGAATTTGTTGCTTGATGCTAATTTTTAAGTGGGAAAAGAACTTAAATGAAAAAAATGGATGCCCTAGACTGCAATACTGTTTCCTGACTTCGAAGAAAAATGAAATAAAAGGTTCAGGGTACTTTAGATTCCAAACAGCTTATAAAAATGACCCTAATAGATTACTGTGGTAAAGGTACCTATTGTCAGCGAGCATGTTAGCGTGCGGACTCTCCACAATTCAAATTATTCCCGAGCTGTATCGTATGAAAACTGGACAAGTACTGGTACCAGAGGAATTTATTCTGTATTTCAACTTCATAACCGACCAGGTGAGCTTTATCTGTGATTCTCTGCAGCCGTATTATTTGTTCACTTTATTTAACTCTCTTAAGCTTAAAAGAGTCCTTCAAAAGCCAAAGAGTAACTGCCCCTCCCTGCATTGAAGATTTGCCCTAAACATAAATAATCAGTTTATTATTCTTTACTTATGGGCTGTTAATCTTTTCCCCAAATTTGAGAGCTAAAAACAGAGAAATGGGCTGTTCAAACTTTTCCGATAATTTGTTGTACCTGAATTACATTTTCAGCTTTCTGAGAGTTAGATTTGGTACAGGTAATTGCATATCTATTGCTGTCAAGCACATCTGCCGGGATGACTGCATCAGAGCTTGTTCGAAATGGTTATAATAAGATGTGGCCTTCACTTTGCAGTGGAAAAGGCTTCTGGAGTTTCTGTGCACAGGCTGCTGCATCAGTCAGCATGTCTTTCTTCGCCTTCTTGATAATGGCTTCTCTTGCTATGCTTTCAGGCTACCGCCTTGCCAAATATCTTGTGTTTGAATAGATAACTTAAATTGGGGCAAGAGTTAGGGTTAGGGTTGATTCAAGGGAGATATGTGCTTTTATAAGACAATTTTGCTCTGTTTGCACCATGAAAACCCTAACACTGGTGTGCCCAAGGGTATAGATGAAGAGTAGACTTACAACTAGCAATCGCACCTAAGTGTGCAATGGTTAAGCCTTTTTTTTTATGTTGTCTTCATTTTATTGTATTTGGTGGCTATATCATTTATGTATTATATTGTTACTTTTTGCTTATGAAGTTTATTTATTATTAAACGACTCTTATTCCGTATGATATTCCATTTAATGAGGTTTAGGAGTTGAATAATAAATCTTATCTTAACAAATTTTTAATTTCCAACATATAGTACAAACTTAGAAAAGGTAAATACAATAAGTTCATTTAATCTTGATTCACTCCATTTATCTTACTCTATATCTCCATCTCTCTAGTTCTCTCTTTATCTCCTTCTCACACCTCTCTGTAGGCTAAAAAATTGTATCCTGGTTATCCATTGTTTTCACTGTTTTTGATGGCTACATCGGGTTTCTTGCGCATTAACTAGCACAAGATCTAGATGGTAGCAGCACTCCATGTGCCCCTCCATGTTTCGTCCCATATATCATATTAATATAAATTTTAAAATTAGTTAAAAGAAATAAATAAAACAAGGAAAAAATCAATATAAATTATTTCTTACATAATATTTTTATATAAAATATAACAATAAAAAAGTTAAAATTTGAAATAAAAAATACTTGACAAAATTCTTGAATACATGAAAAGTAAAATATGAATCAAATTATTTTGCATAAAATATATAAGCTAATGTGTTACATTCTTGAAAAATGAATATGTGATTTGGTAGAAATTTAATTGTAAGTGTAAATCATTAAATGTACTACATACATAAAAATTATTGGAGTACAAAATAAACTAATTATTTTCCATTATAGTAAACTTTTGACTG
>MU223996.1:853195-870086 GCA_018584345.1 Thuja plicata | reverse complement strand
TTTTGGCTCAAACTCACAAATTAGACAGCTTGAGTTTAGAGACTTACTTCTTGTTCTTGTACCAACTTTCTTATCTCCTATGATCTGGATCTCTGGATGGTTCTTTCTTACATATCTTGCAAGTACAAGTACAACTCTTTGTCTATCAGTTTGATCATTATTTTGTTCTTTATTCTATTCTTCATCACCTTGCACATTATTTTGATCATTGTCCTGACCATTGGTATTTGTAGCCTGACCGTCGGTTGCAATGATCTATTGCTTGACAGCTCTACATTGTTGGTAGGGTAGAGTTTCAGGTTTCTCATTGTAAGTGAACTTATTATAGTCCTCTGGTTCTTTAGTGCTTTCCTATTCATTCTTCTCTGCAAATTCATCTATCTTTACATTTTCACTTTCAATAATTTTTTTAAAGGCTTTGTTTAGATATTTATAAGCCTTGCTCTTGGTAGAATACCCTAGAAAGTTTTCTTCATCACTCTTGGAATCAAGTTTTCCATTTCTATCATCTTTTAAGATATAACATTGGCTGCCAAAAATTTAGAAATAACTTACATTGGGTGTGTATCCATACCATAGCTCACAAGGTGTCTTTCTTCAATTGTACTCTGTTCAATGTGTAAATAGCAGTATTGACAGCTTCCCTCCAGAAGATTTGGGTGATTTCTTTCTCTATCATCAGTGTCCTTGCACAGTCAACTATGGATATGTTCCTTCTTTCAGCAATTCCATTCTGCTGTGGTGTCCTTGGTGCAGAGACCTGTCTTTTGATTCCACACTCATTACAAAAGTTAGTGAATTCATCTAAAATAAATTCCCCTCCTCTATCTAACCTTAAGCATTTTAGCTCCTTACCACTTTGCTTCTCAACCATTGCTTTGTACCATTTAAACATCTTGAATGCTTCAGATTTGTCTTTTAGAAACATAACTTTCATCATTCTAGAGTAATCATCAACAAAGAGAATATAATATCTATCTCCATAATAAATCTTTGTCCTCATAGGTCCACATAAATCAGTATGGACTAATTCTAGAATTGCATCATATGTATGGGTTTTGCTTTTGAAACTAGACTTTGTCATTTTTCCTTTTTTACAATTCTTACACATGATATTGTCGGGCTTGGTCATCGTCAGTAAGCCTTTGACATTTCTCTTTTTGCTAATCTTTATCATGTTGTCAAAGTTCACATGACACAGTCTTTTGTGCCATAACCATATGTCTTTGTTTGTAGCAATCAAACAAGTGGATTCATTATCATTCAGATAGAATAGGTTACCTTTTGTCTACTCACTGGTACCAATCAGATTTCTAGATTTATTAAAGATCTTTGCCTTCTTATTTTCAAATGCAACTTTGTGACCTGAATTACTCTCAACTGAGAAACACTCAATAGATTATAATTCAATATATTTACCCAATAAGCATTCTCACACTTTATCTAGTTATTCAACATTATTGTTCCTCTACCTTCAACTGGACAAGGTGTGTCATTACCCATTCTTACTGAACAACCTTTATAGTATTCAAAAGTCTCAAACTTTTCCTTATCTCCGGTCATATGGTGAGTGCAGCCACTATCTATGATCCAAACATCATTTTTGCTAATTTTAGATATGAGAGCTATTTATACATACCTTTCTTCATCATCATCTGAATCATCTTTTACAACCACAAAAACCATCTCAATGTCTTCATCAGATTTGGTGTCAGTATCATCATCCTTACATTTTTCTAGGTAACTAGCCTTCTTTCCTTTGTCCTTATAGTCTCGGGTATCTCTTCTTTCTGATTGTCGATAGCTTCTATAATCACCTTTGTCAGATTTCTTTTCAAATAATCTGTCATTACTTCTGTCATCTTTTCTTCTGTTAGTACATCTTGCAGCAAAGTGTGCAATCTCTTTGCAATTAAAACAAACAAGTGGTAATTTACCTTTGTATTTACCTTTGCCTCTCTACATTCTTCTGGCCATAAGTGTTTCAATTTCATCAAGATCATCTTCTTCATTTTCACTATCACTATCTTTTCTCATAGTGTTTTTGTGACTTGATTTACTTATTCTCATAGAAGTTTTGAATGCAGACTCTATATTTGGTAAGACACTATTATCAAAGTTATTTATCTCAAATGAAATTAGTCTTCCAATTAAATTGTCTAGAGTAACATTGCTATTTGCTACTGCTCCCATTTCTTGAATGACAAATACTCTAATAGCATAAGTAGGCAGTAAGATTCTTAGAATTTTACTTACCACTATATCTTCTTCTAGTACACCACCAACTCCTTAGATAGCATTGACTACCTCTTTGATTCTTATGCTGTAATGAGTAATATTTTCACCTTCTTTCATTTTGAGATTATCAAACTTTCCTCTAAGGCTTTCTTCCTTGGCTCTCAAAACATTTTTGTCACCACCATGTACAAGCTTCAATTTGTTCCACATCTGCTTTGCAGTTTTGCATTATTTGACATCTTCAAATTCAGCATCGGAGAGTGAGGAAGCAAGCTCTATCATCATGCCATTGTGTTCATGCTTCTCTCTCATTTGTTTGACTGTTGGTGCTCCTATGGGAAACACATATTCAGTTTTTAGGAATTGAGTAACATCATTATTAATACCTGATAAGTGGAGTCTTATCCTGCTCTTCTATGAAGCAAAATTATCTTTGTTCAACTTGGGCACATCTCGTCTGTTCATCTTGTGATCTTTGGCTTAGGTCTTGAAACCTTCCTTCTAAGCATACAAAATATGATACCAATTGTTAGTAATAACTGAGAGGGGGGGGGGGGGAATCAGTGGCCTCAAAANAAATATGATACCAATTGTTAGTAATAACTGAGAGGGGGGGGGGGTGAATCAGTGGCCTCAAAAATTTATCCTTCAAATATTAACCACCAATCAATAAACCTCAGATTATTATGTTCTTACAAGATGCATGCCATGAAATAATAATAATGATTAACTGTCTGTTGGTTTTCTCTTTCAATCCTTATTCTTTCTTGATTACCGATAAGAAATATAACTATTTACCGAAACTCAATAAATAAGCTGAGTATACCTATATATCCAGAATGAATTATGTAAGATACAAAATAGTAAAGAAATGAATCATACACACATAAAACATGGATTTTAATGTGGAAACCCTGTTAAGGGAAAAAACCACTGGGACCGGTACCGCAAAATTTCACTCTTCTGAAGTGAGCCCTGTTAAGAGCCAACCTTGTTAAAGGTTACAAACACATTGTTAGGTTTGACCTTGTTAGAGGATTTTATACATAGAGGTTGTCACTTAGTATTGGGCCTCTAATGCTGCCATCCTTGAAACAACCTTGCTTTTAGACTATCAATAGGCATCGGGCATGTCCAATGCTACTTTCATAAATCAACCTTTTTGGCACTCCTTGAGATGTACCTCAATATATAGAAGACTGTTAAGTCCTGCTCAGTTAAGAGACTTGATGCCTCAATGGTTAAATTGAAACATTATGACCTGTTCATATTGCAAATTGAATTGTAGATTTTCAGATCTATTTAAGTACATTACCTCTCTGACCAATGTATCAATTCAATCCTTTGTGCTCCATACTTTCTACTATGTGATGCTGTGCTCATTGTTTGTCGATTGTCTGTAGAATTCCTTACCACTCCCTTCAACTTGTTTGATCAACACTGCATGAAGTTGTTTTTCATCAGTTTCTCTTGAACATCCTCTTTCTATTCACTCCCCTTAATCCCATTCATAAATGAATTAAGCTTGTCTCTTATATAGACATAATATTCATTATTTCTTGATTCTTGATTCTTGGCGTAAAAAACAATCCAACCAATTAGATTTAAAGCATAACTCCTGATTTGTCTCGCAGATATCTTCTTGCAAATTGTACAAATCAACTTTAAATCAATCACTTATCTTTGGTCGAATAAAAAAAAGTAGACAACCAGTTAAGTCCTTATTTAGCTATGCCAGCTAGATATTTTTTCATTTTCTAAACTTTCTATTTTGTCGGTCACCACTACAGTTAGTCGTTTGTGACAACTGATAGTTCTATTGGTGAGACTCCAGTTAGCTTCATGATCTCCGTCTGTTGGGAAACACTATATTTTCTTCTGTCGGGTTACTCTTTGCTTTTCTCGTCAGGCATTATGTGGTTTTTCTTTATTAGGCAACACTGTGCTTCCTATCACCGGGTAACACTGTGACTATTCTTCTTTTCTTTTACCGATGGTGTGCACTCCGTTAGTGTTGTTTGTCACTTAGTGAATACATAACTTTTATGTATTTTTGAAAGCATAACCTTGGTTCCTTTGGTTCTCTGGAGTCTTTGGATTTATGTATATAACTGTATAGATGACATCAAGTTGACATCAATGAAAATACAAATCATTAATTGATTTAATGCCTTGCATTATCTTCAACTTAACATTATCAAACATTTAATCAGTTACATGTCATCAATCCACTCTTCAAGTCAATCTTTGTGAAAAATTTGGCTTCACCTAGACATTCCATTAGGTCTTCTATCCTAGGGATAGGGAACCTATACCTAATGGTTATTCTATTTATTTCTCTGGAGTTAGTACATAGCCCCCAAGTTATTCCCTTTTTAGGGGATAAAAGAGTGGGTATGACACAAGGACTAATGCTTTTCCTAATCAGACCTTGGCTTAGGAGTTCTTGGACCTATCTAGCTATTTCCTCATTTTGTTGAGGAGCCATTTTATAAGCTACCTTATTGGGAAGGGTAGCTCCTAGAATGAAGTCTATTTGGTGGCTTATAGTCCTCTTAGGGAATAGGGTTGATGGCTGTCCATCACTAACAATTCCTTCATACTCCTACAACATCTCCTGCACTTCCTTTAGCAATTCTGTCTTCTTGACTGTCTTATCTGCAACATCTTCTTTTGGTTTCAACACAAGTGCAAAGCCAACTCCCTCTCCTTCTTCTAAGGCTTCTAAGAAATCTTTCTCACTAACAATGAGAACGTTGGGGCTAGATTATTTAATTTCTTCATCCTCCAACAATGATTATATTTTTAATGTCACATTGTCCTTCTTGAAAGAATATGAATTCTTTACTCCATCACGCATGGCTTGTCGGTAAACTTTCTATGGTCTACCTAGGATTAGGTGAAATTCATCCATAGGAAACACATCACATAATAATTTGTCCTTATACCTCCCAATTGTAAACTCCACCCAAGCTTGTTCATTGACAAGGACATGTCCTTTGTTCAACCAAGTGAATTTATAAGGATTGGTGTGCGGTATCCTTTTCAGTTTCAACTTGCTGACTACCTCCTATGACACTATGTTGTTAGTAGACCTTAAGTCTATGATGACTCTACAAAATTTTCCCATCATTTTTCACTTCACTCTAAATAGTGATCTCCTCTGACTAGGCTCTTCTTTCACTGGCTCCTTAATCATAGTTATCCTCATCATTAATTTTTCACCTTCCTCTGACTCTAAGAGTACTTTAGGGTGTTTACCTCCACCACTGGTGTCCTCTTGAACATAATTTACCCTTTTATCACTTCCTTGGGAATTGGTTCCTTTCTATGGAAACCTATATGCCAGGTATCCCATCTAATTGCAGTGATAACAATTCATAGTTGAAAAATAGTTACCTCTTCCTTGACTACTGCCTCTTCCTATATTGTAAGAGTTCCTTCCTCTATTTGAAATCCCTTTGTTGGAGTTTCCTTCTTGCTACTCAGTAAGCTTAGTCTCTCCTTGACTCTTTGGTTCATAACTTCTTCCACCATATCCACCTCTCTGTCCTCTATTGTATCTTCCTCTACCTCTACCTCTGGCAGTGTTAGAATCTTGTTTCTTTCTCAGCTTCTCTGCAACCTTGATTGCAATTTGGTGGCACTTCTAAATGGTGTCTGGAGTCAAGAGACTCATCTCATCTTATATGGTCTACTTAAGTCCATTAAGGTATCTTTCTACCTTCACCTTCTCATCCGCTGTAACTCTGGACCTCATGCAAAGCCTCTGAAATTCTTCATTATAGGAGTTTACATCTAAATCCTTCTATCTTAAACCTTGTCTTCTTTTATGCAGTTGGATTTCATAATCCTAAGGATATAAACATCTCTAATTTTAGAAACCATAGCTCTCCATGTGGAAATGAGATTATTTCCTTCCTTCTCTCTCTAATCTTGGATGAATTTCCACCAAGTGAGTGCAGACCCTCTTAGTCTGGCTTTAGCAACTTTCATCTTTTGAGCCTCAGTGATGCCATCATACTCAAAATGTTTTTCGAGTCCTTCTATCCAATCTAGGACTATCTTTGGTTCCATCTTTCCAGTAAAGATAGGAACACCTTCTAGTACTTTACCACTCATAGCCTTTAATTCTTTCAAGAATGGTTCCTCATTAAGGACAGGGTCAAATTTACTTACTTCATCATCTATGTAAATCTCCTTGCCTTTCCCTTCAACCTTATCCTTCACTTCTTCTTCTTTCAAATCCACTTCATCTACCTTTTTCTCTAAGTGAGATAATCTAACTCTGAGCATCCTATTCTCCACTTCTTTCTCATCTACCTTCTTATCCTACTCTACATTTTTCACCATTATAGACTCTCCTAATAATCTATTGGTTGGAACATTCACCACAAGCCTAATCAAACAAGCTCTGATACCAATCTGATGGAAGTGCTCCAAGGTGTGCTCACAAAAGCTTATAAGGAATCCACTTGTCCTATTCTTCTTAGGTTCCCAATTATTTCAAGTATCCAAGCCTAATACTATCCTAACTCAACTCCAAGAGTTAGTCTTCTTGTGTTTAACCTTGAAGGACAACTACCAATATTTTTGTCTCAATGCTTCACTCTAGCTTGAAGGATTCTAGGCACAAATCCTTCATACCAACTTCACTAATACTGCAAGGGTCATGTCTACCATGAGAAAACTCATTTTTCATCCTTCCAATTTCATTGGACTGGGTCTTCAATCCCTAATTAGTTGAGTTCCAAATTAGCTCTCTATAGGATCCTATTAGGCCTAATTGTCCAATTAGCCCTATCAAGAGGATTTTTTTTTGGATTCTTTCTCAAAACTTGCAAATAACCCAAAAAACTAACCTAGGATCCTGATACCCTTTTTGAAGACCTAAAATATTTTCAAGGTCTTTGGCTCCCAAGTCATTTGTACACCAGTGTCCTAAAATGTAGGGCAAATAGAGCTATTTTGGCTCTTCACAAGTAGTCTACTGATTTCTACTTAGAAATCCATCTAAATGGATTGGAAAAGAAATTAGCTCACAAATAGGTATCTATAGGATGCTAAAGGTTCAAAAACCACACTTTGTTTATATCTCTCATAGATACTCTTTCTTCTACATTCAAACTTACCTCTGTCATGCACCTAACCGGATAGTCATTGCTCGCCTAGGGCATGGCTTTAAAATTAGAAAAATGGTTCTCAAGGCTGCCTACTTGATTTTACATTGTATAGAGGCTCCCTTACCATATTCATCCACCCTTTGAATATTTCCACGGTTGGATTCTATGGGGGATCCATGAAACTAAAAATCACCTAGACTGTACCAGCAACTATAATACTTCCTAAACAATTTTTTAGGTCTAACTAATCAACTCAAAGAAACTTGATCACTAAATGGAAAAATATTATATCTACTCCTAATACATGGATCCAACACTGTATCAAGATTTTCAATCCATTAAAACACTATTAACATCCAAATAGCTCGACTGTTACAGAAAACCAGAACACTATGCCTTCATTCACTTTCAAAAACTTGTTACATCACCGCTCTACCTCGGGAAATGAGCCACAAGGTATCTTAAGATACCTCCTCCATGTTTTTAGGCCACTTTCATCCAATTACCATTCCTAATTTTAAGGGAATCCAAAGTTTTCATTGTTGCATGCAACCTTTGCAACATTGCAAATGTTGTCATGGCAACATTTTAGCATCTTTTGCATTAATGATGCAAACTAACTTCCCTGACCTCTAACTTTTATGAAATGATGAATTAATATCATTTAGGAATTTTTAGGCATTTTTCACATCTTTCCTAAGTCTAGAAAATTATTAGACCATATTTACCACTTTAGGCCTACACTAAGGACTAACTACTTAGAAATCAAACTAACCCAGACTAGATTGTGATGACATGTAACTGATTGAATGTTTGAAGATGTTAAGTTGATGATCATGCAAGACATTAAATTAGATAATGTATTGTATTTTCATTGATGTCAACTTGATATAATCTGTATGGTCATGGAAATACTGTAAAAGAGTTTAAAGAACTGATGAATCAAGGCTATGCTATTAGTAATGTATACAAGTCAAGTATTCACTAAGTGACTACATACACCGACAGAGTGCACACTGACAGACAGAGTAAAAGAGAAAAGTCATAGTGTTACCCGATGAGAAAATGCACAGCATTACCAATAAGAAAACTCATAGCGTTTCCCAATGAGAAAAGAACAGAGTAACCTGACGGACATAATTACAGTGTTGCCCAACGGAAAAGACAAAGGATGGAGATCCTTATGACAACTAAAGTCACACCAATGGAACATTCAGTTACCACCAATGACTAACTAAAGGTTTGACTGATAGAATAGAGAGTTTAGAAATGAAAAAATACTTAGCTGTCAAGAGCTAAAGATAGACTTAACTGATACTTATCATTGTTTTAATCATCCAGATAAAGCTAGAGACAAGTAATTGATTTAAAGCTGGTTTGTCCAGTTGGTAAGAAGATCTCTTTGTGATAAAACTAGAGTTTTCTTTAAATCTAATTGGTGAGAATTGTGGATCATGCCAAGAATCAAGAAAGATAAGAAAAGGTAAAACATGTATATAAAGAGACAAACCTAATTCATTACAAATTGTGTGAGGTGAACAAGAGAAGAAGGAATATGCTAAAGAAAATCTGAAGGAGAAGAAAGTCTTCATTCAGTCATGATCAACAAGCTGAGGAAAGAGCTAGATTTTGCAGACACCAATGAATAGTGAGACAACATCATAAAGTAGAATAGTGTAGAGAAAAGGTATAAATTGATTATATTGATCAGAGAGGTAATGCACTTACAATAGATCTGAAAATCTACAATTAAGTTGTATGTAGGAACAAATCATTAATGTTTCAGTCTAACCATTGAAGCATCAAGTCTCTTAACCAATAAGGACTTAAAAGTCTTCTACAATTGAGATACATCCCAAGGAGTATCAAAAATTTTGATCATAGAAAGTAGCATTGGATATGCCCGATACCTATTGACAGGCCAAGCGAGTGTTTGTTCAAGGATGGTAGCATTAGATGCCAAATACTAGGTGACAAACTATCTTTTAAATCCTCTAACAAGGTCACACCTAACAGTGTTTTTATAACCTTTAATAGGGTTGGCTCCTAACAAAGATCACTTCAGAAGAGTGAAAATTTGGGGTACCGGTCCCAGTGGGTTTTCCCTTAATAGGGTTTCCACATTAAAAATCCATGTGTTATGTGTTTATATTTCATTACTTTACTGTTTTACATTTCACATATGCAATTCTAGATTTATCTTTATACTCTGCATATTTACTATGTTTCGGTAAATAGTTGACTACTTATCGGTAAACCTATATAAGATAGATTTATAAAGCAATCCGAAAAGTAGTAAATTGATATAATTATTTCAAGACATTCATCTTGTAGGACAGAAGATAACTAGAGGCATAATTTGTAGTTATAAGTTTTAAGGGTCGATTTAAGGATTAATTTTTGAGGCCACTGATAAACCCGCCCCCCCTCTTAGTTATTACTAACAATTGGTATCAGAGCTTGTGTGCTTAGAAGGAAGGTTTCAAAAACTAAGCTAAAGATCACAAGATGAATAGACGAGATGTGCCTAAGTTGAAGAAAGACAATTTTGCTTCATGACAGAGTAGAATAAGACTCCACTTATCAGGTATTGGAAATGATGTTACTCAATACTTAGATACTGAATTTGTGTTTCCCACAGGAGCACCAATAGTTGAACAAATGAGAGAGAAGCATGATCACAATTGCATGATGATAGAGCTTGCTTCCTCACTTTTCGATGCTGAATTTGAAGATGTCAAAACCTGCAAGACTATAAAGTATATGTGGGACAAATTGTTGCTTGTACATGGTGGTGACAAGAATGTTTTGAGAGCCAAGGAAGAAATCCTTAGAGCAAATTTTGATGATCTCAAAATGAAAGAAGGTGAAAACATCACCCAGTACAACACAAGTATCAAAGAGGTAGTCAATGCTATCCGAGGAGTTGGAGGTGTACTAGAAGAAGATACACTGGTAAGTAAAATTCTAAGACCCTTACTACCTACTTATGCTATTAGAGTATCTATCATTCAAGAAATGAGAGTAGTAGAAAATAGAAATGTTACTCTAGACAGTTTGGTTGGAAGATTGATTTCATTTGAGATGAATAACTTTGATAATAGTGTCTTACCAAACATAGAGTCTACATTAAAATCTTCTTTGAGAATAAATAAATCAAGTCATAAACACACTATGAGAAAAGATAGTGATAGTGAAAGTAAAGAAGAAGATCTTGATGAAATTGAAGCACTTATGGCTAGAAGAATGTAGAGAGGCAAAGGTAAATACAAAGGTAAATTACCACTTGTTTTTTTTAATTGTAAAGAGATTGGACACTTTGCTACAAGATGTCCTAATAGAAGAAAGGATGACAGAAGTAATGTCAGATCATTTGAAAAGAAGCCTGACAAAGGTGATTACAAAAGCTACCGACAATTGGAAAGAAGAGATACCCGAGACTAAGGAAAGAAAGTCAGTTACCTAGCAAAATGAAAAGATGATGATACTGACATCGAATCTAAAGAAGACATCGAGATTGTGTTTGTAGCAGTAAAAGACGATTCAGATGATGATGAAGAAAGGTATGTAGAAACTGCACTCATATCTAAAGTTAGTAAAAATGATGTTTGGATCATAGATAGTGGCTGCACTCACCATATGACTCGTGACAAACAAAATTTTGAGACTTTTGAATACTATAAAGGTGGTTCAGTAAGAATGGGTAATGACACACCTTGTCTAGTTGAAGGTAGAGGAACCATAATGTTGAATAACCAGATAAAATGTGAAAATTCTTATTGGGTAAATGGATTGAATTATAATCTATTGAGTGTTTCTCAGTTGAATAATTCAGGTCACATAGTAGCATTTGAAAATAAGAAGGCAAAGATCTTCAATAAATCTAGAAATATGATTGGTACCAGTGAGCAGATAAAAGGTAACTTATTCTATCTGAATGATACTGACACCACTTGCTTAATTGATAGAAATAAATACATATGGTTGTGGCACAAAATATTGTGTCAAGTGAACTTTGACAACATGATAAAGATAAGCAGAAAAATAAATGTAAGAGGCTTACCGACGATGACCAAGCCCGATAATATCATGCGTAAGAATTGTCAAAAAGGTAAGATGACAAAGTATAGTTTCAAAAGCAAAACCCATACATCTGATGCCATTTTAGAATTATTCCATACTAATTTATGTGGACCTATGAGGACAAAGAGTTATTATGGAGATAGATATTTTATTCTCTTTGTTGTTGATTACTCTAGAATGATGACAGTAATGTTTCTAAAAGATAAATTAGAAGCATTTAAGATGTTTAAATGGTATAAGGAAATGGTTGAGAAACAAAGTAGTAAATAATTAAAATGCTTAAGATCAGATAGAGGAGGGGAATTTATTTTAGATGAATTCACTAACTTTTGTAATGAGCATGGAATCAAAAGATAGGTCTCTGCACCGAGAACACCACAACAAAATGGAATTGATGAAAGAAGGAATAGATCCATAGTTGATTGTGCAAGGACACTAATGATAGAGAAAGGCATCACCCAAATCTTCTGGAGAGAAGCTGTCAGTGCTACTGTTTACACATTGAACATAGTACAATTGAAGAAAGATACCAAAAAGACACCTTATGAGCTATGGTATGGATACACACCCAATGTAAGTTACTTCAAAATTTTTGGCAGTCAATGTTATATCTTAAAAGATGATAGAAATGGAAAAATTGACTCCAAGAGTGTTGAAGGAATCTTTCTAGGGTATTCCACCAAGAGAAAGGATTATAAATGTCTCAATAAAACCTCTAACAAAATTGTTGAAAGTGCAAATGTAAAGATAGATGAATTTGCAGAGAAGAATGAGAAAGAAAGAACTAAAGAACTAGAGGACTACAATAGGTTTTCTTACAATGAAAAACCTAACACTCTACCTGACCAACAATGTAGAGCTCCCAAGCAATAGATCATTGCACCCGAGCATCAGGCTGTAAATACCAATGATCAGGATATTGCTCAAGATGATGCACAAAGTGATGGAGAATAGAATGAAGGACAAAATGATGATCAAGATGATAGAAAAAGAGCTGAACCTATACTTGCAAGATATGTTAGAAGGAACCATCCACAAAACTAGATCATTGGAGATAAAAAGGATGGTATGAGAATCATAAGTAAGTCTCTAAATACAAGATGTCTTATTTGTGATTATGAGCCAAAATCTGTCATTGATGCACTTGATAATGATGAGTGGATTAGTGCTATGAATGAAGAGATTGAGCAGATTGAGAAAAAAAAGACATGGAAACTTTTATTGAGACCAGATGACAAGAATGTCAATGGTACAAAATGGATATTTAGGAATAAACTGAATGAGAATGGAGAAGTCACCATGAATAAAGAAAGACTAGTATGCAAGGGGTATGCGCAAGAAGAAGGGATTGATTACGGAGAGACCTTTCCACCTATTGCTAGGGTAGGAGTAAGAATATTACTTGCTTATGTTGCATGTAAAGGATTCAAGGTATATCAAATGGATGTCAAGTCAGCATTCCTAAATGGAATATTTGAAGAAGAGGTATATATTGAACAACCAGAAGGGTTTGTTGATCCAGACAAGAGGGACATGGTATGTAGAATACAAAAAGCCATGTATGGATTGAAACAAGCACCTTGACCTTGGTATGAAAGACTTCATCCCTATCTTATGAGTATTGGATTTGTAAGGACTAGTGAAAAAAATAATCTTTATTTGAAGGAAGATACTGATGCTAACATTTTGATTGCTGAGATATTTGTTGATGACATCATATTTGGAGGCAATGATATGCTAGGAAAATCATTTGCAAATGAAATGAGAAAATAGTTTGAAATGTCTATGTTTGGAGAGATCAAGTTCTTTCTTGGTCTACAGATCATGCAACAAGATGAAGGTATTTTCATTACACAATCCAAATACATCAAGGAAGTAATAAAAATATTCAAGATGGAAGAGATCAAACCACTTGGAACACTGATGACAATTGGATGTAAGTTGACAAAGGAAGACAAGTCATCAAAGGTAAATCAAACTTTGTACAAATCAATAATTGGAAAACTCATGTATGTTGCACATCCTAGACAAGATATTGCACATGCAGTAGGAATAGTTGTAAGATTTTCTGCTAACCCCAGGGAATCACATATGACTATTGTGAAAAGAATTGTAAAATATCTGAAGAATACCGAAGAATATGGCCTATGGTATAAAAAAGAAGGAAAATTTGAACTTAAGGTCTTTATCGATGCTGATTGGGTTGGAAATATTGATGATCGAAAGAGCACAACTAGAGGAGCATTCTTTATGGGTGACAGACTTGTCACATGGATCAGCAAGAAGAAAGGATGCATCTCTCAGTCTACTGTAGAAGTAGAGTATGTTGCTGCTGCTACAAACTGCTCAAATATTGCATGGATCAAACAGTTACTGTAAGGTATGCATATGAAAATTCTTCAACCATTAATTATCTACTGTGATAATACAAGTGCAATAAACATTTCCAACAATCCAGTCATGCATGCTAAAGCAAAGCATATTTCCATCAAGTATCATTATTTAAGAGAACAAGTTCAAGCAAAGGAGGTGATACTTGAGTATGTGCAATCTAAAGAACAATTGGCTGATATCTTCATCAAGCCACTGCCCAAGGATGCATTTGAATACTTGAGAAAGAGACTAGGGTTCAGACCCTTTTCTATTGGTCAGTAAGATGACTAGAAGGCTGCATCAGCCTACATATTATCATAATATCATTCATGTTGATGCAAGCAGAGAGATGGACTTCAAAGATAAATCTATACACAACAAGGTATTTATCTACTCCAAGCACTAGATTTGTTGTATTACCGATGGATTGGGAAATTCAAGGAATATATTATGGATAGAAAGGATCCATTTGACATTACTGTCAAAAGTTTGTTTGACAAGATGTTTGTTTGGCATCGTTGTCAAAGGGAGAGAAATATCTCATTATCATATTGATAAAAGGAGAGATTATATCCAATATCAACTCAAGGAGAGATCATATCCATCAAAGTATCCAAATGGAGAGATGTAACAAGAATGGGAGAGTACACACAAAGGGAAAGAATTGCTGACAAGAGACATAAAAGAAAGGAGAACAGTCAAAGGGAGAGAGTTTGACATAGAAGGAGAATACATCACATCAGAGAAAGAAAGATTCTACTATTGTCCAAATTTCCCATTCTGTGCATTTGGTCTGGTTTGCCCTGTCTGGTTTCATGTGTCTTGTTTTTTCAGGGTTTCAGATCCTCCCTAAGCCCTAAGGAACCCTAAGTCTCTTATGTTGAATGATGAAATAACCCTTAGGCTTAGGCATGTTATGTTTTGAAGTTACTTTTTCCAATCACTTAGAACATGTGCTTATTTTCAGTCACTTGATCGCGGTGAATTTTGATTCGAGTTATTAAGTTGCGCGACTGTGTGACGAGCTGCTAATCACAGTCATCGTGCAATCGCAATCTATTCTTGCCCAGGTTTGATCCGTTCCCGACTGAGCGACGAGCTGAGGAAATGAGTTATCACGCAGTCGCGAGTTGTTTCTAAGTTGTCAAATGGGGCTCGCGAGTGCGCGACGAGCAGAAAAGAAGAGCTCATCGCTCAATCGCTACAGTTGTCACATAAAATGAAAAGAGGCTACGAGTGTGCGATGAGCTGAAGGGTAATGACGTCGCGTACTCGCCGAGCAGAAAAGATAAACAAAATCTTGCTCGCGAGTGCGCGATTAAGAAGGAAGTGAGACCTCGTCGCTCACTCGCTAAGTAATAAAGACAAACGAGGATCTGTCTGCGGGACTACGACGAGCTACAAAGAGGGTGCCATTGCAAGGTTGCTAAGCAATAAAACAAAGGAAGGGTTGCTCGCGACTGCGCGATCAATAAAAGAAAGCTGCTCATCGCTCGATCATTGATGTTTCTAGGATATCAGAGATCAGCTTGCGACTGAGCGATTGATAAAAGAAAAGGCCTCGTCGCGCAGTCGCTGAGCGATCAAATAAAATAAGAAATGGCTCGCGAGTGCGCGACCAAATGAAAAGTAGTACTCATCGCTCAATCGCTGCAGTTATCAAGTGAAAGAGAAAGGGGTTGCGAGTGTATGACTGAGGAAGAAAGTGGCTCGTCGCCGATCAAAAAGGAGAAATAGAAAGCAGCTCACGAGCGTGCGACGAGCAGAAAGCGGGCTCATCGCATACTCGCTGAGTAATGAAGACAAAGGGAAGTCTGCTCGCGACTGCGTGATCAATAAAAGAAAGCTGCTCGTTGCTTAGTCGCGAAGTAATAAAGATAAAGGAATGTTTGTCTACGGGGCCCACCTCAGTTGCTTGATCGCGTGAAGTTTTAGTAGTTAGTAAAATGTCTTCCGACTTGGCTACCATCCCTTGGTCGCCTTGTCGCCAGAATAGAACGATGACTCAGCTTCCTCAGTGTACAACAGATGGACCAGTGGCCGTGTGACAGATGGCATATGGCAGGTGGATGTGGGTCCTCAGTCAGGTGATCGCCAGATGGAGAAGATGGGTCACGCGACTTCGAGACTAAGTATTCTTTCTCTTCAGTCGCAGGATCGCTGGATAAGTTAAGGGTATGCTCAATTTTCAAGCGATTAAATGCCAGCCGTCTGATGCAAAACACAGATGATCCAACGGCGGACGCGTGGTCGGGTGATCAAAGTGCCCTACAAGAAAAGTACTCCCAACTCAGCGCCTTGGGGTAGTCGCGTTGTCACTGGAAAGATTAAAGGCACATGCTGACTGATAGAAGGGATTCCCCGACTTGGCGACTAAGTGTGGTCGCGTAGTCTCAGAACAGAAAAATAGCATCTGGCGATCAGGAGATGAGCCGTGACGGTCTGAGGAGGCAGTTAGGTGCTGGGTCGCTAGAAAAATGATGAGTTAAGTGAAATGCCTCATGACTTTGATTTCACATGGTCGCCTTGTCGCTGGATCTGGGCTCAGGTTAAGTAGAGGTAAAGGGACCATTGTCGCCTGGTCGTGAGCTTTAACCAGGGTTAAGGTCTGATGCTCGCGACAAAGAGACCAACGGTCAGTCGCGTGGTCGCGGGACTTCAAATTTGAATATTTGGCAGAGGATTTGGCACTGTGAACGCTCGGCAGCCATGGTTCCTCTGTGCTCGTGTTCCAGAATTGATCAGGGAGTTTTCAATTGCAGAAGGTCATATACAGAGAGTCTGTCGATCCTAGATTTAGATTTGTTTGACGTCGGTGGAGAAACAGAAGATTCAGAGCGTGGAAAAGGATGCAGAGCCCAATCACAAAGTTATTGCTCCCAGGTGCAGTTGGCAGAAGGACGTGGTCATGATCAATGGCTCATTGATGAGAATTTGAGCGGCGGCAGTCAAGGGTCACTTCTCATCCTGGGAGGTCATGATCAGTTGGTGAGCATTCATGATAGAGACTTAGTTGCTGAATATAACTGATGGACCTGAGTTGCGTGTCTACGGGCATGATCCAGTACAGGGAT
>MU223996.1:818890-843186 GCA_018584345.1 Thuja plicata | reverse complement strand
ATCACCTAGTAGGTAGTTTGCTTTCAGTCATTTCCCTTTCATGCAATCCTTCTATCCCTTTCCCTCAAAAGTTTTACTTTCCTGTTTAAGAAGCAAATTAAGGTGATTATCCAAGAGGAACCAGCCTAGAACCTGGAGGTCTCATCTCGGTTAGCATAAGGTCCCACAACCTTGAGATGATTCCCATGTTATACTGGATTATCAAGACCAAGAGAGCTTGAGATCAAAGGCGCAAATCTAGTGTATAACATCTACATCTATCCAGTGAAGGGATTGAAGACAGGCAAAAAGCTACAAGAGTCAAATCAAAGCTATTTGGGCTTATCGAAAGCCAGACATTTGTAATAGTTACATTAATAAAGCTTGATGAAACTGTATATTTCATATTGTATTAGTAATAGTATAGTATGATAATTTAGTATGTTTCCATCAATGCCAAAGGGGGAGATTGATGACATGTAACTGATTGAATTTTTGAAGATGTTAAGTTGATGATCATGCAAGACATTAAATCAGTTAATATACTGTATTGTCATTGATGTCAACTTGATATAATTTGTATGGTCATGGAAATATTGTAAAAGACTTCAAAGAACTAATGAATCAATGATATGCTATCACTAATGTATACAATTCAAGTATTCACTAAGTGACTGCATACACCAACGGAGTGCATGCCGAAAGATAGAGTAAAAGAGAAAAGTCACAATGTTACCCGATAAGCAAATGCACAACATTATCGATGATAAAAGTCACAGTGTTTCCCAATGAGAAAAGCACAGAGTAACCCGACGGATAGAATTACAATGTTGCCCAATGGAAAAGACAAAGGATGGAGATCTTGATGACAACTGAAGTCACACCGAAGGAACAGTCATTTATCACCGATGACTAACTGAAGGTTTGACCGACATAATAGAGAGTTCAGAAATGAAAAAATTCTTAGCTATCAAGAGCTAAAGATAGACCTAACTGATACTTATCATTGTTTTAATCATCCAGATAAGGTTAGAGATAAGTAATTTATTTAAAGCTGATTTGTCCAGTTGGCAAGAATATCTCTTTGAGATAAAACTAGAGTTTTCTTTAAATCTAATTGGTGAGAATTGTGGATCACGCCAAGAATCAAGAAAGCCAAGAAAAGGTAAAACATGTCTATAAAGAGACAAACCCAATTCATTACAAATTGTGTGGGGTGAATAAGAGAAGAGGAAAGATGCTAAAGAAAATTTTAAGGAGAAGAAAGTCTTCATTCAGTCCTGATCAACAAGCTGAGGAAAGAGCTAGATTCCATAGACACCAACAAATAGTGAGACAAAATCATAGAGAAAAATAGTGTAAAGAAAAGGTATAGAATTAATTATATTGATCAGAGAGGTAATGCACTTACAATAGATCTAAACATATGCAATTAAGTTATGTGTATGAACAGATCATTAATGTTTCATTTTAACCATTGAAGCATCAAGTCTCTTAACCAAGTAGGACTTAAAAGTCTTCTACAATTGAGATACATCCCAAGGAGTATCAAATAGTTTGATCATAGAAAATAACATTGGATATGCCCGATATCTATTGACAGGCCAAGTGAGTGTTTGATCAAGAATGGTAGTATTAGATGTCAGATACTAGGTGATGAACTATCTTTTAAATCCTCTAACAAGGTCACACTTAACAGTGTGTTTGTAACCTTTAACAGGTTTGGCTCCTAACAGAGCTCACTTCAGAAGAGTGAAAATTTGGGGTACCAGTCCCAGTGGTTTTTCCCTTAACAGGGTTTCCACATTAAAAATCCATGTGTTATGTGTTTATGTTTCATTACTTTACTGTTTTACATTTCACATATGCAGTTCTGGATTTATCGATATACACAACATATTTAATGTGTTTCGGTAAATAGTTGACTGCTTATCGGTAAACATATAGAAGAGAGATTTACAAAGCAATCCAAAAAGTAGTAAATTGATATAATTATTTAAAGGCATTCATCTTGTAGGATAGAAGATACCTAGAGGCATAATTTTTAAGGGTCGATTTAAGGATTAATTTTTGAGGCCACTGATTCACCCCCCACTCTCAATTATTACTAACAGATTGGATTTAGTGCTAACTACTAATCCATCTAGTCACACACATAACAAGACCTTCTAAGGTCAAAGAAAAAACCTAATGACTTGGCTAGAGTTAGTTACAAGCCAAAATTGGTTTAAGGCTTTGGGGGTATCCTAGGTGCTCCTGCACCAGGCAGGCCCTCTAAAGATCTAGCATGTTCATATAAATCAATAATGAATCAAATCAAGCAGGTTGGGGATTTTGACTCACTCAAAGAGTGAAGAGCATATCCCTACTAATTTTTCCAATTCCAAACACTTCAAACACAAATTTGTAAGTTTTGAACCTCTTAGCAAGGAGGTTTTTAGAAAATGAAGTGTTTGGTTCAATTAACACCTTTCTTTCTGTCACCCAATTCCAACACTTTTGGCTTTTTGATCAACTTCAAAAAGTTGAGAGCATATACCTAATATTTTCCATGAGTCAAAAATAATAGGCTTTCCCTATTAAGCTAGATTTTGAACTTTTAAATATCATAAGATAAGAAAATGCAATCTTGTTTAGAAAAATACCTTGTCCTTGTAGCTAGAAAAGGCTAGGCACATTTTTGATAATTCCTTACTTTTTTTATTATACTCACCTAGTGGTGATCGTTCCCTCTCCTTCTCCTCCAACCAATTAGTCAACAAAGCCAACAAAGTGAAGGGAAACCAAAAAGGAATTGAAATAATAACAAATCTAAAGATCTTTTTGTTGGAAACACTGAGAGGGGGGGGTGTGAATCAATGTTTAGCTAATTATTCAATTTCAGCAACTTTAAACATAAATGAATTATATATCACTTGAAGCTTAACACAAGATCACATAAAATTTAATATGATTACGAGGAAACCTTGATTAGAGGAAAACCTTGGTGGAAATTAGTACCCACAAATATTGCACTAGTATAATGAACCTGTTAGAGTTATTTTGCCCTGTTAGGAGCAGTCTTTACAATGTAAGTACAATGACCTGGTTAAGGGTCTGACCCTGTTAGGATTATTTTACAAACAACCCTGTTAAGGGCGAGTACTCACAGTCCAAAATCTCACTACTTCAATGGTGAAGGCTACAACCTTCTATAGAACAGATATGCACTATATCCAAAAGTGAACTGCTGTATATGA
Organism: Thuja plicata; assembly: GCA_018584345.1. NCBI lineage: Eukaryota > Viridiplantae > Streptophyta > Pinopsida > Cupressales > Cupressaceae > Thuja > Thuja plicata. The sequence goes on along the minus strand of MU223996.1, from coordinate 839,968 downwards.
CACAGATGTATGATCAGTTCCGGTTATGCGCTTAGTCTCTTATCTTCTATAAGGGAACTATCTCATACTGATATCTTCATACTGCTCTTCTATGTCTCTCCTCTACATATTTATTTGACACTGGAAGTATATCTTTACATTGCATATATATATATATTTATGCCTGAATAGACGCGACTATAAACAAGACCTTAGTTGGCCCAAAAATAACATACACAACGCTTCCAAACAAATTGGCTTAAGTGTGTTTACAATAATGTTTAATACATGGTTACAAATTTATGACAATATGTGCTTAGCCTTTACATATCAAAAGATTACATGCTAATCTAAGTCCTGAAGTCGGCTCCATACTCTGTACTCTAAACTGCTAGTGTACTTGTTCTTCCTGTAACTTGTCCGTACTGATATTCCATACTATGCATGTATGGGGTAAGCATAACAACATACCATAGAGATTAGTTCTGAATGCACATATCCGGATGTGATTGTACGCATGTGCGCTGATGCTCTGATCAACTGCAAGTCACTGTTCTTTTCTATCTTCTACACTTAGTCAATTTTCACTTCATAGTTTTCTATCAAAACTTCATATGACTTTGTTGCCATGATGACAACACAAGATAAGCCATATACTCCCTAGGAGTCAACTTGCCAACACTTTCCTAAATTTTTCAAGATTAATTAAAGATCTTATCAAATTGATTGCTAATTCAATGAGGGAAACTTAATCTTATATGCTTGGATAATTTTGACAAAATGATTATACAATGCTTCTTCCTTTTCCAAATTGTCCAAAATAGATAGATTATGAAGCTCTTTTGCATGTTTATTGAAAATTCTTACCTCCTTTCTTTCTTTGTAGATTTTGTTCTCTATTTTTTAGACCTTGGGATGCCCGTGCATCTGTAGAAACAAAAAACATAGACTATCAAATATCAGAATTTAATATTCTGCAACTTAAAAAAACACATATAATTGTACGTGTGATTTAATAACTTACACGCGCAAGTTTGTTGTAATCTAAGCACAATTTTAAAGCAGTGCAAGCGTTAGTTTCCAAGATATTACACGTAAATTTAAGCAATACTAAGCGTAAGATAACATTCAAATGCGCAACAAAGCAATAAAAAATGTGAGATAAGACATATTTCACGTGAAAAAAGAAGTTTTGTAGGCATGATTTTGGTATTCACACGCGTGACTATTTATCTCACAGGCAAGCCTTTGCTGCTATACATGAGGAATGAAGGACTTATACACATGACTTTACTATTTTTAGGCGTGATTATTTATCTTGTACATGAGACTTCACCTGAAACCTAGAAAAGAGACTAAAAACACACAAGAAATACAAAAAAGAAAGAAAAACATATATTAGAGGCCTAAAGCCCCACGGTGGGTGCCATTTGTGTATATAGAAACTATACCTTCATGAAATAAAGGTACAATCTATCAATTCTATAGAAACAATAATATAATTTAATCTAAGAATTGACAAATATTAGCATTTAACATTCCATGGATCTCTATATAAGCATGCTATTGGAGCTCTCAACCTTAATCTCCAAAAGTGACAGTCCTAGAATGAGAATTTGTGTAAGATGATGCCTATTATAGCTCACAAATGTCAAATTGCCAATGCAATTCATTCTATTATGCTCTCAATTGCTCAAATTATGCTTAATTATGCTCTTAAATGCTTATGATCTCAATGAATTTCTCTATAGTAAGGATGCAATTACTCATGAATGTCTAGGATTAGTAATGGTCTCAAAATGTTTGGTATTTATAGGATTTCCCAAGGGTAGGGGTAGAGTTAAGTTGATCGTGATCAAAGCATGGTTGAGTTGAAGGCTTTAAAATGGTTTCAAATGGGGAGACCATTTAAATGATGGTCTCAAAGGTTGGGACAAAGAGACAAATTGAGTGGTGATTATTTTAAAGATCAAAATGAGTGATCAAGATTGCAAAGTTTGGAGTGATCCATGTGCTTTCAATCCTTGATTCTCATTGGTTGTTCAAATTCTTGTCCCCTTTGTTGAAAGAAATAAGGATTTAATTAATTCAATTAATTAATTAAATTAGCCAAGTAAGGAATAGGTTGATTTTGATTTTTGATTTAAAACTATACAATTAATTGATTAAATAAATTATATAGCTTATATTTATCCATTTTAGGCTTATATTTAATTAATAAATATATTTATTAATTTATCCTTTGATTTGATGAATTTTAATCCCTTTTGATTTGAATCGGTCCATTTGATTTGATGAAATTGCCTTCTGATTGATTGAAATACACCTGACCAAATTTAGGTGTCTACACACACACACACACACACACACACACATATATATATATGATTTTTATCATATTTGATATCCTCTTTATGATCAAATTAAAACCTGATAACTATTGAATTGTAAATGCTATTGTATCGGTATCAAATCAATAAGCATATGTATTGAAACATAATTAGTATTGAAATCGGTATCAACCCGATATCTAATGGATTGTAATCGATATCGACCCAATTACTAAGAAGTTTTGATGCTTTGTAATCCAAAAGATGTGACGATTAGTCACGCCTATGATAGGTGTGACTCCTCAAGGAGTCATGTCTATCATAGACGTGACTCATCATTATCATGCACCCATATTTATATTGGTCGATCTGTTTAATACAAGCACCAAATCAATAAGTGCTAAGTGTATTAAAGCAATGAATCAGATCCAAGAAGCTCTCAAACTTGAGAAATTCAATATCAACTATAATACATCACATTTCTATGGAAAGTGCTATCAGATTTGAGGATAGGCTTGAAGGAGGAAACAATTTCTCATCATGGAAATTTAGAATTAAAATTATTCTGAGAGAAAATAAAGTCGAGTCATGTATAAAAGATGAAAAAATAGACCCAGAGAATGATCCCAAGAAATCCATTTGGATTGAAGGAAATTAAAAAGCTATGAAGATCATAGTTGATGTTGTTATAGATCACATAGTTCTGACCTTGAAAAAATATGAGACTACCTATCATATGTTTAAATCAATTGAAAGCACATATGAGATAAACAATGGTAGCAGAACCCTATCCCTAAAGACGAAAATTAATCATATAAGTATGAACAAAGGAGAATCCATCAATGCATAATTTATGAGAATATCCACTCTAAGGGATGAATTGGCAGTACTTGGATATGTAATTCAGAGAAAAGAACTAACACTCATTGCACTATATATATATATATATATATATAAGATTAATTGAAATTTGAATAATATGTTTTCCTTGATTTAACACAAAACAAAAAGAAACTCTTATTCTAATCAAGACTTCTTGGAAAGAATATGTAATGCTATAATTAATAAAACAAATTTTGTAATATACTCAATATTGTCCCTGATATTTGACATGCATAAATTAGAGATAACCCATCAATTTTTGACATCCTAAGACCCTAAACATTCTTTTCGAGGCATATTTCCAAATCCTAAGCGGTCATCGACAAACCCAAGTCCTTCACCTTTTTTTTTTGTCAAGTTGCATTATCTAAAAGTCAACCCTTGCTTCAATTTCATGTCTCTGGACTTCAGTTGCAAGTTTACATTACTTGCATTACTTGCACTTGCAATCACCCTCTCGACACCCGATTTTGACTAAGTGTTTTGTGTTTTTGTTATGTTTTAAATTTGAGCTACTTTTGTCTTGGTGATTTTGGGTTTTATGAGCACCATTACAAGTTTATAAAGAAAGTAATACCACTTGCTTATAATCGTGTCTCTAAGACCTGATTACAAGAAAGTTCTTTATATTTTGTTGAAGAAAGTAATGCCATAACTTGCAAACGGGCCTTATAACTCAGAATGCAAGTGAAAGAGCTTATTTGAACTTGTCTTTTGAAATGATTAACCCTTTTAATATGACCTTTGAAATCTGACTTATAAGTAATAAGACTTAGTTTTTAATTATATAACTTGAAAATCAAATTTCCATACCCGAAATACAAGTTTGAGATCTGTTGGAACTCTAAAATTCCAAGTAAATTTTAGAGTGTATTTTCTGAAAATTCCTCTAAGGCAAAGTTGTTTCCCCTAAAATGTTGTTGAAAAGACCCTAGTTTGAGTGCAAGTAAAAAAGGATCTGAATATTTTTATGAAAAGACACTTGGGGAATGTGTTCCTCACCCTTTATTGAGAAAATGTAATAGGTCCCAGCTCTCAAATTTTAGTTATGATGTGTTTTGGAGATAGCCATTTGGAGGTCATTACCCAAATCTGCACTTTGCATGTTGTCAGTACTTTTCGAAGTGACCCACTTCAGAGGTTTGTATCTAGTGCCCAGTTGATAGTCATGGAAAAATGGTTGTTGTAGTATGTTTTAGGCATGAAAGTGATTTTCTTTTCCCGTTTTCAGACCCATGTGATCTCATTTGATAAGTTTTTCAAAGCCATTCCATTTGCATTTTATTCTGGTTTGTTGAGTGTCAAATGCAGAATTCTAAGTAGCCTACTTTGAGCTCCCACAAGTTGCATCCAGTTCAAGATCTTGAAGAATTGAATGTTCCCCCATATTGGAAACCTATAAATGTACCTTCTTGAAGAGTTTCAGACCATGGTCAATCCGTCTGGTCAGATTTCTCAGCCAATTCTAAAAGCAATTTATGCAGCTTGACATTGTTGACAGAGTTGAGTTCACAGAACAATCATTTGCAGAGGATGGTAACTTTGTGTCGGGTGTGTTTTTTGAGATATGAATTGTTTCCCTATACTCCTTTTATCTAAATATATTTTTATGATCAATGGTTGGGCCTAAAGGCATGATTTCCTATTTTTTCTAGGTCAAATCCAAATGCATTTTCTGCTATTTTGACATCCACATTTGCATAGTTTTCCAGATAGCCAAGTTTGATCAATGATATCTTGCAACCCTAATATTTCCATGAAAATCAATTTGGCACGTATATTAACATGTTAGAAGTGAGGATGGGTTCCATACTGCATGTTTCTATGAAGCTTTTTGATTAGTTTTTAAGGTCATTTCCAAAGGCCATTAGCTATTTGCAGGACCAGTTTGCAAGGGTTTAAAGTTTGGTTCTAAGTGATCGACGGTTATTTGATTCGTGATCCAATTGTACCAAAGGTTATGTTGAGATAAATTGAAGATAAAAATGGTCCTCACAAGTAGCAATGCTCGAACCAACATCTCAGGGACTTGTCATTTGTTTGCAAAGTTCAATGTGCAACTTATGAGGTTTTAAAAACATATTGTTATTTTAAATCATTTTATGATTTAAATAATAATACTTTCAGATGCCTCAAAGGAAATGTGAAAACAATGAAAAGACACAATTACTATTTGATTGAGTTCTTTTGAGATGCTTTCTCCAAGAATGAAAGAAAGGATGGCGAGATCCTCAGTAAAACATCCAAGGTTTGTTGGTGATGGCATTATGAAAATAAAATGTAAAATATATAATTGTTTGGTGGACATAAACACTTTGGTATGTGACAAGTGTGAAGAGGCATTTCATATTACTTGTGTGAAATGAAAAGTAAAACCAAAAGCCATTGACAATTGGTCTTGTCCACTATGTCAAAGATACATAGAAATTGGAGGTCACAGAGAACAGAAATGGAAAACTGTGGAGACAAATGGACCAAAGATCATGTCAAAACTTACTGGTGAGAGTGAAGCAATCTTAGAAAAGATTTCGAGGAAGTAGAGAAGAATGCTCCTTCTATCATTTTCATTGAGGAGTTGACTCCATAGCTCCAAAAAGGGAGAAAATAAATGGTGAAGTAGAGAGATGCATTGTATCTCAATTCTTGACATTGATGGATGGCCTGAAATCTCAAGCTCATATCATAGTCAATTTTATCTCAATACACAAATGGATTCAGTGGAGCTGATATTACTAAAAATTGTTAGTGAGCCTGCAAATATGCTATAAGAGAGCACATTGAAAAGGAAATTCAACAAGAAAATGGTAGAAGGGAAAATGCAGAAGCTATGTATGAAGATGAAATTGATGTTGTAGAAATAAATGTAGCCCATCTGGAGTAGGTGTTGCATGGGAAAAAGGAAGGAGGCTACGCAGACATAGGAGGAGTTTAAACAAACAAAGCAAATGCTGAGGCATGCACATTGTTTTAAGCAATGCCTGCATAAGGTAAAATGTGGATTCATTCACAAGGCATGTGAATCCAGTGCAATAACCATAGGAGATGCGTGGAGTTGTGAAGAGGAGTCTTGTGAAAGGCATGGAGGACGAAGCCACACATGTTGATAAAATGCCTTGGAATCATTCAAGCAAATGCCATTGAAAGTCTGCGCCAAACAAAGGGAGGGTATTGGAAGGTTCAATGAAAATACAAATGAAGGTGTTAAAAGAAAATCCTGAGAAATATTTAAACCAAGGAGCCTGCACATTGGAAGAAAAGATAACAAAATTTTAAGCAAGTGCATTGGCAGGCTGCATAGAGCATGAAGGAGGGGGCATTAAAAACAAAACACAATCAAGCCAATGAAAATGGAAGGTGTAAACCAAAGATGACCCCATGCTAAGAATGAAAGAAGATTTAAAAAAAAAACTTAAAACAAATCTAGTGCAAATGAAGCTTCTGCATAATAATCCCGTGCAGTGTTTTGGTGGGCACATCAAATGACAAATGGTGTCTGCGCAAGCCAACATTGGAGGAGGAAAAAAAAGTCTTTTGAAACTTTCAAACCAAATGAAATTGGCATGTGAAATAAATCAAAGAACAGAGATGTGTAATGCATATATGGAGGAATATTACACATGTTTTAGGTTGAGCAAGTAGAGGAAGCATGCGCCGGAGATGGTGAAGTATCTGCGCTAAGCCAAGGAAAGAGCTACACAACAATGCCAAAAGAAACAAAATTTCAAATGCCAATACAATTTACAAGTGTAAACAAAGGTGGGGCCTACATAATATTAAGAAGTTTTTGTAGGGTTTAGAAAAGGAAGTGGCCAACACATTTTGAGTGCATTGCGTAGAAGGAGGGTGAAGCTGCTACGCAAGCAAAGGAAAGAGGCTGCGTAATAATTTCAATAAGATGTTTTAAAACTTTTCAAAGCTAATGTCATTGGAAGGTGTAAAAGGAGACTTACCACAATATATGAAATGAGAATCCAGCGCATAGACACTAAGGAGTCTATGTACGTTAAAAGAGACCAAATTTTAAGGAAAACATGCAAAGTGCATTATCCCACATGCGCTGGGAATGGAACTTCTGAAGTGTTTTTATATTACAGCGCTTAATATATGAAATGAAGTAAAGAGATAAGGCTCATTGGTGGGCCCTTAGTAGATGGTTTTTTGTGCTTTACCATGGGATATAATAATGTTTTAGGTGCCAAAAGACATGTCTTTAAAAACCTAGAAAAGGTTTAGTCCCACATTGATGGGCGAATGGAAGTTTGAGTTGTTTAAATGCATGAACACACACACAAGGTAATTTGAATAATGAACAGGAGGCTCTCCATGTGTGCACATGGATGACACCTTGGGAAGCATTCCCAATCTGAAAGCAACAAACTTTGGCAGTGAGGTGGCAGACAAGTGGTGCACAGGTGGCAACAATATGGTGGTGACATGGTGATAGGACACGTGGTGATCAGGTGCGTGATCTTCAGATAACATCCACAGTTATTGAAATCTTCTAGCAAATCAGTGGTAGAGGTAAATTAATCGCGTTGTGTGATCGCTGAATGCTAGCAGTCAAGTCTCAAACATCTAGTGATTTAGAGATAGTGCAGCCACATGATCTCAAGACTTAACCATAGTTAGATAGAAGATTTTGAGATTTGGAGATGGAAGTTAACTAACCACATCGCCAAGTTGCCAGATGATAGCAGTCAAGTCCAAAATATCTGGAGATTCAGAGATAGTTCAGTCGCATGATCTCTAGACTTAACCATGGCTAGAGAAAACATTGCGAGATTCAGAGACAACAATTAGTTGACCACACGCTAGATCTCTAGATGTTGGTGTTTAAGACCATATCATTCTGAGATTATGCCCAAGATATCAGATTAGATCAAGAGAAAGGGCTCTCTCCAAGTCTCCCAATAAACCCATGGTCAAGGATAGCATTCCCAGATTTAGAGAATAGTGTGATCTCCCAATCTCTAGATGAACCCAGGGTCAGAGTGAGGCTACTTTCTTATGCTACTTTCAAAGGATTCAAGGTATACCAAATGGATGTAAAATCTACATTTCTAAATGGAATTTTAGAAGAAGAGGTATACATTGAACAACCTAAAGGGTCTGTTGATCCTAACAAGAGGAACATGGTTTTTAGACTGCACAAAGCCTTGTATGGATTGCAACAAGCACAAAGAGCATGGCATGAAAAAATTCACTCTTATCTCATTAGTATTGGATTTATCAGAACAAGTGATAACAATAATCTATATTTGAAAGGAGACACTGATGATAAAGTTTTGATTGTTGAGATATTTGTTGATGATATCATATTTGGAGGTAATGATATGTTATGCAAATCATTTGTTGATGAAATGAGAAAATGATTTGAGATGTCAATCTTTGGAGAGATCAATTTTTTTCTTGGTCTACAGATTCTACAAAAGGATGTAGGCATCTACATCACACAATCCATATACATCAAAGAAGTGTTGAAGATATTCAAGATGGATGATTCCAAACCAGTTGGAACACATATGGAAACTAGATGCAAATTGACAAAGGAAGACAAGTCAACTGAGGTAAAATAGACCTTATAAAGATCTATGATTGGAAAACTAATGTATGTTGTACACACAAGACCAGATATAGAACATGCAGTTGGTATAGTTGCAAGATTCTCTACTAATCCCAAGGAATCACACATGACTACTTTGAGATATCTAAAGAATACTTAAGACTATGGTCTGTGGTATAATAAAGAAGGAAAATTTGAGCTTCAAGTCTATACAGATGTTGATTGGGCAAGAAAAATAGATGACATAAAGAGCACAACAGGAGGGGAATTCTTTATGGGTGACAGACTTGTCACATGGATAAGTAAAAAGAAAGGATGCATCTCTCAATCCACTACAGAAGAGGAATATGTGGTTGCTGCTGCAAATTGCTCTAACATTGCATGGACCAAGCAATTACTGAAAGGTATGAACATGTAAATTCTTGAACCATTGATTATCTATTGTGATAATACTAGTGCATTAAACATCTCAAAGAACCATGTAATGCATGCTAAGACAAATCACATAGAAATAAAGTATCAATACTTGAGGGAACAAGTACAAGAGAAAGATGTGATACTGGAATATGTATAATCCAAAGAATAATTAGTAGAAATATTCACAAAGCCATTACCAAAAGATACATTTGAGTACCTAAGAAATAGACTAGGGGTCTAACCCTTTTCTTCTGGTCACTAAACTGACAAAAAAGCTACATCAGCCTACACATTATTAGAAGATCAATCATGTTGATGCAAGCTGGAAATGGACTGCAAAGATATATTAGTACATAGTAAGGTAATTATTTGTACCAAACATCGGAGTTATTGTTGGCTACTATAGAGCTATATTGCTGATGGAGAGGAAATTCAAGGAATATATTAAGGAGAAATATATTATATGTTTGGCATTATTGTCAAAGGGAGAGAATATATCCATATGAAATATCTAGAGATAAGGGAGAGAGATATCCAATAATGAAATATCTATCAGGGAGAAAAACATCAGTCAAAGGGAGAGCAAAGATCAGAAAAAGAAGTTTCTACAAAGGGAGAGAAAGATCCAAGAAAACTTCAAAGAAACAACCATCCATCAAAGGGAGAGAAATGGAGAAAATCTGACATTGCATATCTATCTAGAAAGGGAGAAAAGATTCTACAAGAAAGGGGGAGACATAATTGCTACATCTATCCATGAAAGGAATAAAGAAAAGCACTGTGCAAGAATCAAATTTAAGCTAGAAGAGCTTACCGAGAGCCAAATATTTACATTGGTTATAGAAAAATAAGTTTAGTATGATATGACATGTTTTACATTACATATTTCATATTAAGTTGATAGTATATTGCCATCAATGCCAAAGGGAGAGATTCATGAACTATAACTGATTGAATATTTGAAGATGACAAGTTGATGATCACCGAGCTATAGAAAGTAAATGCAAGACATTAAAGTAGTTAATGTATTGTATTGTCATTGATTTCAACTTGATATAATCTGATTGGTCATATACATATTGTCCTAGACTTCAAGAAACCAAAGAGATAAATTTTATGTTATTGGGAAACATAAAAAGCTAGTGTACATCGAGTGATAGTGCACAATGACAGACAGAGAACCCCAAGAAGTCACAGTGTATACAGAGCACCGCAACCCCAAGAAATTCACAGTGTTACTCGATGGACAGTATTGATGCCCAAGGACAACTGGAGTCATTGACCGAGCAAACTAAGAGTTGATCACCGATCAAAACTAGAGTTAGGAAATGACAAAACACTTAGCTAGAAGGAGCTAAATATAGAGTTAACTGATTGATTACTTTTTTTTTATTGACCAGTTGAATTGAAGTTTTAAAGATAGTTTTATTCAAAGTTTTCAAGGATAAATCTACAGATAAAACTAAAGAAAGGCTTTAAATATTAAATCAATGCATGGCGAGACTTGTAGATCAAGAAAGAATCTACACCAAGAACAAGAAAGACAAGGAGATGAAATGATGGAATCATATCTATAAAGAGACAAGTAATTCATTATAAAAAAGAGAGGAATGTTGAATGTAATTCTAGTGAAGATAGAAGTCTTCATGTAGATCTGATCATACAAGCTGAAGAAAAGAGCCAAGAATTCTACAGACACCGAGCAATAGAGAAGCAACAACATTCACCAAGCAGAAAGAAGGGGAGAAAAGGTATTGAAGAGAACATTGATCATAAGATGTATTATGGACTTACAATAGATCTGAACATCTGAAAAGTAAAGTTGTATTAATGAACAAATCATTTACTATTTCAGTTTAACCATTGATTCATAAAATCTCTTAATTGAGTGGGATTTAACCATCCTTATTATATTCAGGTACATCCTAAGGAGTATCAACAGGTTTTTATATTGACAGCACAGTGAATGATAGGTCAAGTGATAAAATGTTAGTTTTAAATCCTCTAACAAGTTTTCACTTAACAGTGTGTTTGTAACCTTTAACAGGGTTAGCTCTTGACTGAGCTCACTTCAGAAGAGTGAAAATTTTGGGTTACCGGTCCCAAGTAATTTTTCCCTTAACAGGGTTTCTACGTTAAAAATCCATGTGTCAAATATGTATATGGTTCATTGCTTTGATGTTTTTCTTTACACATTACTAAAACATGATTGATCGCTAAACACTAATTTTATTTACTAATATTCGGTAAAGGCTAGGATAAGATAAACTATTATTCGCTAAAGCTTAAGAAAAAGAACAAACAATATACTCCGAGCAGTAGATATTTGAAAAGATTACTTAAAGGCATACATCTTGTAGGATTGAAGATATCTAGAGGTATTATATTTATGATATAAAGTTTTGGTTGGATTATTGGATTAATTTTTGATGTCACTGATTCACCCCGCCCCCTCTAAGTTATTCTAACAGATCCAATCTTTGTACACTTAGTAGATTCTATTGCATAGTTGGGAATTAATTTGTGCAGTTAGGCAATTTTTTTGCATACTTAGGAGAGTTTATGTGTACTTATACTAAATATCTATGTGTTGGTTGTATTCCCAGTTCTGGTCTCTTTGCCAGTTTTTGTGGTCCCCATGCTTGCTTTGTGCCTAAAAATAGAAGTCTCTCAGTTTTATGTGTCTTCTCTTTGTTGAATTTTTCTAGTTTTCAGGTCAGAACCCATCTAAAAATTGCAAAGCCTTGAAACCCTAGGTCATGTTTATTAGGAAAAACTATGAAAAACCCTTAAACATTTATCTCACTTCTATTTTGGAGTTACTTTTTTGAGTTCACTTAAGTCATGTGTTGAAATGCTTGGTCGCCTAGTCGCGTGATCCAGATGAAATATTCCTTTTTTCCTAGAGACTTAGCGATTACCTTATGTCGAGATGTCTCTAAAATATTTTGAATATTCCTTTTTCTTTTGGAGACTTGGCGGAGCCCTTCAGTCGCGTAGTCTCTAAATGAGAAGATAGGTTAGCAATATGTGATGGGGCCCACAGACAAGTCAAGGTGTCGCTAGAAAAGATTAGTTATTAACAATTTGTCACAAGACTTGGCAATTTCTTCATGTCGCGTAATCACTAGATTGGCCCGCAGTTAAGTAAGCAGTACATGGTCAGTCGCGTAGTCTCCAGAAAGAGTGGTGGTTAAGTGAAAATAAATGAGATTTTGTGACTAGCCATATACAGTTTGAAATGAAACACAAGTGGGTTGTCGCTAGATTAAGATGCTAAGTCAGCTTTCCATTTATTAATGTAGAGATGAGTAATGAACAAGACATGTGTCCAAAGATGAGTTGACTAAATAAGCTTGTCGCGTTGTCTCCAAATGGAAAAAGACTATCCAGCGAGTAAGAGAATAAGTATAAAGGTTTTTATTGTCGCGTAGTCTCTTGAAAATTTGAAGGTATGATATATTACTTAGCAACTTAATGGAGGCTGTCAGATGCAATGATTTAGAGATCCTAGGGTGGTCCCAAAGTCTCCAAATAAAATGTCCCAAAGGAAAAGGTACTCGCAACTTAGAGATAAGGGTATGTCGCGTGGTCGCCAGATGAGCCGAAGGGTAAAAGACTTGTCACGTTATCTCTGAAGGGTAAGTCACTTAACATTGGTATTCAGTGATTAGGAGACTAAAGGTAGTCGCGTGGTCTCATAAGGAAAAGCAAGCATTCAAAAACATGGAGATAACCATGAAAGTTAAGAGTAATGGTTAGTCGCGGAGTCTCCAAGTAAAACATGAGTTAAACTTTTCTTCCAGCGAATTTGATTTACACAGTCACGTGATCACCAGAAGTAAACTATGGTTAAATAGGATGGGGAAAGTTGCATTGTTGCTAAGTCTCCAGAAGAATCAGAGGTTAAAGACTTGGGTCAGAAACAAGGAGATCATACACAGTCGCATAGTCGCTTAATATGAAATCATAAGAAAAGGTGACAGTGTCTAACATAACGACATGAATCATTCAACGTCCAATGACAAGCTTGGATATTGATTACTGTGCAAAAAAGGGTAGCTGAGATGTATGACAGAGAACCAATCACAGTGAAACATGTCATCACATTTAAATTTTATAAAGTTTTGCACATATATGAATTTGATTTCCTGTCACACTCAAGGGCTACGGCTAGGTTTTCAATTAATTCACAGCATGTTGAATTGAAGACATAAATTGATGATTTTCAAAATGATGAGCCGTGTACTTCAAACAATTACCATAAAGAGTTGATCAAGGATTAATTTTAACTTACCTTGCTTTCATAATTTTAGAGCTAAGAAGTGTTAGGTATTTTGAGAAGAGAGAAGAAGCTAGCGAAGTTGCAAAATATTCAGTCGATTAGGAGGCTTTGCTTTTCCAAGAGTTGTGCATAGAGGAGTAAGGTGAGTCTGGGAAGTAGATTTGTTTCAATATCGGTAAAGAAGAAGGGATTCAAACACAGCTAACATGAGTAGAGCAGTCAGTGTGGCTTCTACTAGTGGGAGAAGTTAGGATGCAGACGAAGAGTCCAAGGGGAAACAAAATTTCTCAGATGAATTCCTCAAATTATTGCCAGGTTCAACTCAGAACAGGAGGGCAGATGCTAATTTGCTTAAAGATGACTACTATGATATCAGAGATGCTGATACTCTGGGGACAATAGCTTTTTCCCTTTTTAACTACTTTTTAAAGAATTATGATAAACCTATCCCAGTATCAAACCCTTGGGCCTGTGGTTTAGCTAAACTGATAGTTCCTGATGTCTACATAGATGTAGATTTGTTCTTAGGCCTTGCCAGTCATTATGATGTCTTATCTAAGATGATTAAGAGGGATGATGGCACTTCCTTTCTCATCCTAAATAGAAATTCATTCATGCAAGCTTTTGGTTTGTATAGCACTATGTCCACTAAAATTGATACCACTAAGCATGAAGCAAGATACAATTTGAAGCCTAGTATTTCTAGGGAAACATTACAGAAGCACATGTTCAAGGAAGTGAGAAAACATCTTTGTCCTATATTTGGGACAAGCCCTTACTACTTCAAGGACTTGCATTTTTACATTAAGTACATTGCCTATGCCCTATGTAGAGTGCTAGGGATAGATGGGGAAGTAGATAAGATCAATGCCAGCATATTGATGATGGTGCTAGATTTGCAGGAGGTGCATTCTAGCACTAGCTATGATTATATATATTATATCATTGACAAGATACATGAGGGATTCATAGCCACTCAGAAGAAGATGAAGGATCCTAAGGAGAAGGAGCCCAAGTTCTTACACTACGCCATCCTCATGCATCTCCTACTGCACTTTAATTTTGTAATCATGGATGTGAGTAATTTGACCCCTAAGAGGTTTCATCAAGATGGACCTAATCCTATCCAATTCTGGATAAAGATTTGGAATTATACATCTAGGGATTGTGATTACTGTGTGTTTCAAAATTGGATTGTGTACCCAATAGTGCAGAGCCTGGGCATTAGCAGGACAAGGGTCCCTATTAAGGTTATGCAACTGTTAAGGCCTTGTGATTACTCGGATAAATGGGAGGGAGACCATAATTGGGGAGATTTCTTCTTAGAGGAGAACTATACCATAATAAGGGTATATGGATGTATACATCCACCTCATGTCTTGCCTTACCATGTGTGTGCAAGAGTTGCTAGAATGGAATTTGTTTGGCAGTTGTTGTTAATAGACAATGAGCACTTTGCATCACACAGAAAGGGGACCATAACCCCTAGACAATTCAGAATTTCAGATTTTACTATTGGCAAAGTTGCCATTGATTCAGTCAGCTAATGGTTAGAAAGTTGCAGAATGGGAACAGCCTCATATAGATACATTGATCCTGAAGGTTTCATGGCAGGAGTCAGGAAATTATATACTCCTACAATTCCCAATACAAATGTTCATTGTGAATGTATTGAGGAAGATGCAACAAGGAATATTCTTGATGAAGATGACATCAAGACAAGGAGAACAAGGGTTCAGGAGTTGTTGAACCTTGAAAGACAAATTAAAATAAATGGGTTGGCTTTTGGAGGTTTTTACCCTGACTTGCCATATTTTGACAAAATAAAAGCCATGATTGATAACTTTTATGTTCTTACTAAACAATTGGAAACTGTTCTTGATAAGAAGGGTGCTCAGGGGCCAGATCATTCAGAATCTGAGTATAAAAGTAGTAGTGATATTGACTATGCTGGTCCTAGTAGATATGTTTAGCCTCAGCAAGATGTTGCTAAGATACCACAGTTGCAGGGTGCTGAAGGCCATATTATAGACCTAACAAAGGCCACACAACCTGATGATGTAGAGGAGCCTTTAGCTAAAAGGCAAAAGGTGGAAATAGGCCAGCCTTTAGTTGAAAGGCAAGAAAATAAAAAAGATAAAGCAAGTGCCCTAGTGCCTGGGAATAGGTTATATGATCATAACCTGAGAAAGTTGATTAGGGAGGGCAAGAAAAAGCAACCTGATATGGAAGAGAAAGTTGAATTTCCCCTTAAAGCTAGTGTTGATGAAAGTTTGTTACATCAACAACAATTTCTAAATGATGATAATTTCATTAAGACTGAGGAGTTTAAAGACTTCCTAAGGTGGCATAAAAAGGAGAAAATTAGAGCTTAGTTAACTATTGAAGGGGAGGAGACAGTAACAAATGAGGCCCTAGTGGCCCTACAATCATATGACCCAGACAGTGAGGACATCTCACCTGATGAAGCTAGAAAAATGGCATTGGATAGTGGCATATTGCTTGCTAAGGGTTGGGATTTGGCTTCTACCTTCATAATTGATCAAATATGAAAGCAGCCAGATTTGAAGATGTCAAGTGAAATGCAAGTAGGGGATATGATTAAAGGATTTGGGTATAGCCCAAAATCTCAAGCCTTTGCAATGTGGAACCTTTGCCCTAAGGACCAAAAGCCTCATCTAGTAAATATTCAAGAAAATATGGTAGGCAATCAAATGGTCTGGTCTATACAGAATACAAGAGATTTGGAAATATCCCATGTCATGACACATTGGGCACACTTGAATGAGGACAAGACAAAACAGTTGTCTAACAAGTGTAACATGTTGATAGAGGAGACCAGTGCATTGGCTAAAGACCAAGAATTATGCCATATCCAGATGCATCAGAAAGATCAGGTAATCAAGAGATTAATGAAGGAATTAGAGGAGAAGCCTGAGGTGATGCATGTGCCTATACAACCACAGCCTTTGCAAATTGAAGACAAAGCAAAATCAGAAGAGGTGGTTGAGAAGGAGGATATAGGACAAAAGAAGAATGAAATAGCCTTGAATGCATTAAGGGGAATTCTACTACATAGGATTAAAGTCTTGAAGGATAAGACTGATGTTATCCTTAATGCCTATAACAAATTGCCAAATTTGCATGATGAGGTCATGGGGTATCTTGCCATATTAAACCCCTATTTTACCAAATGGTCTACCAGAATGCAATTATTTGAAAAGATTGCATCTTTGCAATCCCTGAGATTAGACTTACCAGAGCTAGTAATAGAGGTGGAATATGAGATCAAAAAGGTTAATATTTCTCTCTCATTCTTCAAAGGCAAGTTGAATAAAATAGAGGTGAAATTGAGCCTCTTTGCTGCAAATTTTAATAAATTTGTTCCCTCCCTAAGAGGAGAAGATGATTAGGTAAAGGCTTTAGATTCCTGGAGGAATGAATTTAACAGCAAGATGCCTAACAATGAGGCATTTATTATAGGATCAGATGTGGACATTGAGGGTTTTAATAAGATTTTAGATGAGGCATTCAAGGCAGAAATTGACATGAGTAAGTTTCTATTGGATGTTAAGAACATCACTGATGTTAGATGGGAGAGGAAAAAGGCACAAGTACAAGCCACCCAAGACTTCAAGTGGCCAACTGATGATGAAGTGACAACATGGGAATTGATCACTAGGCCCAAGAAAAAGAAACCCGTGGTAGAGGAAGAGATCCTGGATGACGAATAAAGGTGAACATTTACCACCTCACTGATGACTATGAAGAATGTCAGTTATTAATAAAGGAAAGTAGGTGAGCATGTAAAGACGGTCACCCAAGTTTGACATAAATGATACCATCTACCATGAATACTGTCAAAGTGAAGGCGCCAGATAAAGAGAGGAGCAAAGAATATCAGATTTCATCTTTTGACTTTGTCTTTCCACCGCTTCTTCTTTCTCCTCTTTTGTCTTTTCTATAGTTTTAGGGTTAGGTTTTATAAGACCATCTGAAGCTTGTTGCATCCTTTTGAAAAGGATTCCAAGATGGTTAAAGACCTATAAATAGTCAGAAAGTTGTAATTGAAAGAAGGAGATGAAATATATTGTAAAATCAAACTTTGTCAATTTGTGTCTGTGTTTTCAAGCTTCAAAGCTTTTTCATGTATGAAAGAAGGATCACATCAATAAAATATGGTGCAATTTTACTCTTCTCTATTGTTGTCTCTTTATTTCTTGTGTATGCTTTTTTTATGCTTAAGTTTGTAAGGCAGTCTGAGGCATTTTGGTTACAAGGTAACTATTTGATTACTTACAAGTTTCTTTCATGTAAAGAACTAAGTTTTGTGAGTGGTTTTAGGAAGCATATCAGTATTTAAAGATTTTATATATTATTTTAGAGGTAACTAGATAATTTGTAAGGAATTTTATCTGAATTGCATGTAGGTTGTAAGGCAGCTTACAGTGTTTTGTTTCAGTGAGACTTGGGCTTATTTACTCTGTAACCCAAAGGATAGGCACTGATCTAGGTTTTGGTCTGATAATCCATCATCATCCAAGTTTTCAAAATTATTTCAATCAACATACTTCTGTTACTAAGAACAAACAAACTAAACTCAGTAAGGACTCATGTCAGTAGGATAGTGTCCATTTTAGTGATTCCTTAGAGAGTGAATCATTAGGTTATCCCTCCTAAAAATAAAAGGAAGAAGGATTCAAATCCTTGTCTCATTGGTTCATGTTATCAAAACCATAGCCTGGCTTATAATACTCTGCTTCAAATCAATCATTGCAATCTCTAAAGTATTTTATAATTTGTTACAGTGAGGTTTTAGGTGTATAGCCAGTGAATGAAATAATCCACCAAATACATAGACTGAAGTATCAGTAAATTTTAATAGGTAATACCTGCCTGAGTCTTTGGAGCTCAAAAAGGATGAAGGATATTATCCAATCCTTAGCAATTAGCCTTTCTCTTGACTAAAAGAGGTTGCATTCAAGTAGATGAGGTATACTGTCATTATCAGGTAAGTGTTGCAAGAAAAAGTGCTAACAAATTGGCGACTCTGCTAGGGAAAGAGATTTTTAAGTCTTATTAAGAATTTGCAGAATATCTCTTGCCCAAGTAATCAAAAATCTCTGGCACTTAAAAGTTTAACTTATGTACAAATCATACCAGTGGTTATTGATAAGGTACCCTGTGATAAGTATTCATCCCAAGTTATTGGGTGGCAACTCTAAAAGGAAAATCTCTGAGATTAGTGCAAAAGTAATAAATTTCTTTCAAAATGAATACTAGGTCAAGGGTGAGAACTGATCCTGAAAGGGTATTACATGAGGGACTCCCATCATCCTCAAGAATAGGAGTGTCTTGGAGGAAAAAGAGAAATCAAGTTAGTATGGATGAAACCCCTTTAAAAGATAAAGAGGTTAATATAAGGAGAGATATCAATACCAATCAACATTCTCATGATGGAAATACTTTAGAATATGAGGAGGCTACTGAACGAGTATTAGGAACACCTACAGTCACTTCTACTTCAAATGAGAGAGAGAGGAGATTACTACACCTAGTTCAGATTCAGAAGATGCCCCTTCTAATATGCTAGCAAATGAAGAGAAGTTCATTTTGAAATAGCTCGCCCTGGTTCAACAAATGAAAAAGGAGAGAGAAATGAGAAAGAAAAAGAATGATCATAAGGATCTTGATAACAATAGAAAAATATCTTCAAAATGTCAAACTATGAAAGATACATAGAGGTCTCAGAAGGACCAAGAAATACCATTCACTCATAAAGCTTCCACTTTACAAATAAATAAGGGTAAATAAAAGATGAGTGAACATAGAGATCAAGAACCTAAACTTCAGAAGCCTTTGATAGAACAAATGTCCAAATTAGAAATTGAATTAGAAAAAATGAGAATTGAAAAATAAACCATGGAAAAAATGTTGGAAAAAGCACAAATGGAAGCTGCAACAATTGAAATGAAGAAAAAGATAGATTTTTTGCAGTCTTCAAAATATTCTCATACTGGGCCAGAGAATATTAAAGCTTTTAAAGAAAAAGCTACTACTTCTAAAGAGTATGATGGTTTTCAAAGGAAACCACTGCATACCAAGAGGTACAAGCAATTTGATTTTGTTGGTATCCCAGGATACCCTAATTCTTTTCCTAAAGATGTGGGTGATATAGGAGAGAAGCTCCCAAAGTTTGCAGGTAATAATGTTATTTCTTGTGAAACACATTTAAGGAAATTCATTGATTTTTTTGATGACTTGAGTATCACCCATGAGGATGTATTAATGAAGTTATTTTTTCAGTCCTTAGTTGAGGATGCAAGAGAATGGTTTAGAAGCCTTGCTAATGGATCTGTTGTTTCTATGGATGAGCTGATTGAATTGTTTAAAGATCAGTATGGATACAAAACAAATAAAGGCTTTTTATTGAATGAGTTCAATAATATCAAGAAAAATTACAATGAAGAGGTCACTGAGTTTAACACAAGGTTTCAAAGAGCTATACACAAACTATTTTAGAAGATAAAGCTAGATGAAGAGGTATGTCTAGCAACTTATTTAAATTTTTTTGATTCTAAGATGGGATATGCTCTGAGAGATAAAAACCCTAGAACTCTTACTGATGCTTATAAAATAGAAGTCAATATTGAAATGAATAGAAGAATATCCGGTAAGTTAAATAGAAGGGATGATGCAAGGTTTAGTAAGAGCAATCTGAAAGAACCAGAATATAAAGAATATAGAGCTCCTCAGAATAATAGACCTTCTTACAATACTACTTACAATCCTTAGAACAAAATGCAAAATCATCCGTATAGAACTCAGTTCAAAGATGGGAAACCTGTTACTGCACCTAAAAAGGAAAAAACGGACAACAAGACTCTAGACCCCCTAGATAGAAATTTTGTCCATTTCTGCAATGAGGATACTTGGTGTGAGGCTTGTGACGCCCCTCATAACCCCAATTTTTGTGTTGTCTCCTTGGATTTAAGGGAAAGTGGGGAGCAGGAAAAGGATGAGGGGGAAGAGTGTGATCATAGTATGACAAATACTTTTTCATGCCATGATGTTGATTCAAACAGTGAGGAGGAAAATCATGATTC
This sequence comes from Thuja plicata, assembly GCA_018584345.1. Lineage (NCBI taxonomy): Eukaryota > Viridiplantae > Streptophyta > Pinopsida > Cupressales > Cupressaceae > Thuja > Thuja plicata. The sequence continues at coordinate 819,406 of MU223996.1, read as the reverse complement.
CTATGTCTCACAAAAGAGGATTGAGAATCATCACCAACAAATCTTATCTGATAGTGAAACTGATGAAACTGATGATAGTATAAGATGTTATGCTGAAGATGGTCAGGATGTTCCACTCATAAGGAAAGATTTAGATGAAGAGAAGGCTAGAATCACTGCAGAGTTAGTAAATAAAGCTAGAAGCAATTACCACTTGAGGAACAGGGTGGTAGGTGGTGCTGGTAGCCAACCTTCAGGCATCTTTATAAAGGAAAATAAGGTAGACACTAAGTATGTTCAGAAGAAAGAAGGACCTAGTGAAAATGTAAATAAACATGAGGTCAAGATTATTACAAAAGCCATAGAGCCAAATTTTGTACAAGAGGAAGATGTGAAAGGACAAGAAAAATTTGTTTCTGTTCAAAAGATAGAAAATAAAAGGTTCAAAGAGTCAGTTCAAAAGGAACACAATGAGGAAAATGATGTTATTATTGACAAATCAAAGTGTTCAGATATGAGATATACTCCAGTAGATAT
>MU223996.1:786304-817192 GCA_018584345.1 Thuja plicata | reverse complement strand
GACATCAGACTATGTGTTGATTTCAGAAACCTCAATATTGCTTCATTGAAAGATAATTATTCACTGCCAAATATGGAAGCAATGTTGCATAAGGTGACTGGTTGTGAATTGTTGTCAATGATGGATGGATTTTCAGGTTACAACCAGGTCTTAGTTAAGGAGATAGAGCAGTAGAAAACTGCATTTACTACTCCATGGGGAACATATGTGTATATCAGAATGCCTTTTGGATTAATAAATGCAGGGGCAACTTTTCAGAGGGCCATGGATGTTTCTTTCAAGGAATTCATAGATCTATTCATGGTTATTTACCAAGATGACTTGACTGCATATTCCAAAAGGGCTATTGATCACTGTGATCACTTGGGTAAGATTTTTAACAAAGCATTGGAATATGGTGTTTCACTGAATCCTAAGAAGTGTAATTTTTTAGTCAAAGAGGGGAAGTTGCTTGGACATATAGTGTCTAGGGAAGGGGTAAGGATAGACCCTGAGAGAGTGTAAGCAATTCAAAGAGTGATTGCTCCAAAGAATTTAAAAGGTGTGCAATCCTTTTTAGGAAAGATAAATTTTGTCAGAAGATTTATAGTCAATTTTGCAGAAATTGTTAAACCCATTGTAAAATTGCTAAAAAAAGATGCTAAGTTTGTTTGGAATGAAGAAGCTCAACAAGAATTTGAAAGAATAAAAAAGGCAGTGCAAGAAGCTCCAGTTTTGAAATCTCCAGTTTACACTAAGCCTTTCTCTTTGTTTTCATTTGCCTCATTTCATACAATTGCTTCCATATTGCTTCAAAAGGATGAACAAGGATTTGAACATCCCATAGCCTTTTATAGTAGATCCTTGCAGGCTGCAAAGCTTAACTATGAAATAATTGAAAAGCAGGCTTATGCATTGGTAAAGGCTGTAAAGTCTTTTAGGCCTTACTTGGTTTGTGCTAAGGTTCAGGCCTATGTTCCTCATTCAGCAGTAAAAGATATCCTTACACAGTCAGAGGTAACTGGTAAGAGGTGCAAATGGATTACAAGAATTCAAGAATTCAATCTTGATATCAATATCACCAAGTTAATAAGAGGATAGGGCTTGGAAAAGCTTATGACAGAGGAGAACCTGGATTTAGTATAGCTGAACAAGACAGGAACACATGACCAAGCCATTACTAGTATAGAAAAGCAACCATATTATACAGATATTGTTTTCTTTCTCAAAAATGCTAAGTGTCCTAATCATTTGTCTGAAAATCAGAAGAGGAGTCTGAAATTGCAAACTCAAAGGTATATTCTGATCCAAGGAGATTTGTTTTGGAAAGATAAGAATGGTGTACTATTGTTGTGCCTTGAAAAATACCAAGCTGAGAAGGTTCTGACTGAGATGCATGAAGGGGAATGTGGGGGTCACTTTTCTACTAAAACCACTACCCATAGGATTTTGAGATCAGGGTATTATTGGCCTACTTTGTTCAAAGATACTTATACACATGTCAGGAAATGTGAACCATGTTAGAGGTTTTCCAATAAATTGAAATTTGTAGGTGCTCTGTTGCTGAATCTTGTGAGTACTGAGGCTTCTTTTGCTATGTGGGGGATTGACTTTATTGGTGAATTTCAGGAGAAGTCTAGTGCAGGGCATAGTTCGATATTGGTTGCCACTGATTACTTTACTAAATAGATTGAAGCTATCCCTACCAGGAGAGCAACAAGTAAGGTGGTTACTGAGTTTCTCATGGATAATATTTTAACCAGGTTTGGTGTGCCTAGTAAATTAGTGATGGATAATGCTATGAGTTTCAGATCAGAAGAAATGATAAGTTTCTGTGAAAGGTATGGGATTATAATATCATACTCATCCCCATATCACCCACAAGCTAATGGATAGGTTGATTCTAGCAATAAAAGAATATTGAAGATACTAAAGAGGACTCTGAAACAAAATAAGAGAACATGGCACACAAAATTGAAACTAGCTCTTTTGGCTGATAAGATAACACTCAAAAAGGCAACTGGTAAATCTCCTTTTGAGTTAGTATATGGTTTACAAGAAAGATTGCCAATTAACAATCTATTACCTATTTGCCAATTCATACAAGAAGAACATTTAGATGTCTCTGACAAGATGCAAGATAGGATGATACAGTTGATAGAATTAGATGAAACAAGGAGAGATAGTCAGAGAGAACATAAAGTTATAGAAAAAAATGAAGTATCTATTTGACAAAAGGGAAACTGATAGAAAGTTTTAGGCTTGTGACTTAGTTCTCCAATGGAATGTAAGGGCCGAGGACAAAGGTAAGCACAAAAAAATTGAGTCTTTGTGACTAGGACCTTATATTATTTCAGATAATTTTGGCAAAGACTCATATCTATTGAAAAATATGGAGGGAGAAAGTTTTGAATTGCTTGTGCATGGGCAATTTTTGAAACCTTTCTTTGAGTAAAAATCAAAGCAGTGCACAAGTAAATATGTATTATATGTAAATCTTTCCTTTCTCTATTTGTAGGTTCTGTTTTTTTTTTTCCCTTTCTATTTTTTGTGTTCTGCTCCATTTTTTTGGTGTGGTCTACAACTAGAGATTCTGTGGTTCTTTGTCATAAACTGTGTTTAGTCAATCCTCATTAGAGCCACTATTGGTTGTATTCCCAGTTCTGGTCTCTTTGCCAATTTTTGTGGTCCTCATGCTTTCTTTGTGCCTAAAAATAGAAGTCTCTTAGTTTTATGTGTCTTCTCTCTATTGAATTTTTCTAGTTTTTGGGTCAGAACCCATCTAAAAATTGCAAAGCCTCGAAACCCTAGGTCATGTTTATTAGGCAAAACTGTGAAAAACCCTTAAACATTTATCTCACTTCTATTTTGGCGTTACTTTTTTGAGTTCACTTAAGTCATATGTTGAAATGCTTGGTTGCCTAGTCGTGTGATCCAGATGGCATATTCCTTTGTTCCTAGAGACTTAGCGATCACCTTATGTCAGGATGTCTCTAAAATATTTTGAATATTCCTTTTGCTTTTGGAGACTTGGCGGAGCCCTTTAGTCGTGTAGTCTCTAAATGAGAAGACAGGTTAGCAATATGTGACGGGGCCCACAGACAAGTCAAGGTGTCGCTAGAAAAGATTAGTTGTTAACAGTTCATCACGAGACTTGGTGATTTCTTCATGTTGTGTATTCACTATATTGGCCTACAATTAAGTAAGCAGTACACGGTCAGTCGTGTAGTCTCCAGAAAGAGTGGCGGTTAAGTGAAAATGATTGAGATTTCACGACTAGCCGTATGCAGTTTGAAATGAAACACAGTCGGGTTCTCACCAGATTAAGATGCTGAGTCATCTTTCCATTTAGCAATGCAGAGACGAGTAATGAACAAGACACATGTCCAAAGGTGAGTTGACTAAATAAGCTTGTCGCATTGTCTCCAAATGGAAAAAGACTATCCAGCAACTAAGAGACTAATTATAAAGGCTTTTGTTGTCGCGTAGTCTCCAAAAAATTTGAAGGTATGATATATTGCTTAGCGATTTAATGGAGGTCGTCAGATGCAATGATTCAGAGATCCTATGGTGGTCGCGAAGTCTCCAAATAAAAGGTCCCAAAGAAAAAGGTACTCATGACTTAGAGATAAGGGTATGTTGTGTGTTCACCAGATGAGCCGAAGGGTAGAAGACTTGTTGCGTTGTCTCTGAAGGGTAAGTCACTTAACATTGGTATTCAGCGATTAGGCAACTAAAGGTAGTTGCGTGGTCTTGTAAGGAAAAGCAAGCATTCAGTGACATGGAGATAACCGTGAAAGTTAAGAGCAATGGTTAGTCATGGAGTCTCCAAGTAAAACATGAGTTAAACTTTTCTTCCAGCGACTTTGATTTACACAGTCGCGTGATCACCAGAAGTAAACTATGGTTAACTAGGACGGGGAAAGTTGCATTGTTGCTAAGTCTCAAGAAGAATCAGAGGTTAAAGACTTGGGTAAGAGACAAGGAGATCATACACAGTCGTGTAGTCGCTTAATATGAAATCATAAGAAAAGGCGACAGTGTCTAACATAACGACATGAATAATTCAGCATCCAATGACAAGCTTGGATATTGATAACTATGCAAAAAGGGTAGCTGAGATGTATGACAGAGAACCAATCATAGTGAAACATGTCATCACATTTAAATTTTATAAAGTTTTGCACATATATGAATTTTATTTCCTATCACACTCAAGGGCTTCGGCTAGGTTTTCAATTAATTCACAGCATGCTGAATTGAAGACATGAATTGATGATTTTTAAAATGATGAGCCGTGTACTTTGAAAAATTACCATAAAGAGTTGATCAAGGATTCATTTTAACTTACCTTGCTTTCAGAATTTTAGAGCTAAGAAGTGTTAGGTATTCTGAGAAGAGAGAAGAAGCTAGCGAAGTTGCAAAATATTTAGTCGATCAGGAGGCTTTGATTTTCCAAGAGTTGTGCATAGAGGAGTAAGGTGAGTCTGGGAAGTAGATTTGTTTTAATATCGGTAAAGAAGAAGGGATTCAAACACAGCTAACATGAGCAGAGCAGTCAGTGTGGCTTCTACCAGTGGGAGAAGTTAGGATGCAGATGAAGTTTCCAAGGGGAAACAAAATTTCTCAGATGAATTCCTCAAATTACTGCCAGGTTCAACTCAGAACAGGAGGGCAGATGCTAATTTGCTTCAAGATGACTACTATGATATCAGAGATACTGATACTCTGGGGACAATAGGTTTTTCCATTTCTAAATACTTTTTAAATAATTATGATAAACCTATCCCAGTATCAAACCCTTGGGCCTGTGGTTTAGCTAAACTAATAGTTCCTGATGTCTACATAGATGTAGATTTGTTCTCAGGCCTCGCCAGTCATTATGATGTCTTGTCTAAGATGATTAAGAGGGATGATGGCACTGCCTTGCTCATCCTAAATAGAAATTCATTCATGCAAGCTTTTGGTTTGTATAGCACTATGTCCACTAAAATTGATATCACTAAGGATGAAGCAAGATACAATTTGAAGTCTGGTATTGCTAGGGAAACATTACAAAAGCACATGTTCAAGGAAGTGAGAAAACATCTTTGTCCTATATCTGGGACAAGCCCTTACTACTTCAAGGACTTGCATTTTTACATTAAGTACATTGCCTATGCCCTACGTAGAGTGCTAGGGATAGATGGGAAAGCAGATAAGATCAATGCCGGGATATTGATGATGGTGCTAGATTTGCAGGAGGTGCATTCTAGCACTAGCTATGATTATATATAGTATATCATTGACAAGATGCATGAGGGATTCATAGCCACTCAGAAGAAGATGAAGGATCCTAAGGAGAAGGAGCCCAAGTTCTTACACTACTCCATCCTCATGCATCTCCTACTGCACTTTAATTTTGTAATCATGGATGTGAGTAATTTGACCCCTTAGAGGTTTTATCAAGATTGACCTAATCTTATCCTTTTCTAGATAAAGATTTGGAATTATACATCTAGGGATTGTGATTAATGTGCATTTCAAAATTTGATTATGTACCCAATAGTGCAGAGCCTGGGCATCAGCAGATGAAGGGTCCCTATTAAGGTTATGCAACTGTTAAGGCCTTGTGATTACTCAGATAAATGGGAGGGAAACCATAATTGGGGAGATTTCTTCTTAGAGGAGAACTATACCATAATAAGGGTATATGGATGTATACATCCACCTCATGTCTTTCCTTACCATGTGCCTACAAGAGTTGTTGCAATAGAATTTGTTTGGCAGTTGTTGTTAACAGACAATGAGCACTTTGCATCACACAGAAAGGGGACCATAACCCCTAGACAATTCAGAATTTCAGATTTTACTATTGGCAAAGGTGCCATTGATTCAGTCAGCCAATGGTTAGAAAGTTGCAAAATGGGAACAGCCTCATATAGATACATTGATCCTGAAGGTTTCATGGCAGGAGTCAGGAAATTATATACTCCTACAATTCCCAATACAAATGTTCATTGTGAATGTATTAAGGAAGATGAAACAAGGAATATTCTTGATGAAGATGACATCAAGACAAGGAGAACAAGGATTCAGGAGTTGTTGAACCTTGAAAGACAAATTAAAAGAAATGGGTTGGCTTTTGGAGGTTTTTACCCTGACTTGTCATATTTTGACAAAATAAAAGCCATGATTGATAAATTTTATGTTCTTACTAAACAATTGGAAATTGTTCTTGATAAGAAGGGTGCTTAGGGGCCAGATCATTCAGAATCTGAGTATAATAGTAGTAGTGACAGTGACTATGCTTGTCCTACTAGATATGTTCAGCCTCATCAAGATGTTGCTGAGATACCACAGTTGCACGGTGTTGAAGGCCATATTGTAGACCTAACAGAGGCCACACAACCTGATGATGTAGAGGAGCCTTTAGCTAAAAGGCAAAAGGTGGAAATAGGCCAGCCTTCAGTTGAAAGGCAAGAAAAGAAAAAAGATAAAGCAAGTGCCCTAGTGCCTGGGAATAGGTTATATGATCATAACCTGAGAAAGTTTATTAGGGAGGGCAAGAAAAAGCAACCTGATATGGAAGAGAAAGTTGAATTTCCCCTTAAAGCTGGTGTTGATGAAAGGTTGTTACATCAACAACAATTTCTAAATGATGATAATTTCATTAAGACTAAGGAGTTTAAAGACTTCCTAAGGTGGCATACAAAGGAGAAAATTAGAGCTCAGTTAACTATTGATGGGGAGGAGACAGTAAAAAATGAGGCCCTAGTGGCCCTACAATCATATGACCCAGACAGTGAGGACATCTCACCTGATGAAGCTAGAAAAATGGCATTGGACAGTGGCATATTGCTTTGTGAGGGTTGGGATTTGGCTTCTACCTTCATAATTGATCAAATATGAAAGCAGCCAGATTTGAAGATGTCAAGTGAAATGCAAGTAGGGGATATGATTAAAGGATTTGGGTATAGCCCAAAATCTCAAGCCTTTGCAATATGGAACCTTTTCCCTAAGGACTAGAAGCCTTGTCTAGTAAATATTCAAGAAAATATGGTAGGCAATCAAATGGTCTGGTCTATACAGAATACATGAGATTTGGAAATATCCCAGATCATGACACATTGGGCACACTTGAATGAGGACAAAACAAAAAAGTTGTCTAACAAGTGTAACATGTTGATAGAGGAGACCAGTGCATTGGCTAAAGACTGAGAATTATGCCATATCCAGATGCATCAACAAGATCAAGTAATCAAGAGATTAATGAAGGAATTAGAGGAGAATCCTGAGGTGATGTATGTGCCTATACAACCACAGCCTTTGCAAATTGAAGACAAAGCAAAATTAGAAAAGGTGGTTGAGAAGGAGGATATAGGACAAAAGAAGAATGAAATAGCCTTGAATGCATTAAGGGGCATTCTACTACATAGGATTGAAGTCTTGAAGGATAAGACTGATGTTATCCTTAATGCCTATAACAAATTGCCAACTTTGCATGCTGAGGTCATGGGGTATCTTGCCATATTAAACTCCTATTTTACCAAATGGTCTACCATAATGCAATTATTTGAAAAGCTTGCATCTTTGCAATCCCTAAGATCAGACTTACCAGAGATAGTAATAGAGGTGACGATGAGATCAAAAAGGTTAATATTGCTCTCTCATTCTTCAAAGGCAAGTTGAATCAAATAGAGGTGAAATTGAGCCTCTTTGCTGCAGATTTTAATAAATTTGTTCCCTCCCTAAGAGGAGAAGATGATTAGGTAAAGGATTTAGATGCCTGGAGGAATGAATTTGATAGCAAGATGCCTAACAATGAGGCATTTATTATAGGATCAGATGTGGACATTGAGGGTTTTAATAAGATTTTAGATGAGCCATTCAAGGCAGAAACTGACATGAGTAAGTTTCTTTTGGATGTTAAGAACATCACTGATGTTAGATGGGAGAGGAAAAAGGCACAAGTAAAAGCCACCCAAGACTTCAAGTGGCCAACCGATGATGAAGTGACAACATGGGAATTGATCACTAGGCCCAAGAAAAAGAAACCCGCGGTAGAGGAAGAGATCCTGGATGACGAATAAAGGTGAACATTTACCACCTCACTGATGACTATGAAGAATGTCAGTTATTACTAAAGGAAAGTAGGTGAGAATGTAAAGATGGTCACCCAAGTTTGACATAAATGATACCATCTACCATGAATACTGTCAAAGTGAAGGTGCCAGATAAAGAGAGGAGAAAAGAATATCAGATTTCATCTTTTGACTTTGTCTTTCCACCGCTTCTTCTTTCTCCTCTTTTGTCTTTTCTATAGTTTTAGGGTTAGGTTTTCTGAGACCATCTGAATCTTGTTGCATCCTTTTGAAAAGGATTCCAAGATGGTTAAAGACCTATAAATATTCAAAAAGTTGTAATTGAAAGAAGGAGATGAAATATATTGTAAAATCAAACTTTCTCAATTTGTGTCTATGTTTTCAAGCTTCAAAGCTTTTTCATGTATGAAAGAAGGATCACATCAATAAAATACGGTGCAATTTAACTCTTCTCTATTGTTGTCTCTTTATTTCCTGTGTATGATTTTTTTATGCTTAAGTTTGTAAGGCAGTCTGAGGCATTTTGGTTACAAGGTAACTATTTGATTACTTACAAGTTTCTTTCATGTAAAGAACTAAGTTTTGTGAGTGGTTTTAGGAAGCATATCAGTATTTAAAGATTTTATACAGTATTTTAGAGGTAACTAGATAATTTGTAAGGTAGTTTATCTGAATTGCATGTAGGTTTTAAGGAAGCTTACAATGTTTTGTTTCTATGAGACTTGGGCTTATTGACTCTATAACCCAAAGGATAGGCACTGATCTAGGTTTTGGTCTGATAATCCATCATCATCCAAGTTTTCAAAATTATTTCAATCAACATACTTCTATTACTAAGAACAAACAAACTAAATTCAGTAAGGACTCATGTCAGTAGGATAGTGTCCATTTTAGTGATTCCTTGGAGAGTGAGTCATTAGGTTATCCCTCCTAAAAACAAAAGGAAGAAGGATGCAAATCCTTGTCTCATTGGTTCATGTTATCAAAACCGTAGCCTGGCTTATAATACTCTGCTTCAAATCAATCATTGCAATCTCTAAAGTATTTTATAAGTTGTTACAGTGAGGTTTTAGGTGTATAGCCAGTGAATGAAATAATCCACCAAATACATATGCTGAAGTATCAGTAAATTTTAATAGGTAATACCTGCCTGAGTCTGTGGAGCTCAAAACTGATGAAGGATATTATCCAATCCTTAGCAGTTAGCCTTTCTCTTGCCTAAAAGAGGTTGCATTCAAGTATATGAGGTATATTGTCATCATTAGGTAAGTGTTGTAAGAAAAAGTGCTAACACTATGCACTTGGACTTTTCAATGTTCATTTATTTTGATGTTTTGGATTTTCTCTAACATAAAAAGTTGTTTTTTCAAGTGCACAACTTCTGCACTTGGGAAAAGAGTTGCGCATTGGGGCATGAAGTCATGCAGTTGGGAAATCTTGATTTTGTTCTCTAAATTTTCACATACAAAGTTATTTTTTGTTAATTGTTCATTTAAATGAATAAAATCAATCATATCTTGTATATATTATAGTTTGGGCTTAAAATGAACACAAATTTTCATTTAGTTTAAGTAGGAGGTTCAATCTACAACAACTTGCATCTAGTTTAACTAAGAGGCATTAATGAATGATTTTTTTTCAAATAGATCTAAATAGGACACAAAAAAAAAAGAGTGCGTGACACTTAATAACTGGTAGAACCCTAGATTTGAAAGTAAGGTCAAACGTAATTCTAAGGATGGTGGTAATTCTGCTAGGGTTGACACATTGGATGCCAATAAGGATTCTCTTAAGGATCCTAATGAAACCCTGCCTAATGAAACAAAAACATAGATTATTGATAGTGGTCAATATGTCAGTTTGAATAACCCTTTGTTTGAAGATGATTTTGAAGTTATGCCAGCCTCAGGCTCTCGTACCTCCAATTCTATAACTTATTGCCAACCAAACTCTAATTTTTAATACAGAGGTTAATAATAAAGATTCAGTCCCACCTAAGCTTAATTCTTAACAATTGGATATTAACACCATTAATGAAAAAGATGAGAATATGAGGAGGATTTCTAATGAACCCCTGAATAGAGATAAGGTTCTAACTAGAACCATAAATTAGTTGTTGGTCAAAAGAAAAATGGTAACATAGTTGACTTAATGAACAAGGAGCCTTTTACTAAAGTCATAAAAGGAACTTCTAAGAAAAAGAAGAAGATAATTGAGAGATAGAATCTTTATAATGATAGTGGGAAATCTCGAAAGGGTATTCCTAATTGTTTTACTAGATTGTACAATAACTCCAAACCCCAACAATCCAAATGATACATCTACATAGTTGGAATGTGAGAGGTCTTGAGATGCCTGACAGGAAATATATGGTTAGGAAATGGTGTAACAGTCTTAAGTTAAAAGATATTATTTTCCTACAAGAAATTAAGATTGTGGGGTTTCAAGATTATACCATTGTGAAATTTATATGGGACCAGTCTATAGCGTTTTACTCTAATCACCCTAGAGGCAAAGGTGGCACTTCTATTTTTTTTGGCCCACAATGGGCTAATAAGGTTATATCAAATGGATCCTCCCCTTGTCACAGAGACCTGTGGGTTATTTTTCAACACAATGGTATTTCAATCGGTGTATGTAATATCTATGCCCCAAATGATTATAGGGATCGTGCAACCTTCTGGGAATGACTATCTGGTGGCCTGCCTAAAGCACACTAGATTTTTGTTGGAGACTTCAATATGGTGGAAAGAAAACAAGATAAGGGTGGGGGGAAAGCTCACTTTTGGAAAGGAAATGAACAATTTTTCATGTCCAATTTTAAGAGGAAGTTCAAAATTGTTGACCCCTTGGCTCTTCAAAAATTGTTTTTCTCTGATATTTGGTTCACATGGTGAAATAATCAATCAGGACATCAAAGAGTTTATTGTGGATAGTATAGGGTTTATGTTGAACACTTCATATTATTTGTTGGAAAACAAGATGGACATGCCCATATTTTTGTTACCCCTTCCTCTCTGTCAGATAACCACCCAATATATGCTAATGTTTTTATGGACACCTTTCTAGATAATAGAAAAAAGAAAAAAAAATAGTTTTAAACTCAATACTTCCTTACTTAATGATGAGGAGAATGATGGTGCCATAAAAATGATGACTATTCTTTGTAAGCTCTGCAATAAAGAGTTAAATCTTAGGGAAATGTGGACTAGACTAGTGGAATCTTGGAGGAAATTAAATCAAATTATTGGTAAGAAAAATACTATTGAGAGGACTAAAGAGGAATAAATTCTTCAGAGTACCTTAAATTCCACTAAAAAGTACCTACAACTTAAGGGTACCTTAAATTCTTGAGAGAATAGTTGGGATTAAAAGCCAACTAAGAAGGATTCAACAGTACAAGATAAAATGGCAACAAACCAGAGCTAGGATGAATTGGATGAAAGAGGGAGACAAAGGGTCCAAGTACTTCTTTAATATTATAAGAGCCAAACATAAAACATAATTGATTGATAATATACATATTAGTGGGGATCTAACCAATGATCCAAGTTGCATTAAAGATGCCTTCTACAGTTTCTACAAGAACCTTTTTAATTCAGAATTTAATGAGAATAACAAAGATAATTTAGAACAATGTCTCAAAATTGTCCCCAAATAGATTTCAAGTAGTGATGATATGAAGCTTGAAATGTCCATTAATCTTGATGAAATAAAGAATGCAATTCTCTCTCTAGAAAATGATAAGTCACCTGGGCCTGATGGCCTCCTAGCTGAATTTTACAAACATAATGTGGATTCGATTGGCTCTAAGCTCCTAAAATTGTATGAAGTTGATTTCTATCTAGGTTCACTAGGTGTTGACTGATGAACTGATTGAATGTTTGAAGATGATAAGTTGCAGTGATTTTTTTAGTGGCTAATATTCACCAATTGGCTAATTTTTTAAATTTGAGAATCCAAATTTGGCTAATAATTCAAGATTTAAGGTGACCTAAATCGCCAAACTTTTACAAAATTTTATTTAAGAAATATTTAAATCACCAAATAATTTATTTTATTAAAAATTTGAACTCAAATATTCGCCTAATATTTGATAGATGGTTAGATTCAATTCACCTAAATTTTATTAGTTATTATAGAAATCTAAATTAATTCACCAATAATATATCATAACTGTTAGTTATAGCAGGGTTGTGTCACCAATATTAGTTGTCATTATTGATTTAAAATATAATCTAGTGATCTTCATTATATTCCATGAGGCAAAAATGTTACTATCTTATTTGTAACACTTATCGCAGCTAAGATTTCCTTTGGATTGTTGATAAGTCAATGACACTGAAGAAATTTTGGGTCCTATTATAATAATAAAAAAAATGATACATTTATCTCACACAATACAATGAGGATTATTTGATTATATTTTAAATAAATGGTAGCAACTAGATACTATATAGTTCCCTTAAACCCATCAAATATTTTCATATATAGTTAGCCTAATAATTTTCTATAAGAACTCTTTTTTCTTTAAATATAATTATTTTACATGGTCATTAATGAAATTTTGGTTATTGCTTAAGATTCGCCAATATTTTCTACAAAGAATTTGTGATTAAAAAATATTCGCCAATACAAATAATTTGTTTTCCCAAAATATTGAGAGATTCGCCAATAGGAATTAATTTTTTTTAAATAAAATGAGAGATTTGCCAGGATTTTATATATTTTTCTAGAGGGGGTTTCTTAAATTTATCCCTAATAAGTTGAAGATCACCAAGATACAAAAGTGAATGCAAGACATTAAATCAGTTAATGTATTGTATTGTCATTAATGTCAACTTGATATGATATGATTAATCATATACATATTGGTCATAACCTTGAAAAACTAAAGAGACAAAGTTTATGTTATCGGTAAAACATAAAAGTGTTGAATACACCGAGTGATAGTAAACACTGAGTGACAGTAAACACCGACGGACAGTGCACACCGACAGATAGTGTAAATCGAGCACAATAGTAACCAAGAAAGCATTACCGAGAAAGAGTCATCAAGAAGTTCACAGTGTATACTGATCACCGCAGTAAACTGTAGTTGTTACCAAGAATAACTGAAGTTGCTACCAAGCTAACTGGAGTTGATGACTGAGCATAAATGAAGTTCAAGAATGACAAGAACTACTGAGCTGGCAAGAGCTATATTTAGAGATTGACTTATTTATTGCTTTATTTCTAACAATCAGTTAAAATAAAGAATGGAAGAGATTTAAAGCATAGTTATCAAGGAGAGATCTATAGCATAAAACTAAAGCAGAGCTTTATGGGATAATGAAAGCATGGCGAGTTTTACGGATCAAAGAGTGATCTACAACAAAAACAAGGAAGATTGAGCGACTAATCATGTCTATATAAAGAGACAAGGAATTCATTAGAAAAGAGAGGAATGTTGAATATATTCTAGTGAAGATTGAATTCTTCATGTAGATCTGATCATACAGGCTGAAGGACAGAGCCAAGGAATTCTGCAGATACTGAGCAACATAGGACAAAGCATTCACCGAGCAGAAAGAAGAAAGAATGAAAGCAAAGGAACTGAAGTTAAAATTTATTAGAGAGGTATTATTGGACTAACAATAGATCTAAAATCTGCAAGTTAAAGTTTTATTATTGAATAGATCACTTACTGTATCAGTTTAACCATTGATTCGGAAAATCTCTTAATCAAGTTGGATTTAACGGTCCTTAATGTATTGAGATACTCAAGAGTATCAAAAAAATTTCTTGTTGACAACATATTGAATGCTAGGTCAAAAGAAAAACTATTATTTTTAAATCCTCTAACAAGGTCGCACTTAACAGTGTGTTTGTAACCTTTAACAGGGTTGGCTCTTCACCTAGCTCACTTTAGAAGAGTGAAAATTTTGGGTTACTGGTCCCAAGTGGTTTTTCCCTTGATAGGGTTTCCACATTAAAATCTATGTGTCAAATGTGTATATGGTTTATTGCATTGATATTTTTCTTTACACATTATTGAAACTAGATTGGTCGGTTAACACTAAGTTTATTTACTACTATTCGACAAAGTCTAGAAAAGATAAACAATATATCTTACCGTGTAGGTTATATTTGATAAATCTATTTAAGGCATACATCTTGATGGACTGAAAGATAACTAGGGGATATTATATTTGAGATATAAGTTTTGGTTGGATTTTTGGAATTAATTTTTGAGGCAATTGATTCACCCCCCTCTCAGTTATTCTAACACTGACATCAACAGAGGTGTTATTAAATTATTACCAATGGGTGATGACAGGTCTCAGGTTAAGAATTGAAGACCCATAACCTTATTTAACCTATCCTACAATATTGTGGCTAAAGTGCTCGCTAGGATAATATGAGGTCTTCTTAATGAATTCATATCTCCCACTCAAATAGGTTTCATTAAAGGAAGATTCATTCTTGAAAATATTATTACTAGTTGGAAAGTGATACACTGGGCTAAGAATGATGGTCAAAATGAAGCAATGGCATTATTAGATTTTGGAAAGGCTTATGATAGAATTGAATGGCCCTTTGTTATGGGGATGCTACAAGCTTTTGGTTTTCCTCCTTATGTTTGCAAATGGATTGGTATTCCTCCTCTGATTTTTCTTATGTAATGCAGGAGATACATGATACATTCAGGAAGACTTTGACAGAGAACATCATAAAGCATAAGACTAAGGTTGATGAGAGTAGAAGAGAACTTCAGTTCAATGTGGGAGACTTAGTTATGGTGCATCTGAATAAGTCTATAATTTAGAAAGGAGTCCCACATAATTTGAAAATGAGGAGGATAGGCCCCTGTCCTATCTTAGCAAAGTATGGGAACAATGATTTTAAAGTGGAGCTACCAAAAGATAGTGGATTGTCCCCTATCTTTAACATTGAAAACCTGGTTCATTACAAAGAACCAATACTAGACATGGATCAAAGCCTCAGTGAAGTGATCAGAGATGTAGGAGAGCTCAAACTACCTACTGGTATATTCAAGCAAGCTGACAGTATACTGGATACCTGAGTCTACAAGAAGACTAGAACCAAAGAATACAAGGAACACTTGATCAAGAGACATGGTCAAATGGATGTTGATGCAATATGGGTTAAAGAATCAGAGTTTAAGAAGATGGGGATTGACCCTACTCTACTCAATCCAAGGGTGGATTGAACTTTTTTTTTTGGGGAGGATGGTGCAGGAGCACACCTAGGCTAACCTCCATAGTTGTAATGTTTTGTCTTGTACTTGACATTGGCCAAGTCAAGCTAGTGTTTTTAATTAGACTTTAGAAGTTCATTGCATTGTGGACTAGGTGAGTTAGTCATTAGGACTAAGGTCACCAAAATAGTCATTGTTAGTAGCTTTTTAAATGTTCTTCGACTTAGAAGGTTAGTGATGGATTTGATCTTTGAATGTGTCCTAAACACATAAATTTTGTCATAGAGATGCTTGGAGGCCATTAATGAAGTTGGATCCTTGAGATATAGAGGATAGAGGCCCTAGAACTTAGGAAGTTGGCATAATGGAAAAGATGCCAAAAGTTGTTACAATGTTGTCATGACAACATTTTGCAATTATTGCAAATGTTGCATGCAACTCAGTTACTTTGGATCCTCCTAGAAGATAGGAGTGGGAGATTGACCAACAAGCCCTAGAAACATGAAATACTACATCTAATGTATGGAGGCTTGAATCTAGAGGAAATAGTTTTTTATTATAACAAGTTTTGGATAAACAATATAGCTCTACAACCCTGATTTTGTCAAGAACCCAACCTTTTTAGTGTGATAGTGCTGTCATATGGATTGAATGCCTTGATTTAGTGATTTTTTGTGTTCATAGGATAGTTATAATACTTTTCCATTCAGTAAGTAATTTGATTTGAGTTAGTTTAAGGTCTTAAGTAAATTGTTTTCAGTTTAGGGAGTTCACTGGTCCTGTCCTGACCAGTTTGTCATTTCATGGCTCCCCCATGAAATATAACCATGGGATCTTCCTAAGGCTAGGTGGATATGTTAGGGGATTTATTTTTATATACATATGTAGAGGTAAGAGTCTTGTGGAGTTGATTTTCTATTTTTAGTACCAAGCCCTAGGCGAGATGACAATGCCGAGTTAGAGGTTTGGAGGTGAAGAGTTGAGAATTTCATGCATGGAAGGAAAGTACAGTATGGGAAAAGTGTAGTGCTAGGTGGGATATGACCTAAGCTTACTCTTTTGAGAGGTTTGTGAACTCACCAATCCATTTGGTTGAGTTTTGAGTGAGAAATCAGTAAGGTCCTACTAATTAGGCCTATTATCCCTATTGGTCCTAGATAATAGGAACCCTATGTACGAAGGGCTTAGGAGACTAAAAATTTCAAAATCCTTTGTGAAATCAAAAAGGGTATCTGAATGTGGGATTATTTTTTCAAGTTCTTTGGGAAAGTTTTGAAAGAATTGGGAAAAGGTCTCTGGAAAAGGCTACAAGGAATTAGGCCTAATTAGGCTTCTTAGGGTCTAAAACTTGATCTCGACTGAAAAGGGTTAAGAGATCCATAAAAATGGAGTCAAATGGGAACATATGGAAGGTTTCCAACATGTTTAACATCATTGCAATGATTCATGAATGCTAGTATGGAGTTGGCACTTAGATCCTTCTAAGTATAGGAGAGGAAGTGAAGAATCTACATGGTGTTAGTCTTTCAAGGTGAAGCACAAAGTGTTGGGCTCTTGGAGAGGATCTAGAGAAGGTCTTAGTTAATCATCTAAGCCTTTGGAAGATCCTAGTGAAGGTTAGGATTCTTATAGAGATAAGCTAGGTCTCTTGGTAGATGTGCAAGTAAGCCTTGGAATACATACATCAATTACTTGCCTCACCACAGGGCCCGTATCTCTGGAATCACTTTTCTTAAGTAAGTGTTCTCTCTCTTGGAATTCTTTTATTAGGGTGTCTACATCTCCAAAAAGTTCTTTATTCAAACCATGAAATCCCTCATTTACACCCAGAGCTGCCAATTTTAATTGGGCAACTTGCTTCTTCAATTTTTCTCTCTCAGTGATGGCATTTATAATTTGTTCCTCTCTAGCCTCATTATTCTTCTGCTTGATAAGCAATAGTTCATCTAATTCCCTCTTCAAAAGGTCATTATCCTTGAGGACTCCTTCAATATTATAACTAGAAGAATCATAGATATTCATCAAATTATCTCCCTTTTTGTCTTCAACCTGTTGATAAGGGATACCCTTGAAATAGGAGGATGCCTCCCCCTTTTCTTGATATACACCCTTTGGTCTAGGGTTAAATATATCCTCAAAATAACCCATGGTGTCAGACTTAAGATTTAAAGGTTCAATAATTTCTTTCTCAAGAATTGTACCTAAAGATTGACTGGGACCTACAGATCTTGGCTTCCAAGAGGTGTTGTTATAAGATTCTCCCTTCCTAGAATGGTTCCTTCTAGAACTTTTAGAAACATCACTCTCTGATGTTGCTTGAGAGCGATTCTTTGTGTTTGTCTTTGCATTCCTCATCCTAATTAAAATGAAATTTCATACACTTGATCTACTAATGTTCCCCTTAGAAACACTATAACCAATTACTCAGAGTCACCACCCAAAAGGTTTTGGGAATCAAAAATTTCACTTCAACAATGATATTAAAGGATATAAAACAATTTGTGATTTCAAAAACTGGATTTCAAGGAATTGATATATATGAAACAGGAATTTCAAGACTAACCTTCACAAGCATTCCTTTAAATTCCCCAATAGAGTCGCCATTTTATGTTACTTCCTTTTCTTGCTGACATATGAAATACTCTCAATGAGCTTGCTCTATTTATCCTAGACACTGATCAAGCAAGATATAGAATGACAAAAATAGGGTTTTTAAACCCTCTACACTTTGAGCTCCATAAACTCGGTCAAGAATACCCTTCTAGCTTGAGATAATCAAATCACAGGATCATTCAAGCTGATATTAGTGTAATTACAGGGATTGAACTCTGCAATATTTATTTGACAGATCAAAACATAAAAATAAAGATCAATTTTAATAGTGATAGTCAACTATTTCTAAGAAAAATAGACTAGTATTTTATCCTAGGGTATGGGATCACTTATGAATATTCATAACCAATTGCTCATGAACAAGAACTTAAAACAATGACAAATCTGACATAAAAATAGATATACCTTATATACCTATCATCACACTTATGAGAACTTAATTCATCAAATTCATTATACACCTTGAATGTCACTGAAATAGTCCTAAGGCAGTTTTAGTCTTTCCTTGAAAGAACCCTGAAACTGTTTTAAAATTTGGCTAACAGATGCATAAATTTAACATTCCTTGAGCATTCAATTTAAATAAAATTTAGAACACAACAATGAAGAAAAAATACATCAAATGTTTCAGAAACAGTTGATGGATTTCATTTGTATTCATGATCAAAAATTGCTATTACATTCAACAATGAATTTCAAAACCCTACTTCGAATATATTGGTCTTAAGACAGAGTTTACAACTTTAACTTTTATTACCCAAAATGAAAATGGCTATCCTTTTCCCAGTAGTCTTGGAATCCTTTTATAACTAAGGATGAAGAAAGCTACAGACTTCATGGGAAATATTTACAAAATCTCTTACAACAACTTTTAAAATTGACATAAAAACCAAAATTACAACAAAACACGGGTGGCATAAGTTAGCGAAGTCTGAACAAAATTTGTTGTTGCAGTTGAAAATATCTTTGTTATCCTTTCAACTTTACTTCCCACCTTTTCACCTCCTTGGCGGTGGGCTACTCAAAAGTCTTTTCCTGTTCCATCTTGGTAACACCTTCTGTCCACCTGGCATCCACAGTCGTTTTGGCCTCATTAACAAATTTTTCCATATCTCTTTCAACCTTGAAGAGGTTATCTATTAGTTCATTGCAATATTTAGCCTCATTATCTTTCTCTAGGCACTCCTTCATTTCTTCATCCTTGAATATCCCATCAAACTCAACTTTATAATATGATTGTGGATTTAAAATACCAGCTTCATCATAGATCTTTGGGATTAAAGGGAGGCACTGGTCACCAAATAACTACAATTTATTATTTATCAATTCAGCTTTGCCATTGAAGAACGCATATGTATTGTTCACCTCATTGATCATGTAAATGGTCTCTATGATTTTATTAGGAAAATCATCACTGTATAACATGGTTGTCTTTAATTTATCCACCAGTCTGTCTCTTCCTGACCAAGTCTTGAATGTAGGCTCCAAGAATATCATAGATTCAGTAGCTGTCCTTGGGGCTTCTTGCAGTGAGCCATACAATGTATGTATTATGTTAGTATTTTTCTTTAAAACATCAATTCTATGTTGCAGTATGGAAAATATGATAGACCTGATATTTTTAGTTTGTCCCTATGATAGCTCTTTAGACTGGCCTTTTGCCAATGCTGAGTCTTCTTTTGTTTCTGTGGCAACATCTGTTTCAACTCTTGATATTTCCTGGGGGGGTGGAGTTTTTTCTCTCTTACTTTCTTCCAATTCTTCCTTTAATTTTGCAATTTTCTCCTCCAATGTGTGGTTATGAACCACTACTTCTTCATTATTTCTTTCTAAGGCCATCATTTGGCCAAAAGTTCTCTCATATCTTATAGGAAAGTCCTCTATTTTTTCCAAATTCGTGAAGGACACCTGATTCATAAGCTGGGCGATCTCAGTATCAATGGTAATTTTCAAATTCCAAATCATTCTATCAGCTCTCTTCTCCTCCCTTATAGTCATGACAAGAGGCTTTTGTGTAGCAGGGGCCAAAGACCAAATATCTAAAGTCTTGGATTTAGGATCAAATCCTGATCCTTTTAAAACCTCATCAATCTCAAATTCTATTTTTAATAAGGGGTCTTCTTGCCTACTGATCTGATCAATGATAAAGGTGGACTATAAGTCCCAATTTGGCATCAATAGCACCCCACTGTTCTACACCAACAGTCTTTCTTGTTCCATAGTAATCAACTCACTCTCAAGATCATAATCTTGGAATGTCTTCACAATCTCTTCATTTTTATCTTCCTAACCTTCACCTGTGATTAAGCTTTGCCTTAAATCCCTTTGCTTCAATTTTACCAGGAAGCTTTTGAATTCTCAAAATTTTATGAATTCATCATCTTTCATGAATTCATTTGCCATCATTACCCTCTCATCAGCTTCTCCAAACAACACCATTTGATTATCCCCTTGGCCTTCAGCCTATGGCTCCTTTTGCAATTACCTTTTTAACTTCCGAAAATACTTTCCATGCTCTTTTATCACAGTCTTGGCAATACTCTTTCTATCCTGCACTATCTTGTGCTTTTTTTTTTCTTCTTCTTGGGTGGCTCTCTAGCAGAAGTAGCTTCCTCACTAGCCTCTTCTTCTTGGTGTTGTTCCTCTTGTTTTACTTGATGTTCCAGGTCATGTAATGCAATAGGAATTGGGGACCCTTGAGACTATGCATCCTCAACACTAAACTATGGTACTTGTGTCATCAAAGTGTCATAAGACTTAAGCATTTCCTCCATTCTCTGTAAGTATGGGAGGTCAGGGAAAAAACCAGAAAAAAGTCTTGTCTGATTCTTTCCAATCAGCTTCTACCCTGAGAAGATCTTTCCACTTCCTTCTCCTCTCTTGGACTTCATCATTTTCCAAATTTTTTCTTACAATATCTTCATCATCCAAAGGCTCATGGTCTCTAATAGTTACCCAGGATACCATGCCTTTCAGAGCTATTTTTACAAAACTTTCTAGATCACAGAATCTAACAATAGCTGTGGACATTCCATACTGCTTTAGAAAGTCATTGATCAAATCAAACACTCTTTTTCCAATAGAAAATTCAAAACCCACCTATAATCTTGGGACAAAAGTACCCCTCCCGTGTCCTTCTAGGAATTATTTATCAACCAGGTAATTTGCCAAATGAACTCTAGAAATGCAATTCTAGGAGGCACAAATTTGGGGGGAATGTGAGGAGGTTGAGAACAACCATATATTCTAATAATAGTGAAATGATCAAAGAAAAAGAAATCTCCCCAATTGTGAGAGATTGGCCGATTTTGAACAACCTGGTAAGGCCTTAATATCCTCCTAACCCCAATTTGTAAGCTCTCCCTATCAGCTCCTAGTAAATCAAAGATTGGATCCAAAATCTAGTTAGAGAAACATACAAAAGATGAATTTATAGAGGAACTATCCCATACCAGGGTCCACCTTTGAATTGGCATACTGACACCATATTCAAAATCAAACAATTGTAGTTCTTCATCCATGGAAGCCCCGAGAAGCCTGCAATGACAGGATTTCTGCACTGACACCATCTATCTTTCCACTCATCCCAGTTAGCACTGTTTGCGTTTGATTTCCTAGGAAGAAAATCAACAAATTCCTCTATATATTTCTTTGCTGCAACCTTTTTCTTTCTAGACCCTTGTGAGGCAACATTGGTAGTAGCTTAACTCATCTTTCCCTCTCAAATTTCTATCTCAAAAAAATAAGCTCTATTGCTTTCAAAGAAAAATTTTCATGGCATAAATGAGAGTTGTACAAAATCAAGCTCAATCATTCATTATTTATAGCCATCTAATTGGTGTCTTGTTCACTTGAATGCCAGATTCTCACACTTGTAGTATCATACAATCATCTCTCTGTAACTAATGCTACCATTAATTCACACTATTTGATCCTTCCTGGAAAAAGGTACTCACGTTTTCTCTTTTTTCCTTTGTAAGCCTGAAATGAGCCACTTGTCAATTTGTTTCTTACTCACTGTCCTTTTCTTACTTTCAAATTTGTCATTGCGAGTGAGAGACAAGACCTTTCCTTGCAACCAATCGCGCACTCGCGGTCTCTTCTTTGCTTGAGGTTATGCTATTCACGATTGAGCAATGACCTAGATAGTAGCTTTATTACTTAGCAATCGTGTACTTGCTACCTCTTTATCTCTCACATTTACACTTGTGTGAGTGAGAAAAAACACTATTCCTTATATCAGTCGTGGACTCGCTATTCAACATTTTACTTTTTTAAAACCCACGAGAGTGAGCAAGTAAAATTTGATCACTCAATGCTTCCTTGGTTTCGCATTCTCTGATCTCTTTTTCATTATGCTTGGATGTGACCGAGTGAGCGATGACTCAAAATAGTCATGCATCATTTTCTAGTCACACAGTCGCTATGCCCTTTTGATTTGTTTTTCTACCTCCGTGAGTGAGTGATGACCATTTTCTTTATGCACTTTTTGATTGGTCTCTCAATCACACTATAAAACATTTCAGCTCAAAACTATCTGCGAGTGAGCGACGACCTTTCTTTATTCACAGTCGTGCACTCACAACTAAAAATTCTTGATGATTAGATTCTTCACAACTGAGTGATTATCTTCACAAAAAATTTATAACTCATTCAATCGCTCACTTGCTGATCCCTTTTGACTTTACTTTCTTCATGAGCGACTGAGAAACAACCTTCAATTTATTTCATCATGCACTCGCGGGCTCTAAACTATAATCAACACATCATTTATGAGTGAGTGGATCTTAAAATTATTTCTCTGGTCACGCACTCTCTCACTTCAAAACCTTGAAAATTTCCTGCGCTACTGAGTGACTTGTACCATCTGATGACCAAAACATAATTCATCGCTTACCTGCATTGCAAAAGGAACATCGGTTAAAATTTGAATGAGTGAGTGACACTTGTAACATGACTTCCTCACGCACTTGCAAGCTCAAAAGCCACAAACAAAAACTTAGCCTGAGTGAATGACTAGACTTCACTTTATACTTCTCACTCACTCACAGACCCAAAAACTAAATACATAATACCATAGCGACTACATGATATAACCCAAAAGTAACCGCTCGTTGACTCACTGAGCATTTTAACAAAAGACTCAAACCTTCATGAGTGAATGACAAACAAATTTTTTGCAACTTGCTTAGTCACCGACTAACAACCCAAATTCAAAAAGACATCCTGATTGCATGATTAACATACTTTAATGACCATGTCGCTCACTCGTACTACCAACTTGTCTTACAAAGACATGATCGTGACTACGCAATTCAACCCAAAATGACTCGTCACTCACTTTCTCACTTAAAAAGACATTTTAAAAAATTGGTGCGACTACACGATTTAAAGCTTGAAACAAGGCATTTTGAAGACTTAACCATAATTTGACTTTTTGGCATGAATAGACATGGATTTTGAACCAAAAGATGCAGGAAAATTGCCAAAGCTTGGAATTTGAAAATTTTCAATATAGAGCGCTAACACAATGTCCCAACAAATATCATCCCTATTTCTCCATCACTAGAATAAGAATCATCTCAATAAATGGATATCTTAGAACAAAAGTTAAAAAGATGGAAAAGAGAAGAACTGAGATGTCAAAATTCCTTCAATGTGCAAAAGAAGACCTTGCACAAATTTACATACAAGATCTTGTTTCAAAATCAAACATACCAAATCTTATTTCACAAATAAACATGACGAATCAGTTTCAAATAAATCATACAACCCATTCTGCCAACTGTGAAAAAAGTCAATCAATATCAAGGCCATATAAAATTACTCAATAAACTCTACCATTGGTGACATTAAATGTCAATGAATGTTTTCTTATCTCCTCTATTGGTGTAATTAAATATTCACTAATTACACTTTACTTGAGCTTATTTAGGATAATGCATGCATAATAGTTTTCATATTAGACACTTAGGAGTTTGCACCTTTATTTGCACATCGTGTAGGAGAAATTCCACTTTAGGTGGTGATAGTTTCTATCACATTCCACTTTGTGTGTTGTCTCCACCTTCACAGAAATTATCACATTATCATCCTCTACATGTTGCACATACTTCATTGTACAATGGAGGATGATCCACCTTTGGTGGACATGTGATTCCACCGTGTGTGGGTGATAAGTTATCTCCTATGTTATCATAGTATCTTATGCCCTACCTATATAAGCAAACACCTCTACATTGTATATCAATGAGTTTAGTTAATTCAGATATTGAATTGCATTATTGGTGAGAATACTAATTATTCTTCTCATATTATTTCTCTCTCTTTTGTGTTATTCATTGTCCTCTAGATCTTGGGTTGTTGTTATTGCTTTAAGAAAATTCTTACATGGTATATGTTAGAAACATAAAATAAAATGGAAAAGAGATAAGGAAAGAATCCAAGAGAGTGTGCAAAAGGAAGAGTTTTACCAAATACAAAGAAAGATAGAGATTTCCCTTCAATAGATCAAACACCAAGTTCACCAAAATGCTCCAAGACCAGACACAAGAACTCAAGGATTTTGAAAGGGGAAAAAGAAAGAAAAAACCCCTTGTGTATAATATGAATGAGACATAAAGCCTAAAGAAGAAGAGAAAAAGAGATCAATAAGCTCATTAAAATATTGTGAGAGAAAGAATGGGAATGAGAGAAGAAGAGAGAAGAATTCCCATGAGAGCCAACTTTGTGAGAACCAACCTCCAGAAGTGTGTGAGAAGAATCTCTTAAGTAGAGATGAGTGAAGGAGTTTTCATGTAACTCCCATATCCTATGAGTGCCACATTCACATTAAGTGTGTGCCATGTGTAGGAATCCTCTTAAGGAGGAATATCTAATTTCCTTATTAAAGGAAAGACAAAAAATGTGACATGTCCTCCTACTTGGACTATCCTCCTACTTGGACTAGAGGAAAAGAAAAAAATAGGATACCTTGGTTTATCCTTTAATTACATAGATCACCAAGGAAATATTAATTTATAACACCCCCCTTTAATCTTTACTTTGGGTTTTTACAACAAGGAGTAGGAAACCCATTTTTTTATGAAAAACTACAACTTGATCTTCAATATAATGAAGAAATTGTATTGTCTCCAAGTTGCAAGTAGTCTTCTGGAAACATGATGTACAAGAAGCTTTGGTAGAGCCAAGAGAAGTATATGGGTCATTTAAATGTGTTCAAGTGGAAGTATATGCACATCTGCAAGTATTCTTGTGATTCATAGGACATGTGTAAATGAATCAATGTCTTTGGAAAGGTCCATGATATATCACCTGAATCAAAGAATAGAAAAATGACAAGTAAATTTCCCATAGTTGGGATTTACCCTTGATACAAATCAGTACACCTTTGAAAGGAATTCATAATATGTATAATAAAATAATTCAACTTTAGATAAATTTTGAAAACTTTAGAATGAGATAAGCATGAGCTATCATAAAAATGTGCAATGTAGCTAACATGATATCAAGATAAACCATATGCTCAAAGTTTCAAAAACAACAAGTTAGGTACGAAAGTATTTATCAATGCTCTCATGAAATAAATATACTAAAACACAAATGACCACAGACAAGGTCAACTAATGAAACCTGCATCAACAATGTGTCAATCACATGGATATAGACAGTCCACTAATGATTCATCTCACCACAAGTGAATGGGTCACGACTCCATCACCTACATGACCCACGATCTAAGCAATGAAGAATGCAGTGCATTATCATGTTAGTATATAAATAAATATGAGAGAGACAATGATAAAATTAGAATAATATGAGACTCAAGTGCCAAATTAATGTAAGATCCTTATTTTCCAAGAATGTTTACCATTGTGAACCATAAGACAGGATTATGAGGAGTAATAACATATTGTTTGCCAGAGATATGAGAAATCCAACAAAATTTGGTGCAGGAGCACCTAGGCTAGCCTGCATGTTTGTTCATTTTGGCTTGTACTTGACATTAGCCAAGTCAAGATAGGTTAGTTTTTTTTGACCTTAAGAGGTCTTAGTAATGTAGGCTAAGTGAGTTAGTAATTAGGACTAAGGTCACATCAATAGCCATTGTTTGTAGTTTTCAAATTCTTAGGCTTAGTTGTTAGGTGATGGTTTGGAGTCATGAATGTGTCCTAATGTCATAAATAAGGAGATAGAGATGCCATAGGGTCTTTAATGATCTTGGATCCTCAAAATAGAGAGGATAGAGGTCCTAAAATGTAGGGAGGAGGCATAATTGAAAAGATGCCAAAAGATGCTATTTTGTTGTCATGACAACATTTGCAATAATCGCAAATGTTGCACACAATATGGTTACATCAGATTCTCCTTGAAACTAGGAGTGGGGAATCAACCAACAAGGCTCTAAAATGGTGGAAGAAGGCATCTAGTGTATGGGAGACTCGAATCATGAAGTGAGTGGATTCATTGTTACATTTTGAGAAGAGCAATATAGTCTGCAATTTTGTGTTTCCAGAAATCCCGAGCATTTCCTTGTGACAGTCATACTTTATGGATTGAAATCTTTGAAGTAATGGTTGTTTTGTGTTCTTAGGAGTGTTTGGAATGTTTCTTATTTAGTAACCAAGTTTCTTTGAGGTATTTTAAGGTCTATTTTAAATTTTTTTGTGTTTGGGGTAGTTCACTGGACTTGTCCTGACCAGTCAATCTAGTTATGACTCCCCCATGAAATATAACCATGGGAAAATTCCAAGGGTAGATGAAAATTTTAGGGGAGTTAGTAGTGTACATAGTTGTAGAATTAGGAATCAGGGAAAGCCAAGTAGCTATTTTTAGGACCAAGCCCTAGGCAAGCATGCACTCTCCGGTTAGAGGTTTGGTGGAGAAACAGTGAGTTTTCATGAGCAGGGGAAGAAGGTAAAGTATGGTCCAAGTACATGTACAGTTAGGTTTTAGTGTTACCTTAACAAGCTAGGTTGGTCACATTCATGCCAATCAGTGAAGACAAGTTTTGGATGAGTTTTTCCTAAAGTTGCAGACTGTCCTACTTTTTAGGCCTATTAGCCCTATAAGACTAGTTTGTAGGAACCCTATGTACAGAGGGATTCTAAACCTAAAACCTTAAAAATGTCTTGTAAGGTGATAGAGGGTATCTATATATGGTCTTAGATTTTCAATTTCTTTAGGAAAGTTTGAAGTTAATTGGGAAAAACACCCTGGAAAAGGCTACAAGGAATTAGGCCTCCTTATGCCAAAAGTGTGAACTCGATTGCAAAGAGTGAAGAGATCCCTCAAGATGGATTCAAAATTGATCAAATGCGATGTCCAAATGTTGATGGACACCCCTGAAAATGAATCAAGAATGTTAGAGTGAAAATTGGCATTTAGACTCTTCTAAGTGTGAGTAGGAGAAGTGGAGAAGTGAAGTAATCATAGGGCGTTAGTCTTTCAAAGGGTGAAGCACAAGTGGAGACTCTTAAAGGAGAGTAAGATAGGGACTTAGTTAAAAATCTAAGCCTAATAAGGACATAGAGGAGATTAGGATCCTTGAAGAAGACAAAGAAGATCTTCTTAGTAGATTGTGAAAGCAAACCCATTGGAACACTTACATCATATTGGTATCAGAGCTTGATAAAAGATCAAGCTTGTGGTGGATGTTTCAGCCTACTGAATCAATGGGAGAGAATACACCTAGAGGATCAAAAAAAGACAAAGTCATGGTGACTAATGCTGAGTTAGCCAAAAAGGTGGAAGAACAAGAAGAAGACAACAAGTCGCTAAGAGAAAGGTTGTCTCAAATGGAGCAACTCTTGGGAGAAGTCCAAGATAAAGCTAAGAAGATGAAGGATAAGATTGACCAGAAAGAAGAAAAAGAAGCAAGGGAGAAAGGAGTGGATATAGAAGAAGAAGCTCCAACCCATGATCCTGTTAGTGACCAAGAACCCTTCTTAAAGGCATTGAAGGCTTTGAGTGGTAAAGCTTTGGAGGGTGTGCCATTATTTAGTGGACAAATGGATCTAGATTCAGTAGTGGATTGGATAAACAACATAGAGAACCATTTTGAATGTGATGGTATCACAGAGGCCCAAAAATTGAATGTGGCCAAGTCAAGATTGAGAGGTTCAGCTCTCACATGGTGGAAGTTTGTTTAAACTGAAAGAGAGAAGGAAGGAAAGGGTCCTGTAGCCACATGGAAGGGCATGGTGACTAAGATGAAGTAGACCTATTTTCTTGATGATTATGAAGTGCAACTACATAAGAGGAGACATAATCTTAGACAAAAAGACTTAGATTTCCAAGACTACACTGAAGAGTTCCAAAAGTTGTGCCTACGGTCACAAGTGGTTGAAGATGAAAGCATCAAGCTAGCTAGGTATTTGAATGGAATTAAATGGTCTATTCAAGAAGACATGAGTCTAGTGAACTTCAAAACCATCTACCAATGCTATCAAATGGCCTTGAAGATAGAGGAGAAAGGCAAGAGGAAGCAAGAACAAAGTTCTAAAGGAAGAGATAGAGGAAGAGATAGTAGAGGACAAAGAGGTGGATATGGTGGGAGGAGTTCAAAATCAAGGACACAAGGAGAATTCAAATACAATGACCAAAAAGAAGCAAGTTCTAGTAGAGGTGGTAGAGGAAGGAACTCCAATTTCAGAGGTAGAAATGGTGGACAAGGAAGAGGAAATTACTTTGCCAATATGAAATGTTACCATTGTAATCAAATGGGACACCATGCCTATAGGTGTCCAAAGAAGAGTAGTACTTCTCAAGGAGGTAACAAGAGGACTAATTTGGTCCAAGAAGACACAAGTGCAGCTGATAAACACCTTGAGGTGTCATTAAACTCAGAGGAAGGTGAGAACCTCATGATGAGGAGGACATTGATCAAGGAGCCAATTAATGAGGAACCAAGACAAAGGAGGTCTTTATTTAGAATCAAATGTAAGGTGATGGGTAAAGTATGTTGGGTTATCATAGAATTAGATTCTACTGATAATATTGTATCAGAGGAAGTAGTCAACAAGTTAGGCATGACAAAAATACCTCATACTCATCCCTACAGGGTAACATGGCTCAATAAGAGACAACATGTCTTGGTGAATGAGAAAGCATGGGTGGAGTTCTCTATAGGGATATATAAGGACAAGGTATTATTTGATGTACTACCCATGGATGCATGTCACTTTCTCCTAGGCAGGCCATATAAATTTGACTGCAAAGATATCCATGATGGAGTGAAGAACTCCTATACTTTCAAGAAGGATAACATGACTTTCAAAATTCAGTCATCATTAGAAGATGTAGAGGTGAAGAAATCTGGTCCTAATGTACTAATGGTGAGTGAGAAAGAGTTCTTGGAGGCCATTGAATAAGGAGGATTTTTTTTTTCTCTAGTGTTGAAGCCCAAAGAAGAGGAAGACAAGATGGTGAAGAGGACAGAGCTGCCACAAGAGATACAAGAAATGTTGCAGAAGTATGAAGGCATTGTAAGTGATGAATAGCCATCAACCTTACCCCCTATAAGACACATAAGCCATAATATTGACCTTATTCTTGGAGCTACCCTACCCAATAAGGAAACCTACAAGATGACACCTCAACATAATGACGAAATAGCTAGGCAAATTCAAGAGTTAATAGAACAAGGTCTTATAAGGAAGAGTATTAGTCCTTGTGTTGTACCCATAGTCCTAGCCCCTAAGAAAGGAGGTACTTGGAGATTATGTATTGAATCCAAAGCCATAAATAGGATCATTATCAGATATAGGTTCCCTATCCTTAGGATAGAAGACTTAATGGATTGTTTAGGAGGTGCAAGGTACTTCACCAAGGTAGATTTAAAAAGTGGCTATCACTAGATAAGGGTGAATGAAGGAGATGAGTGGAAGATAGCCTTCAAGACCACTGAAGGG
The DNA here is from genome assembly GCA_018584345.1 of Thuja plicata. NCBI lineage: Eukaryota > Viridiplantae > Streptophyta > Pinopsida > Cupressales > Cupressaceae > Thuja > Thuja plicata. The sequence continues at coordinate 787,403 of MU223996.1, read as the reverse complement.
CTGTATGAATGGCTAGTCATGCCATTTGGCTTATCAAATGCTCCATCAACATTTATGAGGTTGATGAATGAAGTACTTAAAGACCACATTGGCAAATTTGTAGTGGTATACTTGGATGATATACTCATCTTTAGTAAGACAAGAGAGGAACATCTCAAGCATGTGGAATTAGTACTTAAGAGGCTACATGAAGAGAAATTAATGATTAACTTGGAGAAATGTGAGTTCAGCAAAACAGAGCTAGTGTACCTAGGATTTGTTATATCTCATGGTAATCTGAAAATGGACAAGAGTAAGGTAGAAGCCATTATGAATTGGCCCACTCCAAGGACAAAAATAGAGGTAAGGAGTTTTCATGGCCTTGCTCAATATTATAGGAACTTCATAAGGCAATTTAGTGCTATTTGTGCTCCTATGTTGGACACAATCAAAGCAGGAATGAAGACTAAGTTCATGTGGAATGAACAAGCCAACAAGAGCTTTGAGTTGCTAAAGGAAAAGATTGCTACCCAACCAGTGTTAGTCTTACCAAGCTTTGGGAAGCTTTTCACAATTGAATGTGATGCAAGCAACATAGCTATTGGGGTTGTCCTAAGCCAAGAGGGTATACCAATAGAATTTCACTCTGAGAAGTTGAGTGAAACAAAGAAGAAGTATTCTTCTTATGACCTTGAGTTGTATGCATTGGTTCAAGCCTTGAGAAAGTGGAGGCACTACTTTTTGCCCAAGGAGTTCATTGTTTATTCAGATAATCAAGCCTTAAGTTTTTTTAATTCTCAAGAGAAGTTTAGCCACAAGCACATGAAGTCGGTTGAGTACCTACAAGCCTACACCTTTAACATTAAACATAAGAAAGGTGTCCTCAACAAAGTTGTTGATGCATTATCAAGAAGAGCTCTTACCATCCAAGAGATTCAGTTGAGGAGCATGGGAATAGACCACTTCAAGGATCTATATGCTGAAGATGAGGACTTTGCAGACATTTACAAGGTATGTGTTGAATACAAGAACCATTTCCATAGTGAGTATGCTGAATATACTTTGCAAAGTAACCTTTTGTTTAAAGGCAATAAGCTATGTGTCCCTAGAGGTTCCATTA